>JAPXFY010000019.1:74363832-74368832 GCA_030674185.1 Monoplex corrugatus
CTTGTATTAAGTAACCATAGAACATCACCACCATCACCATACTTTGTGCTTACAACGCCCAGTACACTCAGATATAAATGGGTATTTATTCAGGGTTGTGGAAGGTAAAGCACCCAGATATATGACGGACCGGACCTTTACAATGTTGACCCCGAGAAAAGATGACGTCTCTACCAATTCATTTTCCCCGCCAGCTCAGAGTTATTGGAACACCTTTACCTTTGTCTTACAGACGTGGGACGTTCCACAGTCAAAATAATCTTCTAATGTAATATGCAAACTGTAAAATGAATACATTAATTAGATAAGTCACGTGTCACCAGTTCTCTAGTAACGGAACAACAAGGGACCTCAAGACCCTGAAACTCACCCGGCATAGTATTCTGAAGCTGGTCCAGAATAGACAGAAGTGAAAAACCTTCGTTGCAGCCGTACAGTCCAGTGGAATAATAGGCACTACCTAAGAAAGTAAGTAGGTCCTGTTGAAATCTTTTAACTGTCGTGTCAACTTATCAAAGCCAACCTGTGTCTTATTGCCCTACCTTGGGTTCTTACGGCAAATAAATAATTATATTATAAATAATTATATTCTGAGTGTCAACCTGTGTCTTATTGCCCTGCCTTGGGTTCTTACGGCAAATAAATAATTATATTCTGAGTGTCAACCTGTGTCTTATTACCCTGCCTTGGGTTCTTACGGCAAATAAATAATTATATTTTGAGTGTCAACCTGTGTCTTATTGCCCTGCCTTGGGTTCTTACGGCAAATAAATAATTATATTATAAATAATTATATTCTGAGTGTCAACCTGTGTCTTATTACCCTGCCTTGGGTTCTTACGGCAAATAAATAATTATATTATAAATAATTATATTCTGAGTGTCAACCTGTGTCTTATTGCCCTGCCTTGGGTTCTTACGGCAAATAAATAATTATATTCTGAGTGTCAACCTGTGTCTTATTGCCCTGCCTTGGGTTCTTACGGCCAATCAATGTATTGTGAGTTCTGTTCTGTGCTGACTTAACACAGGTGGGTAACTGGGTGGAAATCACAGTCACGCTGATCGCCCCATGCATGACAAAGTTATTCAGATCAATCTGACCGTGTAACTTCCATTAGTCACGTCTACTGCAGCAGACAGAGGGCGGGAACGTACTGTACACTTCCTGTGTAGGCTACTTCCTGCACTTGTCTGTTCCTGTGCCGTTGGCAGGTTTGGCCATACATATAAACATCATATCACACAAGGGCGGTGGTCAGATGGTTAAGACCTAAGTCTTCCAATGGGAAGGTTTGTGTTTGATCCCACCAGGGTACTCCCGCCAGGTGGGTAAATTGTGGACATTTTTTACATCTGTTGGGTCAGCACGGGTGCAGACTTGTTGTTGGCTAAACTGAGCCACTGAAGAATTATGTGCAGACTATGCAGCAAGATTCCCCCTGTGCAGTGTGGCCAACAACAGTGTGCATACATTCGTCGGAAAAAAATTGGACAGATAAAAATCAAACCAAACCAAACGAGAGCAAACACACACGCACGCACGCACGCACGCACGCACGCACGCACGCGCGCGCGCGCGCGCGCGCACGCACACACACACACACACACACATTCACGCACACATGTACGCAGCACACACACACACACACACACACACACACACACACACACACACACACACACACACACACACACACACACACACACACACACATTCACACTATTGTGAAAAGAATAAAATAATACCAGTAAATCAGGCAGGATTTCGAAAAGGCAGGTCACCAGTAGAGATCCTAACAAAGCTAACTACTAATATAAAACAACAATTTGCAAGACGTCAATGTGTTTTAGCTACATTTTTTGATATAACGAAAGCATACGATCAAGTGTGGCACTCCCGATTGTTATTCAAATTTAAAAGTATTGGGCTGACAGGTCACATTTTTGGCTATGTTAAGTGTTTCTTAGAAAACAGAGTATTTCAAACGAGGATTGAAAATGTATATTCCACGAAACGAATTCTTCAAATGGGTATCCCTCAGGGATCCGTTATAGCTCCCCTTCTTTTCATGATATTAATGCATGACTTACCCAGTAAAGTATCTAAGCATGTAGTTTTAGCTCAATATGCTGACGATTTATGCATGTGGATGCAGGTAAATATGAAAAAGAAAACTCCTTTGCGCTGTATCAATTATACACGCAAATGCTACCAATTAGAACTTGATAAAATAGCGCGATACATGGTAGAAAATGGGTTACATCTATCCCTGGAAAAAACAAAAATAGTTTTATTTAATAATGGAGCTAACCCAGTAAATATTCCCACTTTCAAACTGGGAGATACTCTTCTTCAGTTTAACGAGTCGATTAAATTCTTAGGAGTTTTCCTTACAGCAAAATTATCTTGGAATCAACATATTGAATACTTATTAACCAAAGCTCAAAAAAGTTTAAATTTCATAAAAATAGTTCGCAAACAGACATGGGGTCAAGATTCATCAACACTTGTTCATCTTTGTAAATCGCTTGTTAGATCTAAATTAACCTATGCTCAAGAAATCTTCTTCAGTGCACCGAAACACTTACTAAAAAAACTGCAGAGCATAGATTGTAAAGGTTTCAAACTTGGCTGGCGTTTATAGAGGCGGCGGGTTTCGGGAAATCGCACGCGCGAGTCGACCCGAGCGAACTCGCGCGAGGAATGTTGCTATTTTCGGTTTGCAAGTGTTCATAGAGGACGCGGGTCTCTCGAGGCGGCAAATCTGCCAACCGGCGCGGGAAATTACCAGAAAGAGTTGCCATTTCTTGTACGCGGGGACGCGCCGAACTTTGTGTTGGCTGTACTTTTGGTGGCTGTGTTCACAGACATCTCACGTCCATTTGTTGATACACGACGGCTCAAGATGGATGTTGACCAACTGATCACTGCAGTTTTCAACAGACCGTTAATATGGGACAAAAGAATTAAAGAATATGCCAACAGGAATCTTGTGGACAAAGCGTGGAAGGAAATCAGCATGGAGATGAACATTGAAGGCAACTTTGTGAAACTGCTGTCTAACAATAAAAATTCATCAAGAAAAGAAGCCATTTTGTCTGTTTGCTACTGCAAGGCCTGGACTGCATGTGAAGTGTGTGTTGTCTCCTCTCGTCTCGTCTGGCTTTTTCCCGCTTTTGCTATAAACACCAACCGCGCGAGTGATTAGGCGCGGGTTTTCTAGCGCGAGTAACCAGCTCGCGGCAACCCGCTACCCGCCGTCTCTATAAACGTACACTTGCACTGGGTCTTCCAATGCATGCTTCCTGTCTTCGGACATATAATGAAATCAAACTGTTGCCACTTGATGAGCAAAGGAAAGTCGCTTCTACTAAATTTTTGTTAAGAAACACTACCGTAGAAAACATCTCAGAAACAGAAATTAAACTGAGATCAGATACCGACTTTCCAAAACGAGCTAAATCAATATCTTCACAAGTCACACTTGCAACATACACATCTGACGTCATGAAAGGCTCAGGAATTGATCTAGACGTAGATCCTGTATCTATACGACCTTCCTTTTCGCCAGTACCCAGCTGGGAACTCCAAAGAGCACGATTTGACGTACACCATACTAATTTAAAAAAAAGGAGACAATATAAACTTACTGGCAAGTCAGGTTAAATGTCATATAGACGACTTATATTCCGATCATTTAAAAATTTACACTGATGGGTCAGTAATTGAAAGAAAAGCAGGCTCAGCGTTTTTAATACCTGCTCTCAAAATTGAAAAATCTTTCTACATAGGACTTGATAAATCTATCTTTACAGCTGAACTCTTTGCAATATTAATGGCTTTAAACTTTCTGATAAGTCTTCCTAGGACAATTTTTCAGATACTTCTTTGCGTTGATTCAAAATCAGTACTTCAGGCTCTTGAATTATCAAAATTACAAACAAGATCAGAAATGATTCTGGAAATACATAATTTATCTTTAAGAGGCACTGATATTACTTTCTGCTGGATACCTTCTCATAGTTCTTTTAGTTATAATAATGAAGTTGACAGGGCTGCCAAACGGGGAGCTAATAACTCACCAGATTCAAACAATATCCAGCTTTCTCTCTCGTTGCACGAGAATTACACTTTAGTGGACAACTACGTCTGGAAGCAGTTCCAATTAAAACAGAAAAAGTATGATAAATGTCACATGAACTTTGAAGTTAGCAAAATACTTAAGCAGCTTCATGCCAGCAGAACTATACAGTCCCTTATGTACAGATGGAAACTTGATGCATTCAAAACAAAATATACCAATAACATAGTGTGTCTGTGTGGAAAGAAGATAACACATAGTCATATTCTTTCTTGCGTTAGGGTAAAACGACATATTCCAACACTATCTGTGAGTACAGTTTCTGACATATTTGCCTCATCATCATTACTGTATGAATTTTTTGTTAGCCTGTCAAAAAGTCCTATAGCGAATTACCTTTAAAATGTTATTTGACTTGTTCATTGTTGTGGTTAGTCAATTATTAGTTTTACTTTTTATTCATTTCTTCCGGATATTTATTAATTTTGTTTGTCAGTTTGTTTGTTTAAATCGATAATTATGGTAACATTATTTGTTAGTTTTACCTTCCCCTCTTCAAAACAGTTGTTTTCTGGATCATCTTTTCTCAAATTCAAAATTGACAATTTTCAAATATCTTCTTCACTCCTCCTCTATCACTCCCCCCCCCCCCCCTTTTTTTTATTTTTTTATTTTTATTTTTTTTGGGTCTAAAATCACTTTAGTGAATAGACATTAAATCAAAGACCACCACCACACACATTCACGCACACATGTACGCAGCACACACATGTCCATGTCTATGGTTTCACTTTATATACGCAAGTGCTCAATAACAACAATCATAAACTTAGTGATGATTGAATTTTGCTGGGCCATTGCCGGTTATATATATATATATATATATATATATGTGTGTGTGTGTGTGTGTGTGTG
>JAPXFY010000019.1:74376332-74441332 GCA_030674185.1 Monoplex corrugatus
GGTCAGTCTACACCTGTAATACTGTCATAGGTCAGTCTACACCTGTAATACTGTCATAGGTCAGTGGTCAGTCTACACCTGTAATACTATCATAGGTCAGTGGTCAGTCTACACCTGTAACAATTTTGTGCAGGGACTCTCGTGTGTCATTACTTCTCTCATCTTTAATGAATGTGTGTGTGTGTGCGCGCGCGTGCCTGTGTGTTTGTGCTCGCGCGAGTGTGTGTGTATGTGCGTGTGTTTGGGTATGTATGTGATGTGATGTGATGTGATGTGTGTGTGTGTGTGTGTGTGTGTGTGTGTGTGTGTGTGTGTGTGTGTGTGTGTGTGTGTGTGTGTGTGTGTGTGTGTCTGTGTCTGTGTCTGTGTCTGTGTCTGTGTGTCTGTGTCTGTGTGTCTGTGTGTGCGTTTGTGTGTGTGAACATGTGTATTTGTGTACGTGTCTGTGTGTGTGACTATATGTGTGTTTGTTTGAGAATCTATATGTGTGACTATATGTGTGTTTGTTTGAGGATCTGTGTGTGTGACTATGTGTGTGTTTGTTTGAGGATCTGTGTGTGTGACTATGTGTGTGTTTGTTTGAGGATCTGTGTGTGTGACTATGTGTGTGTTTGTTTGAGAATCTGTGTGTGTGACTATGTGTGTGTTTGTTTGAGAATCTATGTGTGTGACTATGTGTGTGTTTGTTTGAGAATCTCTATGTGTGACTATGTGTGTGTTTGTTTGAGGATCTGTGTGTGTGACAATGTGTGTGTTTGTTTGAGGATCTGTGTGTGTGACTATGTGTGTGTTTGTTTGAGGATCTGTGTGTGTGACTATGTGTGTGTTTGTTTGAGAATCTCTATGTGTGACTATGTGTGTGTTTGTTTGAGGATCTGTGTGTGTGACTATGTGTGTGTTTGTTTGAGGATCTGTGTGTGTGACTATGTGTGTGTTTGTTTGAGGATCTGTGTGTGTGACTATGTGTGTGTTTGTTTGAGGATCTGTGTGTGTGACTATGTGTGTGTCTGTGCCTGTGTGTTCTCTTTACACCCCGCCCCCAATGTCGACTAAACCAACTTTTGCTTTTAGGTCTGTTTGTACAAGACATGACAGTGAAGGTGTTTCAGTCAATGGCCGTTACACAGGTATCACACAGATTTCTGGGCTGGTTATGGCCACAAAATATATCACAAAGTAATTACACGACTTTCTGGGCTGGTTATGGCCACAAAATATATCACAAAGGTATCACACAGATTTCTGGGCTGGTTATGGCCACAAAATATATCACACAGGTATCACACAGATTTCTGGGCTGGTTATGGCCACACAATATATCACAAAGTAATTACACGACTTTCTGGGCTGGTTATGGCCACAAAATATATCACAAAGGTATCACACAGATTTCTGGGCTGGTTATGGCCACAAAATATATCACAAAGTAATTACACGACTTTCTGGGCTGGTTATGGCCACACAATATATCACAAAGGTATCACACAGATTTCTGGGCTGGTTATGGCCACAAAATATATCACAAAGTAATTACACGACTTTCTGGGCTGGTTATGGCCACAAAATATATCACAAAGTCTGTGCAAAGGTGAAGCCGATCAAACAACGAAAATATCTCAGAATGTGTTTTAAAGGTGAAACTGACCAAGCATCTCAGGTATGTAGCCTAACTTAGCTTTGGATGCGTATGATCCTTTTTGTCATTTTGTCTGGAGGAGGAGAAGGGGCAGTTTCAGTTTCACTTTCAGTTTCTCGAGACGACGTCCCCGCGCTCGGAACGAATTCCATATGCACTAACGTCACAGGTGCCATGTGTATGGTGATCATGGCACACGCCTTAAGCCTTCACATAAAGCCATGAGCTGGCCAGGTGCCATGTGTATGGTGATCATGACACATGCCTTAAGCCTGCACATAAACCCATGAGCTGGCCAGGTCCTGAGGCCCTATCTACTATTTTTACCTAGTCTATATTTTATACTGGTATTTTATCAGCCTACCACTGGAATAATTTTGGTTACATGTCAATGCCATGTGTATCTGTAAATGACATGTGTGTATGTAAATGACATGTGTGTATGTAAATGACATGTGTGTAAATGACATGTGTGTAAAAAATGACATGTGTGTATGTAAATGACTGTGTGTATGTAAATGACATGTGTGTATGTAAATGACATATGTGTAAAAAATGACATGTGTGTAAAAAATGACATGTGTATGTAAATGACATGTGTGTATGTAAATGACATGTGTGTAAAAAATGACATGTGTATGTAAATGACATGTGTGTATGTAAATGACATGTGTGTATGTAAATGACATGTGTGTATGTAAATGACATGTGTGTATGTAAATGACATGTGTGTATGTAAATGACATGTGTGTACGCGTATCTAATCTTCAAAAAGGAACATGTGTCTGGCACAAAAAGTGAGGCAGTGACAACAGGCCACCACAGATCTGTCACATGAGATCTACAACTACATGAGGAGTCAAAAAATATAAGTACAACGCCTGTCTGGATGGTCATGACACAGTGGAGTCAAAAATGGTTTTGATAAAAAGGAGAAAAACAAAAAGGAAAATGCAAAGAGAGATAATTAGTAGGTTCTTCACTGGGTATTCTATTTATTCATTGTTGTTTAACAGAAGTGGTAAATGTAAGCTTACAAGAAAGCAATATTCTTATATATATATATATAAAGAAAAAACATCTGATATAAAAATTGAAAAAAAAGAGATGTCCATTGTATAAGGTAGTCTGAATTCGTGTTGCATTGCATTATGCTTTAACACACTGTAATGGCACTGTACTTATTACATTTTGTTGCATTGCATTTACATCTATTCATAACGAATTTTTCATGTGAAATTCGGACTGCTGTACTTGAAGAGAATGTGCCGTCACACTGTAACCAAACCCACTTGTTTTCGTATTTTCTATGTCCATTTAAGATGAACATTTACTTTTCTTTTCCAGGAAAATATGATTTTCTTTTGTCGTGGGTTATTTTACATGCACGAACTCAGGGCTCTTAAACAGCAGCAACAATCACTTACTTTCTATAACCTTTCACAGCGTGTTGTATTTTCTCTTGTCCTGCTCAAGGAAACGTCAGGGGAGTCTTACTGCTCCCCCCCTCCCCACACACACACACCAAGTTTTGTGTCTATGTTCTTTGTTGTCCTGTGTGTACGTTAGACAAAGGCCCACAATGTTTGCCTGTCCTGTTTTGTGCATTTAGTGGTCGTTCTCTGTTTTCACAGCGTATTGAATCACAATGGCTGAAAACTTCCATTCCTTCAGTCTATCCACAGGAACTGGTGCACAGGCTTTGAGAGTCAAAGGGTTAATGTAAAATTATGCTATTGCATAGTTAACCCTTTGACTCCCGCACCCTATCACCAACTACAAAAACGTAATCCTTTGACTCCCTGCAGAAAGCTGGTGGATCGGGTTGGGGAATGGAAGGGTTAAGCTTTTCCTTTGCTAGCATGATTGATAATGCAATATGCTGGTGGACAGGGTACGGGAGTCAAAGGGTTAAGGTTTTCCTTTGCTATCATGGTTGATAATGCAAGATGCTGGTGGACAGGGTACGGGAGTCAAAGGGTTAAGTTTTTCCTTTGCTATCATGGTTGATAATGCAAGGTGCTGGTGGACAGGGTACGGGAGTCAAAGGGTTATGTTTTTCCTTTGCTATCATGGTTGATAATGCAAGATGCTGGTGGACAGGGTACGGGAGTCAAAGGGTTAAGTTTTTCCTTTGCTATCATGGTTGATAATGCAAGGTGCTGGTGGACAGGGTACGGGAGTCAAAGGGTTATGTTTTTCCTTTGCTATCATGGTTGATAATGCAAGATGCTGGTGGATAGGGTACGGGAGTCAAACAGTTAAAATCGTCACGTGCATTGACACTACTGCTGTAAATATTATGTACGCTGATCACATACGTGCAGTTTCAGTACGCCACTCAGGGAGTGCGGTCTTGGTGTACACTTGAGATACAATGGGTTAACACAACAACACTTGAGACACCTTGCTTTAAAACAACAACACTTGAGACACTTTGCTTTAAAACAACAACACTTGAGACACCTTGCTTTAAAACAACAACACTTGAGACACTTTGCTTTAAAACAACAACACTTGAGACACTTTGCTTTAAAACAACAACACTTGAGACACCTTGCTTTAAAACAACAACACTTGAGACACCTTGCTTTAAAACAACAACACTTGAGACACCTTGCTTTAAAACAACAACACTTGAGACACATTGGGTTAACACAACAACACTTGAGACACAATGGGTTAACACAACAACACTTGAGACACATTGGGTTAACACAACAATACTTGAGACACATTGGGTTAACACAACAATACTTGAGACACATTGGGTTAACACAACAACACTTGAGATACATTGGGTTAATACAACAATACTTGAGACACATTGGGTTAACACAAAAACACTTGAGACACATTCGGTTAAAACAACAACAACAACGACAACAACAATAACAATAACAAAATCCAAGGCAAAGGCAGTCATATACATTTGGACTGGAAGGTATGGGAACTGAGGTGGCAGAAAACTCACAAGTCTTCAGTCAGTGTTTTGACTGCCGGTCCCTTTCTATTCCCTAGAAAAGAGAACCAGGACCCATTGACAGCTGGGAAGACAGAAGATCACATGCACATATCACTGTACAGATCCTCAGGCGTGAACATCACCCGTACACTCTTAAGGCAGATTGGATGGCGGGAGCTCTGCCTCTACGTCAGTTTGTCGGACAAACACAAAATGTGCTCAAGGCAAACCTGACGTGGGGGCACTTTTTCTTATAACACCGTCGTGTTTGCGGGTACTTGAGAAGTGTCCGACCTGTGTGGGCTGTTTGACGCCAGGGAGGATGGCGCTTTGTTGGCAGTGGACAATTGTAAATACAGGGCACAGCGTACTAAGGATAAAGGGCCATTGCGTTGTTACACCGACCACAGTCATTATTAACAGAGAGCTGGACCCTTATAGCTAAAGCCTGGTCTGTTCGCTGACAGTCTGAATGCCCCAATTAGCATATGGTGACAGCTTACTGTTTCATTGGTTCCATTCTCTCTCTCCGTCTCTGTGTCTGTCTGTCTCTCTCTCTCTGTGTGGCTCTGTCTGTCTGTCTCTCTCAGTGGCTCTCTCTCTCTCTCTCTCTCTCTGTGGCGCTGTCTCTCTGTCTCTGTCTGTCTCTCTGTCTGTCTCTGTCTCTCTCTCTGTCTGTCTGTCTGTCTCTCTCTGTGTCTCTGTCTGTCTCTCTCTATGTCTCTCTATGTCTCTCTGTCTCTCTGTCTCTCTCTCTCTCTCTCTCTCTCTCTCTCTGTGGCTCTGTCTGTCTGTCTCTCTCAGTGGCTCTCTCTCTCTCTCTCTCTCTCTCTCTCTCTCTCTCTCTTGTGGCGCTGTCTCTCTGTCTCTGTCTGTCTCTCTGTCTGTCTCTGTCTCTCTCTCTCTGTCTGTCTGTCTCTGTCTGTGTCTCTGTCTGTCTCTCTCTATGTCTCTCTATGTCTCTCTGTTCTCTCTCTCTCTCTCTCTCTCTCTCTAACACACACACACGCCCATTCCCATTTCAAGACTTCACCAGCGCAAAGGGTCCAGTACAGCTCAACAAACCACCAGATAATTATCGTCAGATACAGGTGGAGTGTATATGGAACTGTCTGAGTGCGATGGTTCCCTCCTGAACCACTTGAACTTCAAATTCCATATCTAAGCCCCAGAGTACGCAGTGAGTACACAGTGAGTACACAGCATACAACCTGTACAGCTGGCAGATTCAACAGGCACCAAATGGAATTGTCGGAGTGTGATAGATCGCTTTTGAACAAACTCCAAATAAATAACAAACACCAAATAAATAACAAACTCCAAATGAATAACAAACACCAAATAAATAACAAACTCCAAATGAATAACAAACTCCAAATAAATAACAAACTCCAAATGAATAACAAACTCCAAATGAATAACAAACTCCAAATAAATAACAAACTCCAAATGAATAACAAACTCCAAATGAATAACAAACTCCAAATAAATAAAAAAAACTCCAAATGAATAACAAACTCCAAATGAATAACAAACTCCAAATAAATAACAAACTCCAAATAAATAACAAACTCCAAATGAATAACAAACTCCAAATGAATAACAAACTCCAAATAAATAACAAACTCCAAATGAATAACAAACTCCAAATGAATAACAAACTCCAAATAAATAACAAACTCCAAATGAATAACAAACTCCAAATGAATAACAAACTCCAAATAAATAACAAACTCCAAATGAATAACAAACTCCAAATGAATAACAAACTCCAAATAAATAACAAACTCCAAATAAATAACAAACTCCAAATGAATAACAAACTCCAAATAAATAACAAACTCCAAATAAATAACAAACTCCAAATAAATAACAAACTCCAAATGAATAACAAACTCCAAATAAATAACAAACTCCAAATAAATAACAAACTCCAAATGAATAACAAACTCCAATGAATAACAAACTCCAAATAAATAACAAACTCCAAATAAATAACAAACTCCAAATAAATAACAAACTCCAAATGAATAACAAACTCCAAATAAATAACAAACTCCAAATAAATAACAGACTCCAAATGAATAACAAACACCAAATGAATAACAAACTCCAAATGAATAAACAAACTCCAAATAAATAACAAACTCCAAATGAATAACAAACTCCAAATGAATAACAAACTCCAAATAAATAACAAACTCCAAATAAATAACAAACTCCAAATGAATAACAAACTCCAAATGAATAACAAACTCCAAAAAAATAACAAACTCCAAATAAATAACAAACTCCAAATGAATAACAAACTTCAAATGAATAACAAACTCCAAATAAATAACAAACTCCAAATAAATAACAAACTCCAATGAATAACAAACTCCAAATGAATAACAAACTCCAAATAAATAACAAACTCCAAATAAATAACAAACTCCAAATAAATAACAAACTCCAAATAAATAACAAACTCCAAATGAATAACAAACTCCAAATGAATAACAAACTCCAAATAAATAACAAACTCCAAATGAATAACAAACTCCAAATGAATAACAAACTCCAAATAAATAACAAACTCCAAATAAATAACAAACTCCAAATGAATAACAAACTCCAAATGAATAACAAACTCCAAATGAATAACAAACTCCAAATGAATAACAAACTCCAAATGAATAACAAACTCCAAATAAATAACAAACTCCAAATAAATAACAAACTCCAAATGATATACAAACTCCAAATAAATAACAAACTCCAAATGAATAACAAACTCCAAATGAATAAAGCAAACATTAAACAAACAACAAACAAATATTAAACAAACACCAAACATTAAACAAACATCAAACACCAAACATTGAATAAACACCCAACACACAAACATTAAACAAACATCAAACAAATACCAAACACCAAACAAATCCAAACAACAAACACCCAAGCAAACACAAAAACATTAAACAAACAAACAAACAAACATTAACAAACAACCAAACAAACACCAAACACAACTCCAAACAAACACCAAGAAACACAAAAAACATTACAACACAAACAAACAAACACTTAAACAAACACCAAACAAACACTAAACAACTCTAAACAAACCCACACACAAACTCTACAAACACCAAACAAACACTAAACAAACATTAATTGAAACAAACACCCATTCAACACTCCAACAACACCAAACAAATATAAACAAATCCCAAATGAAATGCAAACTCCAAACAAACTCCAAACAAATTCCAAACAAACTCCAAACAAACAATTAAACAAACCCAAACAAACTCCAAACACAACTCCAACACAAACACCCAAACAAACATTAAACAACTCCAAACAAACTCAAACAAACACCAAACATAAACAAACACCAAACATAAACAAACACCAAACAAACTCCAACACAAACTCTAAACAAACACCAAACATAAACAAACTCCAAACAACACCCAAACAAACATATCAAACAAACTCCAAACAAACTCCAAACAAAACTCCAAACAACTCTAAACAAACACCAAACATTAAACAAACAAACATTCAAACTCCAAACAAACAAACTCCAAACAAACTAAACAAACACAAACATTAACAACACAACACCAAACAAACTCCAAACTCTAAACAAACACAAACATTAAACAAACTCCACAACAACAAACTCTAAACAAACTCCAAACAAAACTAAACAAACCAAACAAACACACAAACATTAAACAAACTCCAAACAAACTCTAAACAAACTCCAAACAAACTCCAAACAAACACTTACAAACACCAAACAACACAACTACAAACAAACACCAAACAAACTCAAACAAAATTAAACAAACTCCAAACAAACTCCAAACATTAAACAAACTCCAAACAAACACCAAACATTAAACAAAACAACACCAAACAAACATTAAACAAACACCAAACAAATTCCAAACAAACATTAAACAAACTCCAAACATTAAACAAACTCCAAACAAACACCAAACATAAACAAACTCCAAACACAACACCAAACATTAAACAAACTCCAAACAAACACCAAACAAACACTAAACAAACACCAAGCACCACAAAACTCCAAACACCAAACTCCAAACAACACCATACAGACTCCAAACAAACTCAAACACAAACAAACAGTCAAACAAACACTATACAAACACAACACCATACTGACTCCAAACAAACTCCAAACAAACACCATACAAACTCGAAACAAACAAACTACAAACACCAAACAAACAACTAACTCCAAACAAACACCATACTGACTCCAAACAAACTCCAAACAAACACCATACAAACTCCAAACAAACTCCAAACAAACTCCAAACAAACTCCAAACAAACTCCAAACAAACTCCAAACAAACACCATACTGACTCCAAACAAACTCCAAACAAACACCAAACAAACTCCAAACAAACAAACAGCAAACAAACTACAAACACCAAACAAACAACTAACTCCAAACAAACACCATACTGACTCCAAACAAACTCCAAACAAACACCATACAAACTCCAAACAAAACTCCAAACAAACTCCAAACAAACTCCAAACAAACACCATACAAACTCCAAACAAACTCCAAACAAACACCATACAAACTCCAAACAAACTCCAAACAAACAAACAGCAAACAAACTACAAACACAAACAAACAGCAAAGTACAAACAAACACCAAACAAACAGCAAAGTACAAACAAACACCAAACAAACAACAGACAACAAACCTGAACCTGTACCTCAACAGGATCCACCCACAACACCTGGAGTTGTCTCCCATCTATCTCAATGCGCCAGGGACACGTGATCTCCAAGTTCCATGGCAACTGATAGGGGGAAAAAGACAAACAACAACAACAACAACAGCAACAATAACAACAACACCAATCATCCTATCAACAATCAAACAGATAGAAATGGTTACAGTCATCACCAGACATGGCTTGACCACGTAGACAGCAAACACACAAACAAACACATAAACAAACAAACACACACAAAAGAAACAAACAAACGAACACACAAACAAACAAACAACAAATAAACAAAAACAAAACAAAAGTCAGACAAGTCTGGCAGTTCGGGAGACAGGCTAGTCATTAAACAAGGCTTTGCTGACAGCAATACACTACTAAACATACACCACCACGTTAGCAGTCTGAACACTAATACACTATTTAACATACACCACGTTAGCAGTCTGAACACTAATACACTACTAAACATACAACACCACGTTAGCAGTCTGAACACTAATACACTACTAAACATACAACACGTTAGCAGTCTGAACACTAACACATTACTAAACATACAACACGTTAGCAGTCTGAACACTAATACACTACTAAACATACAACACGTTAGCAGTCTGAACACTAATACACTACTAAACATACAACATGTTAGAAGTCTGAACACTAACACACTACTAAACATACAACACGTTAGCAGTCTGAACACTAACACACTACTAAACATACACCACCACGTTAGCAGTCTGAACACTAATACACTACTAAACATACAACACGTTAGCAGTCTGAACACTAACACATTACTAAACATACAACACGTTAGCAGTCTGAACACTAATACACTACTAAACATACAACACGTTAGCAGTCTGAACACTAATACACTACTAAACATACAACACGTTAGCAGTCTGAACATTAATACACTACTAAACATACAACACGTTAGCAGTCTGAACACTAATACACTACTAAAACACAGTAGCACCAACTTAGCATCTAAACATAATACACTAACTATAAACACAAACAACCACGTTAGCAGTCTGAACACTTATACACTACTAAACAAGAACACCACGTTAGCAGTCTGAACACTTATACACTACTAAACATACAACACCACGTTAGCAGTCTGAATACTAATACACTACTAAACATCAACACGTTAGCAGTCTGAACAGTAATACACTACTAAACATACAACACGTTAGCAGTCACTGAACACTATACACTACTAAACATACACCACGTTAGCAGTCTGAACACTAATACACTACTAAACATACAACACGTTAGCAGTCTGAACACTAATACACTACTAAACATACAACACGTTAGCAGTCTGAACAATACATACTAAATACACACTACTCTGAAACATAACTACTAACATACAACACGTTAGCAGTCTGAACACTAATACACTACTAAACATACAACACCACGTTAGCAGTCTGAACACTAATACACTACTAAACATACAACACGTTAGCAGTCTGAACAGTAATACACTACTAAACATACAACAACGTTAGCAGTCTGAACACTAACACACTACTAAACATACAACACGTTAGCAGTCTGAACACTAATACACTACTAAACATACAACACGTTAGCAGTCTGAAACATAATACACTACTAACATACACACGTTAGCAGTCTGAACACTAATACACTACTAAACATACAACACGTTAGCAGTCTGAACACTAAACACTACTAAACATACACCACCACGTTAGCAGTCTGAACACTAACACACTACTAAACATACAAACACGTTAGCAGTCTGAACACTAATACACTACTAAACATACACCATGTTAGCAGTCTGAACACTAATACACTACTAAAACATACACCACACGTTAGCAGTCTGAACACTAATACACTACTAAACATACACCACCATGTTAGCAGTCTGAACACTAAACACATACTAAACATACAACACGTTAGCAGTCTGAACACTAACACATACTAAACATACACACCATGTTAGCAGTCTGAACACTAATACACTACTAAAACATACAACCATGTTAGCAGTCTGAACACTAACACTACTCTAAAACATACAACACCACGTTAGCAGTCTGAACACTAATACACTACTAAACATACACCACCATGTTAGCAGTCTGAACACTAACATAAATACACCCATGTTAGCAGTCTGAACACTAATACATACTAACATACACACCATGTTAGCAGTCTGAACACTAATACACTACTAAACATACCAATTAGCAGTCAACATAACACACTAAACTACACACCATGTTAGCAGTCTGAACACTAATACACTACTAAACATACACCACCATGTTAGCAGTCTGAAACACTAAACAACTGCTAAACATAACACACCATGTTAGCAGTCTGAACACTAATACACTACTAAACATACACCACCATGTTAGCAGTCTGAACACTAATACACTACTAAACATACACACCACGTTAGCAGTCTGAACACTAATACACTACTAAACATACACCACATGTTAGCAGTCTGAACACTAATACACTACTAAACATACACCACCAGTTAGCAGTCTGAACACTAATACACTACTAAACATACACCACCATGTTAGCAGTCTGAACACTAATACACTACTAAACATACACCATGTTAGCAGTCTGAACACTAATACACTACTAAACATACACCACCATGTTAGCAGTCTGAACACTAATACACTGCTAAACATACAACACCATGTTAGCAGTCTGAACACTAATACACTGCTAAACATACAACACCACATTAGCAGTCTGAAGCAGAGACGTGGATATTTCGATACCATGGTACAGAGAGATTAAGGTGGTGTTGTGCTGATGTATATAGAGCAATAACTACAAAAATGTTTTGCACAGAAACAGACTTGTAAATCAATGTGTATATATATATATATGCTGAGAGTTTTCTTGTTTCAGCCATATAGGCGTTACTTAATTTTAAGTGTCTGACGAGGGTTCGATGAACCGATCAGGCCTATCAAAAAGTAAGTGAAATTCCTTGATGGATAATATTCGTTTAGGCGTGATATGTGTAAATTATAATAAGATTGTGCTATTATAATTTCTCAAAAACAAATGTCATAAAATATATATATATGTCCATTATCTATCTATCTATCTATCTATCTATCTATCTATCTATCTATCTATCTATCTATCTATCTATCTATCTTATCTATCTATCTATCTATCTATCTATCTATCTATCTATCATCATCTATCTATCTATTTATCTATCTATTTATCTATCTCTTATTATCTATCTATCATCTATCTATCCATCTATCTATCTATTTATCTATCCCTCTATTATCTATCTATCTATCTATCTATCTATCTATCTATTATCTATCTATCTATCTTATCTATCTTTTCTATCTATTATCTATCTATCTATCTATTCTATCTATCTATCTATCTATCTATCTATCTATCTCTATCTATCTATCTATCTATTATCTATCTATCTATTCTATCTATCTATATCCTTTATCTCATCTAATCTATATCTGTCTATTATCTATCTATCTATTTATCTATCTATCTTATCATATCCATCATCTATCTCTACTTTCTATCTATCTATCTATTATCTATCAGATTTAGAATGCGAGGGAGAGACAAAGAGGTGGACAGCGAGAGATGGAGAGAAGAAGAGAGACAGAAAAGACACACGTTTTCACATTACCACTTGTTAGCATAAAAAACAAGGGTTAGCAAGTAAGTAAATCGTAAATGGAAAAATACTGTCAAATTAAATTAGTCAGAAAAGGAGAGAGAGGAGAGGGGAGAGAGAGAACAAGAGAGAAAGAAAGAAAGAAAGAAAGAAAGAAAAGAAAGAAGAGGGAGAGATAGGTAGATAGATAGATAGATAGATAGATAGATAGATAGATGATAGAAGATAGATAGATAGATAGATAGATAGATAGATAGATAGATAGATAGAGAGAGACAGAGAGAGAGAGAGAGAGAGACAGAGAGAGAGAGAGAGAAAAACATGAGAGAGATTGGTAATTCATTCTATGGAACGCTGTTTACAAGAGCATACAGCACTGCAGAGGACTCAGGATCACACAAACAATAGATTTTCGTAGCTCGGTGACATTGGTGCTGATAAAACAAGGTCGTGATCACCAGACTCTCTGTCTCTATGGCCACAGTTCATAATCATCACCTGAAGCCGTCATGAACGAGGCCAAAAATAAAATAAAATTCCTCCCACCCTGAAAATAACTAAATTTTGTATAGTGACAATTTGAACATATCATTAGGGAGTGAATGAGCCAGCCAGGATTGAGACCGCGTGATAAGGTTGTACTGTCTGCTTATTATCATAATAAATCCTGGCATCAATTGGGGTCGACAGACACTTGACACGTGCGGTGTTGGTCAGGGGACTTAAGAAACAATGTCAAAAAACGCTTCAGTGAAGTGAAACGAGATTGGACTGGGTTGTTCCATCTTCCCAGCCAGTCCTCGGTAGGAACCGGTTGGGACCAGAAATCCTACAATCATTTTGACACTGACAGGACTGATGGGGAATCGAACCCACAACCTCTCAGTCGGTAGTCCGTAGCACTAACCACTGACTGGTACGGGGTGTAGTTTTTACAAATGCCCAAGGACCAAAGGCAAAATGTACCCAACACAGACGCCATGTACCATCATCTCTCTGTGTAACACGCCCACAGCTTGTATGACAGGTACTTCAACAGTTGTCCACGTGCGGGTTTTGTCTGATAATGAAGACGCCAAGCACACTGAAATTGTATGTTGCCTGGGGGAGACTCACGCTTTGTTGACACTGGACAATGGTCAACACAGAGCCAGTGCAATCAGTCTACAGAACAGACCGGACAGTGTGCTATTACACTGTGTACATACACAATCAGCATTAATTTAAGAGGTGGTCCTCCACAACGCAGCAATGGACACACACCCACTACACATGTCCTATTACCCGGCAAACCTTGTTCTTCCTATTGTGACTGATAGTCTGCTTGAAGTAGACACTACTGCTATTGTGACTGATAGTCTGCTTGAAGTAGACACTACTGCTATTGTGACTGATAGTCTGCTTGAAGTAGACACTACTGCTATTGTGACTGATAGTCTGCTTGAAGTAGACACTACTGCTATTGTGACTGATAGTCTGCTTGAAGTAGACACTACTGCTATTGTGACTGATAGTCTGCTTGAAGTAGACACTACTGCTAGTGTGACTGATAGTCTGCTTGAAGTAGACACTACTGCTATGTGACTGATAGTCTGCTTGAAGTAGACACTACTGCTATTGTGACTGATAGTCTGCTTGAAGTAGACACTACTACTATTGTGACTGATAGACTGCTTGAAGTAGACACTACTGCTATTGTGACTGATAGTCTGCTTGAAGTAGACACTACTGCTATTGTGACTGATAGTCTGCTTGAAGTAGACACTACTGCTATTGTGACTGATAGTCTGCTTGAAGTAGACACTACTGCTATTGTGACTGATAGTCTGCTTGAAGTAGACACTACTGCTATTGTGATTGATAGTCTGCTTGAAGTAGACACTACTGCTATTGTGACTGATAGTCTGCTTGAAGTAGACACTACTACTATTGTGACTGATAGTCTGCTTGAAGTAGACACTACTGCTATTGTGACTGATAGTCTGCTTGAAGTAGACACTACTGCTATTGTGACTGATAGTCTGCTTGAAGTAGACACTATGCTATTGTGACTGATAGTCTGCTTGAAGTAGACACTACTGCTATTGTGTGGACTGGATATGATGTACTGAGTCTTGAAGTAGACACTACTGCTATTGTGACTGATAGACTGCTTGAAGTAGACACTATTGCTATTGTGACTGATAGTCTGCTTGAAGTAGACACTACTGCTATTGTGACTGATAGACTGCTTGAAGTAGACACTATTGCTATTGTGACTGATAGTCTGCTTGAAGTAGACACTACTGCTATTGTGACTGATAGTCTGCTTGAAGTAGACACTATTGCTATTGTGACTGATAGACTGCTTGAAGTAGACACTACTGCAGTTGTCTAAGGACAGAGCCCACTATGTCAGTCTTGAATGGTGACTTAAGCAGTCGATCCACTATCAGACGCTGTCTTACAACAATGCAGTTTGTGCTGCTGTTGTTCCACAATGCAGACGTGTCACATGTGTCATCTTCTTCTGTTTTCATTCGTTGTCTACATGGTCAGGCTATATATCTGGCCATGAATGTGGCTGTGGGTTTTGTTGTTGTTGTTTGTTTGTTTGTTTGTTTGTTTGTTTTTTATTTTGTTTTTATTTTATTTTATTTCATTCAAGTTCCTGCTTGCTGTCATTCTGGTGTTCAGTAGTGTTGTGGTCATTTGTGGTCACCCGGTTATGCCTCCTTTCGCTCCACTTGATCTGTGCAATGTGTTTTTCAACTTGTCTGGTCATCTTGACCACAGGGGCAGGTGGTAAAGGTGTCAGTTAGAACTTGAGTTTCATGTGTGTGTTGAGCTGGTTGTGGCTAGTGTGGAGTTTTGTCAAGATCACTTGTTCTCTGGATAGCAGGTAATAGTCCTTAATTATTGTCCATGGCTTAAGGTGTCTGATATGGATTGAGCGCTCCACGAGACAGTCGTCATGACTGAGAAACTCTCTTCAATTCCAGGTTGACCCCAACGCTCATATAGACACTCAGTCTGGATTGTGACCGATATTTTGATGTATGTGTCCATATTTTTGTCCTTACATGCTGGCAAAATGATGTCCCACAGAACTGTGTGTGCATAATAAATCACAAACAGAATCGATCTGCACACCTAAAAGTTCCACAGAGTGAACATTCACACAAAGGTCAGTTCATAGACGTGCGATTTGATTGGTTCTTGCATGGTCACGTCTGATGATGAAAATGAGAACACATGGGTTCCCAGACGACGACGTCATTTCTGTCAATTTCCCTTAATATGGGATAATGCAGAGTGGCTGGGGATGAGGAGGGTGGGGGAGATGCTGGGGGCAACGAGAGATAGAGATGGTTGGAAGTCCATGGTCGCCAACGCCATGCGGCAGGGCACGTGATGATGATGATGATGATGGGATAATGTCATGTGACATTACCTGATAGTGGATCAGCCCCTTTAGTATTGCCTTGCTCAGGGACAGTGTTATATGACAGTGTTTGATACTGGATCACTTCCTTTAACATTGCCTTGAAAAGGACAGTGTCACATGACGGTATCTGACAGTGGATCAGCCCCTTTTAGTATTGTTTGATTAGGAACTGTGTCACATGACAGCACTTGATAGTGGATCAGCCCCATTAGTATTGTTTGATTAGGAACTGTGTCACATAACAGCACTTGATAGTGGATCAGCCCCATTAATATTCTTTGATTAGGAACTGTGTCACATGACAGCACTTGATAGTGGATCAGCCCCATTAATATTGTTTGATTAGGAACTATGTCACATGACAGCACTTGATAGTGGATCAGCCCCATTAATATTCTTTGATTAGGGACAGAAGCGAAGTAAGAAACTCTAGGGAGAGAGCTGGACAGCAGAAGGTCCTCAGAGGCGGAACCTCCGTCAAACAACTGTTTCAGTCCTTATCTCCTGACACTCTAAGGGGGCCGGGTCGCATCCAGGTCATGACTCTTGGATGCCCTTCTGCTGTCGCCATTTTCTTTAAAATAGAAATTTATCCTCAGCCTGGAATTAAACCCGTGCATCTAAGGTGGTTAGATTTCTCAAGGCAAAGTCACCTTTGTGACAGATGTCTTAACCACTTGGCCATCGGTCACCAGCAACATAAAGGGGAGTTTCAAGCCTTGTGAGGTTCACTTTTGTTCCTCATGGACCAAATCCATCTGGAACTCTTTTCCGCTTCTTCTGCCATTGACTTTAGGGCTCTGGTCCTCTCTCCGAAATCGAGAGCTGCTTCATGATGTTGTAGGTTGGTGTGCCTGTCAATCCCCTTGCTCCAACCTCTATGGCGAGGACTTTGGCTTAAAAGCCAGATGTCCTCAAGTTACTAGCGTACTTTTCAGTCTTGTAGATATGGGCTTCCTCCATTCTACTTTCGTAGGGTACAGTTGGCTTGATCAGAATCACTTGTTTGCATGAATGGGAGTGAAGAACTATGTCCGGCCTCTTACTGATGATTTCTGGGTGTTTTCTTCCATTGTGGGAAATCTGCTGTGCACTCCCAGTTGTCTGCTTCAGATAGCAAACCCTGCTTCCATGCTCTGGGTATCACATCTTTTTCAGGCCACATTTTCTTGCCTCCAGTGTCATATGACAGAGCCTGATAGTGGATCAGCCCCTTTAGTATTGTTTGATAGGGATTGTGTTGTATGACAGTGCCTACTAGTGGGTCAGTCCTTTTAGTATTGTTTGATAGGGACTGTGTTGTATGACAGTGCCTACTAGTGGGTCAGTCCTTTTAGTATTGTTTGATAGGGACTGTGTTGTATGACAGTGCCTACTAGTGGGTCAGTCCTTTTAGTATTGTTTGATAGGGATTGTGTTGTATGACAGTGCCTACTAGTGGATCAGCCCCTTTAGTATTGTTTGATAGGGACTGTGTTGTATGACAGTGCCTACTAGTGGATCAGTCCTTTTAGTATTGTTTGATAGGGACTGTGTTGTATGACAGTGCCTACTAGTGGGTCAGTCCTTTTAGTATTGTTTGATAGGGACTGTGTTGTATGACAGTGCCTACTAGTGGGTCAGTCCTTTTAGTATTGTTTGATAGGGATTGTGTTGTATGACAGTGCCTACTAGTGGATCAGTCCTTTTAGTATTGTTTGATAGGGATTGTGTTGTATGACAGTGCCTACTAGTGGATCAGTCCTTTTAGTATTGTTTGATAGGGATTGTGTTGTATGACAGTGCCTACTAGTGGATCAGTCCTTTTAGTATTGTTTGATAGGGACTGTGTTGTATGACAGTGCCTACTAGTGGGTCAGTCCTTTTAGTATTGTTTGATAGGGACTGTGTTGTATGACAGTGCCTACTAGTGGGTCAGTCCTTTTAGTATTGTTTGATAGGGACTGTGTTGTATGACAGTGCCTACTAGTGGGTCAGTCCTTTTAGTATTGTTTGATAGGGATTGTGTTGTATGACAGTGCCTACTAGTGGGTCAGTCCTTTTAGTATTGCCTTGAAAAGGAACAATATCATATAACTGTGCCTGACAGTCGATCACTTCTCTTTAACACTGCCTTGATGAGAGACATAATTATATACACATAATTGTATATATTAGTTAGATATAGGCGTGGCTGAAGTGGCTGGCTATCCCAATGTGACGTCTGGCTTACTGCGTGTAACACAGACGGCCCAGCGTCCCAATCTGAACAGACCTCATTCCTGTCTCTGGAGTGAACAGGTTCCAATTTGTCTCAACAGGAAAAAAATGAGCCTGCAGCCTTCGGCAGTTGACTCAACTGTAATGGGTACCAGACCCTGTTCATGATCAGGGAAAGAAAAGCAATGAGAGAGAGAAAAAGGGCATCTGTCTTTAACCCTTTGATTCCTTCACCCTGTCCACCAACTTCCTGCATTGTCACAGATGCCAGCAAAGCAAACACTAAACTTTCTGACGCCCTCACCCTGTCCACCAGCTTCCTGCTGGAAGCTGGAGTCAAAGGTATTCACATTTGGCCTCGAGAAAGGATCTCTACGATCTCACTTTTCCGTGACCTCAGGGTTATGGGACAACAGCTTTTCCTTACCTGACTGTGTAGATTGATATATCAAAGGCGTGATAGTTGCTGTGTTTATAGCTGACTTTTCTGGCCCATATCAAAGGCGTCATAGTTGCTGTGTTTATAACTGGCTTTTCTGGCCCATATCATTTGTGTGATAGTTGCTGTGTTTATAACTGGCTTTTCTGGCCCATATCAAAGGCGTCATAGTTGCTGTGTTTATAACTGGCTTTTCTGGCCCATATCATTTGTGTGATAGTTGCTGTGTTTATAACTGGCTTTTCTGGCCCATATCAAAGGCGTCATAGTTGCTGTGTTTATAACTGGCTTTTCTGGCCCATATCATTTGTGTGATAGTTGCTGTGTTTATTACTGGCTTTTCTGGCCCATATTAAAGGCGTCATAGTTGCTGTGTTTATAACTGGCTTTTCTGGCCCATATCATTTGTGTGATAGTTGCTGTGTTTATAACTGGCTTTTCTGGCCCATATTAAAGGCGTCATAGTTGCTGTGTTTATAACTGGCTTTTCTGGACAATATCATAGGTGTGATAGTTGCTGTGTTTATTACTGGCTTTTCTGACCCATATCATTTGTGTGATAGTTGCTGTGTTTATAACTGGCTTTTCTGGACAATATCATAGGTGTGATAGTTGCTGTGTTTATTACTGGCTTTTCTGACCCATAAAAAAGGCGTGATAGTTGCTGTGTTTATTACTGGCTTTTCTGACCCATATCAAAGGCGTCTTAGTTGCTGTGTTTATAACTGGCTTTTCTGACCCATATCAAAGGCGTGATAGTTGCTGTGTTTATTACTGGCTTTTCTGACCCATATCAAAGGCGTGATAGTTGCTGTGTTTATTACTGGCTTTTCTGACCCATATCATTTGTGTGATAGTTGCTGTGTTTATAACTGGCTTTTCTGACCCATATCAAAGGCGTCATAGTTGCTGTGTTTATAACTGGCTTTTCTGACCCATATCAAAGGCGTGATAGTTGCTGTGTTTATTACTGGCTTTTCTGACCCATATCATTTGTGTGATAGTTGCTGTGTTTATAACTGGCTTTTCTGACCCATATCAAAGGCGTCATAGTTGCTGTGTTTATAACTGGCTTTTCTGACCCATATCAAAGGCGTGATAGTTGCTGTGTTTATTACTGGCTTTTCTGACCCATATCATTTGTGTGATAGTTGCTGTGTTTATAACTGGCTTTTCTGACCCATATCAAAGGCGTCATAGTTGCTGTGTTTATAACTGGCTTTTCTGACCCATATCAAAGGCGTGATAGTTGCTGTGTTTATTACTGGCTTTTCTGACCCATATCAAAGGCGTGATAGTTGCTGTGTTTATAGCTGGCTTTTCTGACCCATATCATTTGTGTGATAGTTGCTGTGTTTATAGCTGGCTTTTCTGACCCATATCATAGGTGTGATAGTTGCTGTGTTTATTACTGGCTTTTCTGGCCCATATCATTTGTGTGATAGTTGCTGTGTTTATAACTGGCTTTTCTGGACAATATCATTTGTGTGATAGTTGCTGTGTTTATTACTGGCTTTTCTGGCCCATATCATTTGTGTGATAGTTGCTGTGTTTATTACTGGCTTTTCTGGCCCATATCATTTGTGTGATAGTTGCTGTGTTTATAACTGGCTTTTCTGACCCATATCATTTGTGTGATAGTTGCTGTGTTTATTACTGGCTTTTCTGGACAATATCATAGGTGTGATAGCTGCTGTGTTTATAACTGGCTTTTCTGGCCCATATCATTTGTGTGATAGTTGCTGTGTTTATATAACTGGCTTTTCTGGACAATATCATAGGTGTGATAGCTGCTGTGTTTATAACTGGCTTTTCTGACCCATATCAAAGGCGTGATAGTTGCTGTGTTTATAACTGGCTTTTCTGGCAGTGGCCGAACAGTTGGGTCAGCAGGGTCGATGGTAGATGGTCTGTCCAAATAGTAACCTACACTGACATGCACCCATTCAGCTCTGTGAGTCATTCCCTTAACCAACCCCCTACACCAAACACACGCGCATGCATACACGGTGCTCGTGCACGTAGCACGTGAGCACTACACGAAGAAAGGAAAGTATCATGGGGTACTTATTATCTGTCCTCCATTAGTGCAGTGTGGTGTTCTACACGTTTCTATGTGTATAAACTCAAAAAGCAAAATACATTAAACAAAAAAATAAATATATAAATAAATAAATAAATAAATATACGAACAAAGAAAATAACAAACACATAAACACACAAGCAAGCATACACACATACACACAAGCGAACACAGAAACAAACCAAAAACCTTTAAACAAACAAACAAACAAATGAAGGAACAAACGAAAATCAAACTCCACTAAATAAACAAATGGAAGACAGTGGCAAACAATGACAACTCGGCCTCTGGAAAAACACGTCTGTATTCACATAGACAGGGAACAGACAAGGAGACGGAAAGAGAAAGGAGAAAGAAAGACAAGACAGGACGTACATACACACACGCACACACACACATACGCACACGTGCACACACACACAAGCACACACACACAAACACACACACACACACACACACAAACCCCCCCCCCCCCACAACAAACACACATACACACAAACATACACACACACAAACACACACACAAACACACACACACACACAAACACACACACACACACATATACACACACAGTAACATAGATAACCCTGTACACATGTTGACCTGGCAAGTCAGAAATGTCTACCAACCACAGAAGATACCCACACAGGATCGAACACCAGACCTTCCCATTGGACGTCCGCGCGTTACCCACTGCACTAGCGCGCCAGTCCTATGTACAGAGAGTCTCTCTGTGTGCATGCATGCGTGCGTGTGTGTGCGTGTGTGTGTGTATGTGTGTGTATGTGTGTACATTTGTGTATGCATGTGTGCGTGTGTATATGTGTGTGCGCGTGTGTGTGTGTGTGCGAGTATGGCGCGTATGTGTACGTGCGCCTATGAAAGAGAGAAGAAGAAGAAGAACAACAACAACAACAACAAAAGAGAGAGAGAGAGAGAAAGAGAGGGAGAGAGAGAGAGAGGAGAGAGAGAGAGAGAGAGAGAGAGAGAGAGAGAGAGAGAGGAGAGAGAGAGAGCATAAGCACATTGCCATCACCACGAAGTAACATGAACTCCACAGCAAACAGCTGAGTAATCAATCATCACACAAACGAAGGATAAAAAGATCGAACTAAAAGTAAAGGCCCCCAAAGTAAATCGAAACAACGAATCAGTTTAAACTATGTTGAAATAAAACTGAAACGAAATCAAACCAGCATTATGTTGACTAGTGGAAGCAGTTGTAAAAATAACACTTAACAAGTACAAAGAACAACAACAAAGAACAACAACAAAGAACAACAACAAAGAAGAACAACAAAGAACAACAACAAAGAACAACAACATGCCCTGTCATGTCAGTGACAGTGGGAGAGGAGATGGGGGATAAAGAGAAAAAAAGAAAGAGGAGGAAGATGAGAATAGATGAGATTATTCTGTTCACGAGGATGATACAATGATTCAGTAAACAGATAACATTTTGACAGATTTCCTTTCAGTCAACTGAAGATTACGCAGAGAGAGAGAGAGAGAGAGAGAGAGAGAGAGAGAGAGAGAGAGAGAGAGAGAGAGAGAGAGGAGAGAGAGACAGAGACAGAGACAGAGAGAGAGACAGAGACAGAGGCAGACAGACAGAAAAACAGAAAGACAAAGACAGACAGAGACAGAGACAGACAGACAGACAGACAGAGACAGACAGAGACAGACACAGATAGACACAGACACAGACACAGAGAGAGAGAGAGAAAGACAGACAGACATAGATAGAGAGACAGAGAGACAGAGGCAGAGACAGAGAGACACAGAGAGACAGAGAGACAGAGAGAATAGGAGAGAGAGAGAGAAAGAGAGAGACAGAGACAGAGCCAGACAGACAGATAGTCAAGCCAGCCAGCCAGCCAGCCAGACAGACAGACAGACAGATAGACAGACAGAGAGAGAGACAGACAGATAGCCGTACAGACAGACAGACAGACAGACAGACAGACAGACAGACAGACAGACAAACAGACAGAAATATGATAATAATTATAAGGATAGTCTATTTTCCAGCGGTAGAAGTTGTTGGCCAAACAGAAAAACGTTAAATGTCTCTGTGTATAACGTCTTTGGCTAAAAGTCAGAGAGAAGTCAGATCAAACTGAGAACACTTTTACTGTAGAGGGCCATCTGACCCGTTACTGACAATTTTACACACCATCCTTCTCTGTTTCAGCCAGAAAAGGACAGAAAAAGATAGAATCAGATGATTTATTTATTCAGGATTCAGCCCTTTATGGTGTGAAATGTTGTGAATTACAAAACACATCAACCTTTAGTTACATACATACAGTGTACTGAAACCCATAAACAGGATTAATCGAGGGAAGGAAAGAAAGAAAGAAAGAAAATTGTACTGCTATGTGACGTCTTTTAACATTTTGAGAGATTTACTGACCACCTTTGGAACTAAATGAAAGTAGTGTTTAACTTTCAGACAGACAGACAGACAGACAGACAGACAGACAGAGACAGACAGACAGACAGACAGACAGAAAAAACACAGAAACAGAGAGAGAAGAGAGAGAGAGAGAGAGAGAGAGAGAAGAGAGAGAGAGAGAAAGAGAGAGAGAGAGAGAGAGACAGACAGACATGAAGACAGACAGGACAGAAAGACTGACAGGCAGGCAGGAAGACAGGACAGACAGACAGGACAGACAGACAGACAGACAGGCAGGCAGGCAGACAGGACAGGCAGACAGACAGACAGGCAGGCAGGCAGGCAGACATGACAGACAGCCAGACAGACAGCCAGCCAGACAGCCAGACAGACAGGACAGACAGGCAGGCAGACAGGATATACAGACAGGACAGAAAGACTGACAGACAGACAGACAGACAGACAGGACAGAAAGACTGACAGGCAGGCAGGAAGACAGGACAGACAGACAGACAGGACAGACAGACAGGCAGGCAGGCAGACAGGACAGACAGACAGCAGGCAGGCAGCAGGCAGGACAGACAGACAGGCAGACAGGACAGCCAGCCAGCCAGCCAGCCAGACAGACAGACAGACAGACAGACAGACAAGACAGACAGAAAAACTTTCAGAGTGCGATAACTCCCACGTAAATAAACTACAAACTTGAGTACAGAGACAACTTGTGATGTGTAGTTATCATCCCGCCTGTGGGCCAGTGCTGTGGTGTTGAATCAAACTGTGCACATTCATTTGTTCTGATTATCACTGACTTGATATGTAATCTGGATCCCTTGTGCAACACACCGATTCTGCAGTTAACTTCCATTCTTTGTGGTCTTTGGCCAGTTGCTTGTGTGTGTTTATTTACTCTCAGAGTTGTGAAATACTTGTATGCCGAGGTGTAGAGGATTCATTTCATTTCTGGCCGAAAGAAACTATGATGTAGTTGTGACAGATAAGAAAGAGAGAAAGAGGGAAAAACTCGATCACTCAGTTTAGAGTGTTGAACCTGGTTAGTGTCTTTTTCACAGGTATGTTTTGGAATGTTTATGTGTGTGTGTGTGTGTGTATGTGGTGTGTGTTGTGTGTGTGGTGTGTGTGTGTGTGTGTGTGTGTGTGTGTGTGTGTGTGTGTGTGTGTATGTGTGTGTGTGTGTGTAGTGTAGTGCAGTGTAGTGTAGTGTGGTGTAGGGTAGGTAGAGTAGTGTAGTGTAGTGTAGTGTAGTTAGTGCAGTGTAGTGTAGTGTATGTGTTACAGTTTATTCTAAGTTAATTACATTTTGTTTTATGTCAGTTCAGTTCAAATTATTTAAAATGGGAAGCAGAACTGAGTGTGTCGGTCAGTCAAACAGAGAGAGAGAGAGAGAGAGAGAGAGAGAGAGAGAGAGAGAGAGAAAGAGAGAGAGAGAGATTGTATGTGTGTGTGTTTAGGGCCTCTGTGTGATTGTTGTTAGCCAGACTTTCATAACTTCATTCATCCATTGTAAATTGTCCATTTCAAAGATGCTAGTTCCGTTTTCTTGTACGCAACATGATCAGGACTTAGGGTTCACTGAAAAGTGTAACTGCCTTCAAATGTATCATTTCCTTCAGTTACACCCCAGTTTGGCAGAAAATCGCTCACATAGTCTAGGAAATTATCAAAATGGTTAATATTAACAATTTCTGAAGACAGTTCCAGATTGTAATGCAAGATGCAAAACCAGAATACCCTTTGGGCTTCTAGGTTTGCTATTGTTATTTAATATCGAATTTAGTAAGCCATTATAAGCCTATGTTTTTCATTGCAATTTTCACTTTTGGAATGTAATTAGTGGATAACTTTTGGCATCAAAGACATGCCGCATTTCAAGTAAGCTTGTATTTCTTGACGCCCTAGGCTTAATTTTAATTAAGTTGTGCATTTTCGAACTAAGCAAAGGATCGTACTGTGTTCATTCGTTCATAATCAATAATATCAATTATTAATGCCTACTTCTCAAGCCATTGCAAACCGAAAACGAACCTTTCATTTTTAACTGACATTTGCCGCAATGGGCTCATCCGTCCTTGTGGCACCATTGGTCACTCAATTGCATTCTTCAGATGCTGTCTGTGCATAGTTCCTATTCTCTCTCTCTCTCTCTCTCTCTCTATTGTTTTGAACTTGATACGAATGTAGAAACAAGGCCCATCACATCGATCATTTATTTCACCATTGTCTTTCGTCAAACCATTTAACAATCTTTGTCCACTCCCCAGGAGACCCTAAGCTTACTTGTGGGATCAGGTTTCACGGACGGGCAGGCAAGTCGGGCTGTCAAAGGCGAGAACTGGGATGGCTTATGTCCCTTCATATGGTGACAGATGGCACTGCTACTTCGTCTCTTTTCGTCTGGTTCCGTTTGACAAGGCAGAATTAACATTCGGAAAGCAGCTCAAAACATTAATTCGAACCAACGTTTGATTGATCGGAAATTTACAATCAGCGGCCGAAATGTGAAGGTTTGAAAGAGCGTTTTGTAATCAGGAGCCGTGATGGAGAAGGAAGACAAAAAGGACTTAAACTATGCTATTTTTGTTTATTTATGCGAAGCAGAGTGAAGGTTGACAGTCGACCAAGTGAGTTTGTGGCACTGACTGACCATAAAAACGAATGTGCGTGTGCACTCAACATGACAGAGAACGGCGGAAAGAAGGAAGATGACAGCAGTGTCCGTGTGGCCCTCAGGTAATTTTGTGTTTTTTATCATCATGTCTGTACAACCATGCACTTTTCATGCCCGATTGTAACACTAGGAGCCCAGTAGCAGCCGCAAAAGGCTCAGATGTGCAGGTTGCTTCTCCTGTGCTGAAGCTATTGATTGGTTCTTTCCTGTGTTGTGTGCTTGTGGCGGGTCGTTTGGCCGGCATGGGACAGAGGGTTTTTTGTTTCGGTTCTTGCATTTGTTTTGCATACTGTCCAGCAGATAAATTGTTATTTTGTCCAGTGGCAGTATGAAAATAGGTAAAAGATAAATAACACTAGATCTGATGAGCTATGAATGTCACGTGGGGGTGTGTACAGATAGCTTGTGAGGGGTGTAGAGGTGGGTGTGTAGTGTAGGCCTAATGTGTTACTTGTGTATCATGGCTGTTTAGCCTATAGTACAATTGGAAATTTAAATTTTGTTATTGCTTTTAATGGTGGTTGTTGTAATGTGGGAATTGTAGTGTGATTGTCACTGTGGTGTGTGTGTGTGTGTGTTGTGTGTGTGTGTGTGTGTGTGTGTGTGTGTGTGTGTGTGTGTGTGTAACTGATGATTGCATGTCACATATGACCAAATCATTTGATTTTATTTGGATAGTAGTGTTAATACTCATCAGTTTTGGTTGATTTCTGTGAAGGTGTGTATGCAAAATTTATGTTTTGTATGAGTTGTCTCAGCCTGTGCCTGGACTAGGCCTCTATATGATATATGTTGGTATAAATTAAGTATGGGCGTTGCTAGGATTTTGTTGTTTGAAGTTTGTTGAGGAGGGATTCATTGCACTCAGACAATTCCATATGCACTCCACCGAAAACTACCTACAGTTACATTGCGGAACCTTAAGTGTGCACAATGCCTTGTGTGCTGGCATGGTCTTGAAATTGGGAGGAGATAGAAGGGACCAACAGAACACTGAGCTGACACCACCAGAATGACTGAAGCATGCGCAGGCCATTTTTTATGGTGCAGGCTGATATTGAACTCCAGATATCACATCTTCAGAGCACAGAACATGAAACTAATTTTTTTTTCTGTAAAAGCTAAGTTCTGGTACGTATTGATACATAAACTATTACATATGGTTGTGGATTACTCAGGAAAGTTTCATGTGAATTATGATAACAAAAAGGTTCTATGAATACCATGATTATAAACTGGAATTAGTCAGTGCTTAGTATTGAGGTTAATTGCATCACTGTCATCACCTTTTTTTCATTTCATTCACAGTATCTAACCACCATCCAAAAGACAAAATAATAAAACAACAGCAACGACAGTATTCAAACAAACAAAAGAGTCAGCTGTCAGTGGTAAATTTCAAACTGTGTCACTACTGTGACTTGACTGTCACTAACAATTCTGACCAGTTCTGTCACCTTTTTATTGCTTCATTAAAACAAACAAGAAACATTCCAAAATTGGAAAAAGAAATTTGAGAAAGAAAACGCAGAGCACACCCGCCAACCCCCAGCCCGTACGTGCGCACACACACACAAACATATCTGTACAGTGCATTAATGTCTTTGAGTTTGATATTATTTGCTCAGTTTTCATATGTTGATAATGTGCTAGTGTCCAGTAGGTTGAAATGATTTCACTCAGTATCTATGTGATCATTAGGAATTAAATTGTAAATTGAAATTTGATGTCATTACAATTAATACAAAAAAATTATTTGGAATGTATTTGCTGATCTAATTATTATAACTTTCTGTTGTAATGCAAATGTGCATTAATTACAACTGACATAGCTCCAAAATTCATACAATTTTTGTGCAAACACCCCTTCATTCTGTTGTAATTTGGTTGCCACGTTGTTGTCATTTTGTAGAATTTGTTTTCAAAATAGGCGCAAGAAAGTGCATGCTTTTGGATTCTTGAAACTTTCCACCCTTTTCCCCTTAACATGGACCCCCTCCTCATGTAGAAAAACAACTTTTACTTTTAGACAGAATTTTTTGTGTACTTGTTATTTTGACAAAGAGTTTACTATAAGAAATATTTTAAATTTGTGGTTTGTATTAATATGTGTCCACGCAAGTTTCATATTTTGTGTGTGTGTGTGTGTGTGTGTGTGTGTGTGTGTGTGTGTGTGTGTGTGTGTGTTTAATATAGTTTGTATTATTTTATATCTTCTGATAATGTTGCAGAATTCGTCCTCAAAATGGGCGAGAAAAGGTGGACATGTGTCAGGTATGCACTTCTGTGGTATCCAATGAGCCACAGGTGGTGCTGGGAAAAGACAAGTCCTTCACTTTTGATCATGTCTTTGACATGCCCACCGTTCAGGATACCATCTACAGCTCCTGTGTCAAAGATCTCATTGAGGGGTGAGTACCGATAGCACTAGGACAATATAGTCGCATGCTTGCTTGCATATATATGCATGCTGCATGTACTCACATATGCGGAAACACATGCATGCGCATATCTGCACACACACACATATGCATCATTGCATGTATGTCACACATGTGTATGAGAACACATGCAAATGATGTTTGCACATACTCCAAAGTAAGCTTGCATGCATATGTACACATGCACGATTCAGTGATGTACGCACATGCCAATACCCACATACACACATACACACACATAATTTATCACACACATGCATGTACACTTACACACACACACAAACACACACACAAACACACACACACACACACAACACACACACACACACACACACACACACACACACACACACACACACACACACACACACACACACACACACTTATACTCACACACACACACACACACACACACACACACACACACACACACACACACACACACACACACACACACACACACACACACACACAACAAGGCTAACTGAGCAGATTTTTATATATTATCATTTGTGAGTTTTAGTAGGGTAACTGATAAGACCTATCAAGCACACATGTGCTTTTTCACAAGATACAGTATACACAATTTTTCTTCTAGAGGGAAATGAATGATATTTATTGTTGAACATCTGGTTTGAAGACTACAGCAGTGACATGCTTAATTCAGTAGCTAAGTACTGTCACTATCCGACCTTGGGTGATTACTTTTTAAATTGAAATGATCAGATTGTGTGTGTGTGTGTGTGTGTGAGGGGGGGGGGGGGGCTGGGTGTGTGTTGTGTGTGTGTGTGTGTGTGTGTGTGTGTGTGTGTGTGTGTGTGTGTGTGTGTGTGTGTGTACAAGGGACAGAGGTAGACTCAGAGAAGCCGAAGGAGAGAAGCTCTAGAGACAAAGAATGACAGAGACAGAGAGAGAGAGAGAGAGAGAGAGAGAGAGAGGTTTGTAGTTGGGTTACGAGAAGTTTTTGATGCTGAAGTGCATAGCCATATGTAGTCTAGACAGCTTATTATTCTGCCATCATATCTCATAATCCGTATGTGTATGAAAAAATCACCTCTCAGAATAACAACAACAGCAACAACAACAGCAACAACAAGAAAATAACAAAAAGAACAACAATACCAAAAAGACAAAACAAAGAACTGGCATACACTGGAATTGATGTGATATGATAAGATACCAAATCAAGGCTTTGATATTATCCTATCTCTGAAAGATTCCAATTGGTGTAAAGAAGTACCAAACTGATGATCATTGAAACAAACAAGCGAATAAACGAAAATGATTTTGAAAGGAGTGAGAGAGCCCATACTATCGAATAAAACTGCAGATTTTGTTTGATTGTTTTTTTGTTTGTTTTGGTTTGTTTATTGAAGCAAGCATGTACACGGATGATTGTATTACTATTAGTGCATATTGTCTTTTTCTCGATCTTGATTGTAATATTATAGAAGTAAAATGCTCTATAGATGCATTGTTTTGCTGCAGGCAGCGTTGTCATGTGTGTCATTGTGTCAGATTGTGACCTGTATACTATATATATATATTTCTTCTTCTTCCGTAAAGTCTCCACAATCAACAGGCTGATTCTCATGTGTGTGTGTATTATTTAATATGGATGCAAACATCGGAAGACATTTTTGTACTAAGCAGTTGGCTAGAATTTTACATGGTGACTAGATAGTTCAGTAGGTGATGTAAAAAACTGTACTGTCATTTTTAAACTGTTACTAGTGTTAGTGTTGAATACAATATTAATCCTTTTCTTGGCAACTTTGGTGAATTTGTTCAAAGTTTGGATGGATTCATCATGATAATGATTATTCAGACAATTCCATATAAGCGCCAATAAAATCAGCCAGTAATTATCTGGAAGCCCCCTCGAACCTGTTCTAAACACTGTGTGCTGGCAAGGTCTTGCAACAGGAAAAGGGAGAAGGAGGAGGGGACTGGACCTGTGAAAGGGTTAGCACTAAGGTGACACCACCAGAATGGTCAGATTGTTAAGGTGGACAACAAACAGGCCAGTTTTTGTGTTACAGACTGGAAATGAAATAGAGACAGATCATGAGTGCAAGACTATCAACAGAGCCAGCCAGCCAGCTTGTGTATATAGTATACCAGTTATGTTTATCCAACTGTTGGCTCATGCTATGACAGTTGGGCGGATTGCTGGGAACTTAATTTCATGGACTGTGCAGAAGAAATACGCAGAACTTTCTAAGTTTATATAATTCAAAATATTCATAAAACAGAACTCTCTTCGAGTCATGTTGCATGCAGATAATGAGGTACAGAATAGCAGATGTTTAAATTAAAGTGTAAGTTAAGGGTGTCATCCTAAATATTGAATAATGAATAAAGACAACCACCCATAAAACATAAGACAAGCAGTTTTTGAGGGTAGGCTCCCCAGAGAGCCTCTTGCTTACCAAGAGAGGCAACCACGAAGTCAGTAGGCCCCTTACATATTAAGAGCTGGTGAAATCCAAGTTTGTTTCCTGTGGTTGGTAACCAGACAGAATAGTCTGGTTAATATGGCATGCTTGCTGTGTTACAGTGTGTAATACTTCTACTGCCAAAATGCTACTGTACAATTTTCAATGTGAAATATGTGATTCATAGCTGACCTTTGGCTGTGAGCTTGATTTATTTATGGTCTTAGCAATACTGATGAAAAGTTGCTATTGCCACTCAAGTTTAATAACCATTGGTAAATTGCTTTGAGGCACTTTACCAGCAGGACTGGGGTCAAAATCTATTTACATGGAAATTTGAGATCATGAAATATCAGCTTCATCAGTTAAAATTGTGGTGGATCTGTGGACATTTCAGATATCACCATCATCTTTGTGTCTGCCAGTCTTTGTTGCCACAATGACTATTTTGTGTTACAGATCAATGTTGACTGAAATATTCATTTTTACTCTCTGCAGACATTGGTGCTTTCCAAAAAAGTAACTCAGATGAACACTGTGGAGTATTCTGAAATAACCAACAACTTTATTATGATAATGTGTATACATCTGTACATACAACCAGATATACTGATATAGTACATTTCATGAAGTAAGAGCATTGTGTTTATCATCTGTTCTTTTTTTTTTTTTTTTTTTTTTTTTTTGCAATGACTCGGCTACCTTTAATATGTATCTACAACCATAGAGTACATTTCATGAACAATCACCACCTTGACAAACATACTGCTGTATGGCATATTGTGGTGATGGTTTGCATCAAGCTTTCTGTTATCATCATTAATGTATTGTTGTTTTTGTCATTACAGCATTTATATTTGAATTGAAAAAATGTTGATATTTCATTTTTTGTTTGCTTTATTTATACTTTATATTTCAGAAATTGCAATTTTAACTCAATAGAACATTAAAAGCACTGTCTTACTTGTGGCAGGCTGGATCAGTTTAATAGACTTGTCTTACTTGTGGCAGGCTGGATCAGTTTAATACAGACTTGTCTTACTTGTGGCAGGCTGGATCAGTTTAATACAGACTTGTCTTACTTGTGGCAGGCTGGATCAGTTTAATACAGACTTGTCTTACTTGTGGCAGGCTGGATCAGTTTAATACAGACTTGTCTTACTTGTGGCAGGCTGGATCAGTTTAATACAGACTTGTCTTACTTGTGGCAGGCTGGATCAGTTTAATACAGACATGTCTTACTTGTGGCAGGCTGGATCAGTTTAATACAGACTTGTCTTACTTGTGGCAGGCTGGATCAATTTAATACAGACTTGTCTTACTTTGTGCAGGCTGGATCAGTTTAATACAGACTTGTCTTGTGGCAGGCTGGATCAGTTTAATATAGACTTGTCTTAGAAGTGTCGGAGACATAATCATGTAACATATTATTTCTAGAATTAAAAAAGGTGAATAGAATATCAGGATTTTTTTGGCATTGTTGAGACAAACATGACGGATGTTGGTAAAAGTGTGCCTTCTGTCTGAGGGAAAAAAGGCAACTGACACTAACAGGTCAGTGTTAATGTTTCTAAGGTTGAACTCGAGACACCACATCATGAATCCATGGCTATATCAAAAGAACCAGCTGCCCATGTAGAAAATAGAAGAAAAACTGTAGGCCTCCAAAGGCAGAAAATATAGAACAAAATCTGTAGGCCTCCAAAGGCAGAAAATATAGAACAAAATCTGTAGGCCTCCAAAGGCAGAAAATATAGAACAAAATCTGTAGGCCTCCAAAGGTAGAAAATATAGAACAAAATCTGTAGGCCTCCAAAGGTAGAAAATATAGAACAAAATCTGTAGGCCTCCAAAGGCAGAAAATATAGGACAAAATCTGTAGGCCTCCAAAGGTAGAAAATATAGAACAAAATCTGTAGGCCTCCAAAGGTAGAAAATATAGAACAAAATCTGTAGGCCTCCAAAGGTAGAAAATATAGAACAAAATCTGTAGGCCTCCAAAGGTAGAAAATATAGAACAAAATCTGTAGGCCTCCAAAGGTAGAAAATATAGAACAAAATCTGTAGGCCTCCAAAGGCAGAAAATACAGAACAAAATCTGTAGGCCTCCAAAGGCAGAAAATATAGAACAAAATCTGTAGGCCTCCAAAGGTAGAAAATATAGAACAAAATCTGTAGGCCTCCAAAGGCAGAAAATATAGAACAAAATCTGTAGGCCTCCAAAGGCAGAAAATATAGGACAAAATCTGTAGGCCTCCAAAGTAGAAAATACAGAACAAAACTGTAGGCCTCCAAAGGCAGAAAATATAGAACAAAATCTGTAGGCCTCCAAAGGTAGAAAATATAGAACAAAATCTGTAGGCCTCCAAAGGCAGAAAATATAGAACAAAATCTGTAGGCCTCCAAAGTAGAAAATACAGAACAAAACTGTAGGCCTCCAAAGGCAGAAAATATAGAACAAAATCTGTAGCCTCCAAAGGTAGAAAGTACAGAACAAAACTGTAGGCCTCCAAAGGTAGAACCACAAACACTGAAACTCAGCTGCTGAAAACTCAGCTGCAAAATCGCCCCCCCCCCCCCTTCCCCCCGCCACTCGATCTCTTACATGAAAGTTGAATACCCATTGACTGTTTTGTGACTTGTGGAGTTTAGCCTTATATTTGATTGACCAAACTTTCTGTTCACACACAGGCACGTATGCATGCACACACACGCATGCACACACACACACACACAACACACACACACACACACACACACACAACACACACACAACAACACACACACACACACACACACACACACACACACACACACACACACACACACACACACCACACACACAACACATTTCTTTCCTTGTTTCTTTGAAACTTGAAGAGCTGTTGAAGAAATACAGACAAATGTGTGGGCATGGGGAAGGGGGGGGGGGGGAGGATTTTGGGAGAAGGGAGGGAAGAGACAAGAAAGAATGTGAAACAAAGAAAGGCATGTGTACAATAATGCAGTCTGCAGACTATTCTTTCCTACTCTGCATATTTTTCATTTTTTGTTCCCTACTGTACATCATACCTGTGCTGCATTGGGAAAAACCATAACCCTGTATTTCCAGCAGTGTGTGAATTACTGGCTAAACACAGGGTAGCCCATTATCCCAGTATACATGTGCATGCTGTGTGTGTGTGTATTACTGGCTAAACACAGGGTAGCCCATTATCCCATTACAAGTGTGCATGTTGTGTGTTGTGTATTACTGGCTAGACACAGGGTAGCCCATTATCCCAGTACAAGTGTGCATGCTGTGTGTTGTGTATTACTGGCTAGACACAGGGTAGCCCATTATCCCAGTACAAGTGTGCATGCTGTGTGTTGTGTATTACTGGCTAAACACAGGGTAGCCCATTATCCCATTACAAGTGTGCATGCTGTGTGTTGTGTATTACTGGCTAAACACAGGGTAGCCCATTATCCCAGTACAAGTGTGCATGCTGTGTGTTGTGTATTACTGGCTAAACACAGGGTAGTCCATTATCCCAGTACAAGTATGCATGCTGTGTGTTGTGTATTACTGGCTAAACACAGGGTAGCCCATTATCCCAGTACAAGTGTGCATGCTGTGTGTGTGTATTACTGGCTAAACACAGGGTAGCCCATTATCCCATTACACGTGTGCATGCTGTGTGTTGTGTATTACTGGCTAAACACAGGGTAGCCCATTATCCCATACAAGTGTGCATGCTGTGTGTGTGTATTACTGGCTAAACACAGGGTAGCCCATTATCCCATACAAGTGTGCATGCTGTGTGTGTGTATTACTGGCTAAACACAGGGTAGCCCATTATCCCATACAGTGTGCATGATGTGTGTGTGTATTACTGGCTAAACACAGGGTAGCCCATTATCCCAGTACAAGTGTGCATTCTGTGTGTGTGAATTACTGGCTAAACACAGGGTAGCCCATTATCCCAGTACAAGTGTGCATTCTGTGTGTTGTGTATTACTGGCTAAACACAGGGTAGCCCATTATCCCAGTATAAATGTGCATGCTGTGTGTTGTGTATTACTGGCTAAGCACTGGGTAGCCCATTATCCCAGTACAAGTGTGCATGCTGTGTGTGTGTATTACTGGCTAAACACAGGGTAGCCCATTATCCCAGTATACATGTGCATGCTGTGTGTGTGTATTACTGGCTAAACACAGGGTAGCCCATTATCCCATTACAAGTGTGCATGTTGTTGTTGTGTATTACTGGCTAGACACAGGGTAGCCCATTATCCCATTACAAGTGTGCATGCTGTGTGTTGTGTATTACTGGCTAAACACAGGGTAGCCCATTATCCCATTACAAGTGTGCATGATGTGTGTGTGAATTACTGGCTAAACACAGGGTAGCCCATTATCCCATTACAAGTGTGCATGTTGTGTGTTGTGTATTACTGGCTAAACACAGGGTAGCCCATTATCCCAGTATACATGTGCATGCTGTGTGTTGTGTATTACTGGCTAAACACAGGGTAGCCCATTATCCTAGTTACATGTGCATGCTGTGTGTTGTGTATTACTGGCTAAACACAGGGTAGCCCATTATCCCAGTACAAGTGTGCATGTTGTGTGTTGTGTATTACTGGCTAAACACAGGGTAGCCATTATCCCATTACAAGTGTGCATGATGTGTGTGTGAATTACTGGCTAAACACAGGGTAGCCCATTATCCCAGTACAAGTGTGCATGTTGTGTGTTGTGTATCAAGCAACAGGCAGTGAGTGTTAGCGAAGCCTGGATGCCGGTTTGTCCTTGATTGTTGTTGAGTGGAGTGGAAGTGGAGATGGGGGTGGTGGTGGTGGTGTTGTGTGATTAGTGGACCCATCAGTCATCCCACCAGTCAGTAGTTCTTTCCTGTAGTTGACATGATGCTGGCAGGGGTCACTGAAGGTGGTCTGTTTAATTTAACATGCCCTCTGCTTAACATGCCCCTGCTTACCGACATGCCCCTGCTTACCAACATGCTCCTGCTTAACATGCCCCTGCTTACCGACATGCCCCTGCTTAACATGCCCCCCTGCTTGACATCGCCCCTGTTTAACAACATGCCCCTGCTTATAACATGTCCCTGCTTACCAACATGCCCCTACTTACCAATATGCCCCTGCTTAACCCTTTGACTCCTGCACCCTGTCCATCAGCATCCTCCATTGTCAGCCCTGCTACCAAACCAAAAACTTAACCCTTTGATTCTCTCACCCCATCCACCAGCTTCCTGCAGGATGCTGGTGGATAGGGTGAGAGAATCAAAGGGTTAAGTTTTTGTAGTTGGTAGATAGGGTGCGGGAGTCAAAGGGTTAACATGCCCCTGTTTAACAACATGCCCCTGTTTAATAACATGCCCCTGCTTAACAACGTGTGCCCTGCCCTGTTTACCAACATTCCCCTGCTTAACATGCCCCTGCTTACTAATATGCCCCTGCTTAACAACATGCCCCTGTGTAACATGCCCCTGCTTAACAACATGCCCCTGTGTAACATGCCCTGCTTACCAACATGCCCCTGCTTACCAGCATGCCCCTGCTTACAACATGCCCCTGCTTACCAACATGGCCCCTGCTTACCAACATGGCCCCTGCTTACCAACATGCCCCCTGCTTACCAACATGCCCCTGCTTACCAACATGCCCTGCTTACCACATGCCCCTGCTTACCAACATGCCCCTGCTTACCAACATGCCCCTGCTTGACATGCCCCTGCTTACCAACATGCCCCTGCACCATGCCCTGCTTACCAACATGCCCCTGCTTACCAACATGCCCTGCTTACAACATGCCCCTGCTTAACATGCCCCTGCCTTAATGCCCCTGCAACATGCCCTCCTGTGCTTACCAACATGCCCCTGCTTACCAACATGCCCCTGCTTAACAACATGCCCCTGCCTTAACATGCCCCTGCTTACCAACGTGCCCCTGCTTACCAACATGCCCCCTGCTTACCAACATACCTCTGCTTACCAGCATGCCCCTGCTTACCAGCATGCCCCTGCTTACCAACATGCCCCTGCTTACCACATGCCCTGCTTACATGCCCTGCCTACCAACATGCCCTGCCTACCAACATGCCCCTGCTACCAACATGCCCCTGCCTACCAACATGCCCCTGCTTACCAACATGCCCCTGCTTAACAACATGCCCCTGCTTAACATGCCCATGCTTACAACATGCCCCTGCTTAACAACATGCCCTTGCCTACATGCCTGCTTAACATGCCCTGACTTACCAACATGCCGTGCTTGCTTAACAACATGCTCCTGCTTACCAACATGCCCCTGCTTACCAACATGCCCCTGCTTACCAACATGCTTAACATGCCCCCCCCCTCCCCCCGTGCTTAACATGCCCCTGCTTACATGTCCCTGCTTACCAACATGCTCCTGCTTAACAACATGCTCCTGCTTAACATGCCCCTGCTTACCAACATGCCCCTGCTTACCAACATGCTCCTGCTTAACAACATGCCCCTGCTTAACATGCCCCTGCTTTACATGCCCCTGCTTACCAACATGCCCCTGCTTAACAACATGCCCCTGCTTACCAACATGCTTAACATGCCCCCCCCCCCCCCTGTGCTTAACAAGCCCCTGCTTAGCATGTCCCTGCTTACCAACATGCTTACCAACATGCTCCTGCTTAACAACATGCCCCTGCTTAACATGCCCCTGCTTACATGCCCCTGCTTACACATCCCTGCTAACAACATGCCCCTGCTTAACCCACAACATGCCCTGCTTACCAACATGCTCCTGCTTACCAACATGCCCCTACTTAACATGCCCCTGCTTAACATGCCCCTGCTTAACAACATGCCCCTGCTTAACAACATGCCCCTGCTTAACAACATGCCCCTGCTTAACATGCTGTGCTTACAAACAGGCCTATGTTGGCTATATGTCCTTTACTGCATCAAATAAAGTTCTTGGGATGATTGATTCCTTCTGGATTGCATTGTGATCTTGCCATTGCCTTGCTTCCTGTGGAGAAGGTTTTATGTAAAAAACAAACAAGCAAACACCCAAATGAAAAACAAAACTAAACAAAAAACAAAAACAAAGACAAAGACAAAAACAAAACAAAAAATGTTACCAAAAAAAGAAGAATTCCTAAATTTCTGTGGTATTTAAATTATGACAGATATTTTAACAAGTTAGAAATCCAACCCAAACAGGGATCCACAAGTCTTGAAAGATAACATGGGTAGAGTTGATTCATTGTCACTTTGAATCTTCCTACTTCAACATTGTCGCCCACCTTGTGCCACACAAACAACACACACAATGCGCATGTATACTATTTTCCAGTTTCCTCAGGGGTTTTTGTTTGTTTGTTTCTGTGCTTTGGGTGTGGTTAATTTGTACAGAAGAGAAATGAAAATTCTGGGGCTTGGGGTGGCGTGGTGGGAGGTTTAGCAGGAATAACAGGAACAAACATGAAAAAAAGGAAGGGTTGTGCTTACAGTACGAAGACTGCAATCAGCAAACCATTTTTTCCTCTTGCATACTTATAACTGCGTTGAAAACCAACCACATAATCAGGTATTTCCGGCAACAGTTGAGTTGCAGGCTTGAATGCAGGGTATCCCATTTAAGCAACAGGCAGTGAGTGTTAGAGAAGTGTGGGTGTTGGTTTGTCCTTAGGAGGGGGGCAGCCATGTTGTAAGATCAGTGGATCCAGTCGTCGGCTGCTGTCTGCTTTTGTCAGCATGCTGGCAGGAGTTACTGATGGTGGTCTGCTTTACATATTTCAGCCCTTTACGCATATTTAGATTTGGGGGGGGGGGGGGATGATTGTTTAATATTTTGTTTATTTACTCTGTGTGTGTGTGTGTGTGTGTGTGTGTGTGTGTGTGTGTGTGTGTGTGTGTGTGTGTGTGTGTGTTTAATTAGTAATAATAATAATAATAATATATTTTATTTATATAGCGCAAAATCTTGACAAAATCAAATCTAAGCGCTGAGCGTATACATGCATACATACCTACATACATATGAGCGTATACATGCATACATACATGCTTACATACTTACATACATAAATCTAAGCTGAGCGTATACATGCATACATACATACATACATAAATCTAAGCGTATACATACATACATACATACATACATACGTACGCACATGCATACATAATAATTACAACATTTATACAGCGCAAATCTCGACACAATCAAATCCAAGCGCCGAAAAGACACACACGCACACACGCACGCACGCACACACACGCACACACACACACACACACACACACACACACACACACACACACACACACACACACACACACACACACACACACACACACACACACACACACATGCATGGCCACAAATGGGGAGAAAAGAATAAAAGCAATAAAAGCAAGAATAAAACCAATGGAAAACCACAGAGAGCACATCATATACAATTATATATTAAAACAAAGTGATTCCCCTCCGAGCGGAGACAGGCTGCAGAGGGGGGTTGAGTGAGGTTAGGATTTTATGCAGAGGAGAAAAGGTGAGTTTTGAGAGCGGACTTGAAGGAGGCAAAAGTAGGTTGCTGACGGACTGAGAGAGGAAGTTTGTTCCAGGAGAGTGGACCAGAAACAGAGAAGGCTCGTGGACCATAGGTATTGAGCTTAGTGCGTGGAAAGCGAAAAGTCAGAGGATCGGAGGCAGAGCGGAGGGTACGTGAGGGAAGATAGATCTCAAGTAGGCTTGACAGGTAATCGGGGGCTGCGTTATTGAGGCTTTTGTAGCACATGGTGTCTAGTTTGTACTGTATGCGCTTTGATACAGGGAGCCAGTGAAGTTGTGCCAGGAGAGGAGATATGTGGTCAGCTTTTTTCTTTTTGAGTACAAGGCGTACAGCATTGTTTTGAATGCGCTGTAGGATGTGAATGGTGGAGGCAGGAAGACCAGACAGGAGTGAATTGCAATAGTCAATGCGAGACATTATGAAGGAGAGAATGAGTTTTGCAGTTGTTTCGACAGAGAGATACTTCCTGATCAGGCTTATACGATGGAGATGATAATAGCAAGATCTGGCAGTTTGAGAAACAAAGTTGTTCATGGACAGGGTAGAGTCAATGCAGACACCAAGGTTTTTAGCTGAATCAGAAATTGGGACTGATGTGTTACATAATGGGAGAGAAAGAGGAGGCAGCTGGGAAAGTTTCTGACGGGTGCCAATGAGGATAGCTTCTGTCTTGTCGTCATTAAGCTGAAGTCTATTGTGTGTCATCCAGTTCTTAATGTCCGAGTAACACTCAGTGGTGCGAGTCAACAGGCGCTGTATATTATCAGGTGAGTCACTATCTTGAAGTTGGGTGTCATCAGCATAGAAGTGGTGTTTTATAGAGTGGGAGTTGATGATGGTGGACAGGGGGGAGGTATAAAGAGTGAAAAGAACAGGGCCAAGGACAGATCCTTGTGGAACACCACAGGTCAGGTATGCAGGTTGAGAGTAAGTGCCATTGATGAGAACAGTTTGTTTTCTGTTTGATAAATACGAAGTGAAAAAGGAGAGAGCAATGTCAGAGATGCCAAAAGTATGATGAAGTCTAGAAAGGAGAATACCATGGTCAATGGTATCGAAGGCTGCAGACAGATCAAGGAGTGTGAGGAGAGAGACTTTGCCAGTATCAGTTGCAAGGAGGAGATTGTTGAGAACGTGTAGTAGGGCAGTTTCAGTGCTATGGCACTGGCGGTAGGCTGACTGGAAAGGATTGAGGAGATTGTTGGCAGACAGGTGAGAGTTCAGCTGGTTGAGGACGACCTTTTCAAGGAGTTTTGACAAGAAGGAGAGATTAGAGATAGGCCTGTAATTTTTCAGTTCATTTGGGTCTAAATTGTGTTTCTTGAGGAGAGGGTGAACAATAGCAGACTTGAAAGAATCTGGGACAGTTCCAGTTTGAAAAGAAGTGTTGATGATGTCAGTGATGAATGGGAGGAGAGTAGGGAGACAATCGGAGTAGAGAGAACCTGGAAGAGGATCCAGTTCGCAGGTTTTGAACGACATGGATCTGATTGTGTTGAAAATTTCTTCTTGTGAGACTGGGGTAAAAGTAGTGAGAGGTGTGCCAGAGAAGGAAGGGTCAGGTGGGCATGGTTGACAGGGTGTCCTGTCAAGCCTGTCACGAAGAGTTTGTATTTTGGTGGTGAAAGAGAAATGAAAATATTGGGAGAGATTAGGGATGGTTTAGTGGGAATAATGGGAATGAATATGGAAAAAAAGGAGGGATTGCAAATACGGTATAAACAATGCAATCACTGAATGAGTGAATCACTAAACCATTTATCAGTAAATCATTTTACCCTTTTCCATACGTACCATGTTGTATTGAAAACTGACAGCACCATTTATTGGATGTTCCCATCAGCTGTTGAGTTACTGGCTGAAGGAAGGGTAGGCCAACACCAAGATCCCATTACATGTGTAATTTTTTCTGTTATGATGTATATAAAAAACAGAGAAGAGTGTGTGTGGGTTTGTCCTTGGGGGGAGGGCAGCCATGTTGTGGGATTAGTGGACCCATCCATCAGCTGCTCTCTGCTTTTGTTGGCATGCTGTATCAGTGTATGGTGGTCCGCTTTACACGCCTGTATCAGTGTATGGTGGTCCGCTTTACACGCCTGTATCAGTGTATGGTGGTCCGCTTTACACGCCTGTATCAGTGTATGGTGGTCCGCTTTACACGCCTGTATCAGTGTATGGTGGTCCGCATTACACGCCTGTATCAGTGTATGGTGGTCCGCTTTACACGCCTGTATCAGTATATGGTGGTCCACTTTACACGCCTGTATCAGTGTATGGTGGTTGGCTTTACACGCCTGTATCAGTGTATGGTGGTCCACTTTACATGCCTGTATCAGTGTATGGTGGTCCGCATTACACGCCTGTATCAGTGTATGGTGGTCGGCTTTACACGCCTGTATCAGTGTATGATGGTCGGCTTTACACGCCTGTATCAGTTTATGGTGGTCGGCTTTACACGCCTGTATCAGTGTATGGTGGTCCGCTTTACACGCCTGTATCAGTGTATGGTGGTCGGCTTTACACGCCTGTATCAGTGTATGGTGGTCGGCTTTACACGCCTGTATCAGTGTATGATGGTCCGCTTTACACGCCTGTATCAGTTTATGGTGGTCGGCTTTACACGCCTGTATCAGTTTATGGTGGTCGGCTTTACACGCCTGTATCAGTTTATGGTGGTCGGCTTTACACGCCTGTATCAGTTTATGGTGGTCGGCTTTACACGCCTGTATCAGTTTATGGTGGTCGGCTTTACATGCCTGTATCAGTTTATGGTGGTCGGCTTTACACGCCTGTATCAGTTTATGGTGGTCCGCTTTACACGCCTGTATCAGTTTATGGTGGTCGGCTTTACATGCCTGTATCAGTTTATGGTGGTCGGCTTTACACGCCTGTATCAGTTTATGGTGGTCGGCTTTACACGCCTGTATCAGTTTATGGTGGTCGGCTTTACACGCCTGTATCAGTGTATGGTGGTCCGCTTTACACGCCTGTATCAGTTTATGGTGGTCGGCTTTACACGCCTGTATCAGTGTATGGTGGTCGGCTTTACACGCCTGTATCAGTTTATGGTGGTCGGCTTTACACGCCTGTATCAGTGTATGGTGGTCCTCTTTACACGCCTGTATCAGTGTATGGTGGTCCGCTTTACACGCCTGTATCAGTGTACACATGTCCTTTTTTGCATCACAAGACTTCTTGGGGTGATTAATGGATGCCTTGTTGATGGTGTTGTGACTTTGCTTCAGCAGAGAAAGTTGTAAAAAATTAGATGTCGTCAATAAATAGAATTTCTGAGATATTTGATAGAAGAGTTCTTGATAACTCAGAGGTTCAATTGATGAAAGATCAAGAACTGAGAAGTCTTAACGATTGCAAGTGCGAAGTTAATTCATTAATTTGGTCACTGAATGATTGAATGTTCCCACTTCTGTGACTTTCTCTCTCCCTGTGTCCACACACACACACACACACACACACACACACACACACACACACACACACACACACACACACACACACACACACAGAGAAAATATTAAGTAGGGGTCCTCGAGGTGGGGCAGGGTAGGGTGGAGGTTTCGTGAGAATAATGAGAATGACCTTGAACAAAAAGAACGTTTTCACCATGGGTATTTAACAATCCAGTGACTGAACCAGTAAACTGTTTCGCCTTCCATACACAGGTGGTGAGTGTTGGAGAAGCTGGGCTGGATGTGGATTTATTTTTGGTAAGGGGGGAAGGAGGATGTAACCATGATGTGGATTTATTTTTGGTAAGGGGGTAAGGAGGATGTAACCATGATGTGGATTAATTTTTGGTAAGGGGGTAAGGAGGATGTAACCATGATGTGGATTTATTTTTGGTAAGGGGGGAAGGAGGAGGTAACCATGATCTTGCTACTATCATCTCCATCGTATAAGGCTGATCAGGAAGTATCTCTCTGTCGAAACAACTGCAAAACTCATTCTCTCCTTCATAATGTCTCGCATTGACTATTGCAATTCACTCCTGTCTGGTCTTCCTGCCTCCACCATTCATATCCTACAGCGCATTCAAAACAATGCTGTACGCCTTGTACTCAAAAAGAAAAAAGCTGACCACATATCTCCTCTCCTGGCACAACTTCACTGGCTCCCTGTATCAAAGCGCATACAGTACAAACTAGACACCATGTGCTACAAAAGCCTCAATAACGCAGCCCCCGATTACCTGTCAAGCCTACTTGAGATCTATCTTCCCTCACGTACCCTCCGCTCTGCCTCCGATCCTCTGACTTTTCGCTTTCCACACACTAAGCTCAATACCTATGGTCCACGAGCCTTCTCTGTTTCTGGTCCACTCTCCTGGAACAAACTTCCTCTCTCAGTCCGTCAGCAACCTACTTTTGTCTCCTTCAAGTCCGCTCTCAAAACTCACCTTTTCTCCTCCGCATAAAATCCTAACCTCACTCAACACCCCCCCCCCCCCCCCTCTGCAGCCTGTCTCCGCTTGGAGGGGAATCACATGGTTATATATATATAATTGTATATGCTATGCTCTCTATAATTTTCCATTGCTTTTATTCTTGCTTTTATTGCTTTTATTCTTTCTCCCCATTTATAGCCATGCGTGTGTGTGTGTGTGTGTGTGTGTGTGTGTGTGTGGTGCGTGCGTGCGTGCGTGCGTGCGTGCGTGCGTGCGTGGTGCGTGCGTGTGTGCGTGCGCGCGCGTGCGTGCTTGCGTGTGTGTCTGCTTCAGCGCTTAGATTTGATTTTATCAAGATTTTGCGCTATATAAATATTGTAATTATTATTATTATTTTTATTATTATGTGGATTTATTTTTGGTAAGGGGGAAGGAGGAGGTAACCATGATGTGGATTTTTTTGGTAAGGGGGGAAGGAGGATGTAACCATGATGTGGATTTATTTTTGGTAAGGGGGGAAGGAGGATGTTAACCATGTTGTGTAATTAGACTAGTAGACCCATCAGTCTGCTGCTCTCTCTCCGTTTATTGACACGATGGTGTAAGTCACTGAAGGTGGTCTGATTCACAGGCCTGAAGATCCTTTTCAACACCATAGATATCATGGATACCCTGTTGTGGTCATGGTGTAACCTAGTTTCATGTATAGGAGATTTTGTTTAAGAAAAAAAAAATGATTGAAAAAAGGTATGCACCATGCTATCAGCCCTAATGGCTGTGAATATATAACTGTGATGGCTAGCGTGATTAAACTGACTTCCTCTGAAAGGTCTGATGTCACTTGTCAGCCTTGCTTGGATAGCATCTAGTAGGTAACAGTGGAAGGGGTACGGATCTCTCAAGTCACTGTCTGTGCTGGCCTGCTGTTACCTGAATCCCCTTTGATATATAATATACACACAGGTTTGATATATAATATACACACAGGACATCAGAAAGATGTGTATAGATATAGGTGTAGATATCGATATAGATGTATACATGCAATATATGTTGAAGAGTCTGTAACTGTAACTAGTGTAAGCCTTGTAAGTTTTTTTGTGGCTTATACTTTTAGCACAACTGATAGAAATTCCATGAAAATACCCAGCATGCACGTTTATGAAAAAGGTATATTGACTGATTGCATGTTGGGGTGACCTACCAAAGTTGGAATGATTAATATTCAGATTATGCAGTATCTTACATCTTTTATAATATGGGCCAATCAACTGGAACAGTGTGCGTGCACACATTGGAGAAAATATTGCTAAAACAAAAATATTTTTGAAAGTCTTCTTTAAAAAATCGCATTTCCTTCCCCTCACGCCACATACACTCACGCACACTACTGTGTAACTGTAAGTGAGGGAGAAAAGCACCCCCAAACATGTTGATGTGTAGCTGTCAGTCTGCTGGCATATTTCCAGTCTCACTGTGTCGTGTTTTAAACTTGACAGATGAATGGTACATTTTTCATCCCTTTTAATGGCTTTAGTCGGTCTCAACGATTTTCCGCCTGACTGACCTCATTGAGTCATTGAGTCATTGAGTCAAGCTTTTGTTTGAAGGAGCAGAGAAGATGCAAAACTGGGGTCTGGGCAAGTTGACTGTAACACGTTGTAGCTGACTGCAGCAAGGCACAGCTAATCCGTTGTGTACAAGCTTTGGAGGATCGGCTCTTTGATGACTGTCCACAGCACGTCCAGTTCCTCTCTCTGTTTCTATCTCTGTCTCTCTTTGTTACACATTCTGTCTCTGTACCTGTATCTCTCTCTCATCCCTCACATGTGTTTTGACCATTTCTTGTTCTTCCAGTTTTGCTGGGAATGTGAATTGGTGGGGATCAGAAGGGGAATGATGAAAGTGGGGGTGGTTTGGAAAAGTGAGGATGGAGACAGATTGTAGGATGGAAGAGGCTTGCCAAGCGTGTATGGCTGTTTCATGATCCTTTTCATTTGTATTTAACTTCAATTTTATTGTTACTATGTTAGTATATTACTGTTACTGATGTGGGTAGTGGTGTGATGATGATGTGCTGATAGTCTTTTTGTTGTGAAATAGTATTGTGTTATAAGTAATAAATAGTAATATGCAATACATTTTTAATGATAATGACATGGTATAATGTAATATGCAATACATTTGTAATGTTAATGACAGTGTATGGTGTAATATGCTATACATTTGTAATGCTAACCATAACGTCATGGTATCACTATCAGTGTAATATGCAAATGCAATACATTTGTAATGTTTATCATAATGACATGGTATAGTGTAAATTAACTGTAATATGCCGTAGAGTTTGAATGTTAATGATATGGTCTAGTGTAATTAATATGCAGTAGAGTTTTAATGTTATGCCATGGTATAATGTAATATGCAATACAGTTTTAATGTTAACTACATGGTATAATGGAATAACTAAGTAATATGCAATACAGTTTTAATGTTGAAGAATGGTATAGTGTACTAATGTGCAATACAGTTTTAATGTTAATCATTACATGGTATAGTGTAATAATATACTGTTAATGACAATATTCAGTTTATATCTTAAGAACATGCAACAGCTGAAGAGAAAACCTGACAACAATGTTAACACAGTAACAAAATGCTGAAAATAAATTATGTGGAATGGTAAAAACAAATCTCTTGCTATACACTGTAATGGCTTTATGGTATAGTTTGAAATGAATATCCTTGTCGTAAGCTTAAAAGTTAATTAGGTATTCTATAGTCTCTAAGTTGTGGTCAGCATTTTTATATAGTCAGCATTTTGATACAATAATGTAATAGTATTGTAATAATATCAGTGCAGAAGACTTACTGATGAGTGAATAGCATACTGCAGAAGAAAGCCTGGCTTGACCATGGTAGGACTGTTTTCTGTTTTTGTTCATTGCTGTCTGGACTTGCTTTGTCAGTACATATGGCTGGTAATGCAGCTAGACAGATAACTAATTATGAAAGGAGGTCAGGTATGCTATATAGCCAGTTGTATCATCTCTTTCATGTCTCATTGTCTGCAAAGACTGAATAATTATGTAAAAAGTGTGTGTATGCACTCCCAAAATGGAAAGATTTATGCTCCTGTATTATTTTTGAGTCCAATCATTTAGGCCTAATTGTTTGAAATTACTTTATCAGTGATTAGTAATTTGAGTGGAAGTTGTGACCTGTACAGTTACAGATTAAAAAAAAGATTATTTAATAAAGTTCTATATGTCATATTTTACACAGTATACACTAATGTAATACATTATGAGCTATTACTATATATAGTTAATATCATTATATTTTTCAGGGTCATCATCAGGAAATAAGAAACCAGAATCATGTACAATGGAATGAGAATGTGAATTCAGTCAATAAAACTAAAAGATGAATGGAGCAAATGTTTGGCAAACTGGTCTTTGTCAAGTATAAACATGCACAACACAACAGATAAGTCAAGAAATAAGGTAACGGTAATAAAGATCAGATCTCAGCAGCATAATCATTCCAGATGAGAGCTCAGGATTGGAGATTTCTCATACAGATTTGAGATTCAAATTAGTTTGAGAGCAGCTAACTAGTATTAGAATTACACAGTTCATTACAGTCACAGTTCGTAGTTAAGCTGTAAACATTTGCAACTACACAGAATCATGCAATCAATTTTGTCCCGTCAGTAACCTGGCACAGCAGCCCTATTGATCTATTTCTTTGTAGAGTAGAACAGCTGTGTCTCGCTTAGATCCCTAATTAGTCGAACATGTTGTTTTTATGGCGGAACAAAATGTCTGTTCTAAACTGTATTACTCTGCAGCATGGTAGAACCCCCTGCACAGCTTTTCCTTTTGCAGACACCTGTTTTCAGTGATATTATCAAAACATTTCATTTGTCACAAAACTTCACGTATGTTTGAACAGGGCTCAGTTCTAAAAGTCTTTCTGATTTCTTATGAATTCTGTAACAGTCCTGACACTTCCCCCCTCCCCTTTTTTAAAACCATATTTTCCTGTGTTATTAAAGATCAATGATTTGTATCAAACTAAGGAAAATATTTTACTGTAGGTAATTATGGATTAACTACTGCAGCAAGAAAAGTTAGTGTGACTGTGTGAAAATGGAATGCGGACACTGACAGATTTTATGTACCTTGAAAATGAATGGCCCCAGGTTGAATCACATACAAGAAGAGATGTTCCCTCCAACAGGAAGTGTAAACTAATTAGTGGTTTGAAGATTGTCACCAGCTCCACATGTTACATTCATCCTGTGCTGTGTTCACCCCACAGGTGTATACTGTTACTAGTTAGTGTGCTCACTGTGTTGTCCTTGGCCAGGACAAAAGAAAAGTAATCTGAAATCAAACATATATTCACACAGTTATAACACACTATATGGAGAACAATAATATAATACAAATATATTCACACAATTACTGTATAACACATATATGGAAAACAATAGTATAATCCACAGAATCCCACCCTCTCCATTCTGTTCTGTTTAACAAGCAGACCGTTTGTTTTGCCCATTAATGTGTAACATTTCCCAGCAGATCAATATGTCCCCCATGGGGATGCCTGGGGCTCTTTCAGTATAAATAGTATCCCCACCTTCTGGAAATTCTGTACTAGAAATTTCCTCTTTTCTGTGATTCTCTTTGTTTCTGCCTTATTCCTTTGCTTTCTGTCATTTCTTCCCATCATTTTCTGCCTTGCTGGTCCATTCAACTGTGGGTGTTCAATAAAGTCTTACGTACTTTATCTTTGGACTAGACTGATAATTGGGTACTTGTATTAAGTGCATTTTTGGCTCAAAGGAAATGAGATATGCAGAAGCAATTCTAGGTTATTTAGGTCTGTTTTTAGTATATGTTTTAGTATCCTTAGTTATGTTTGAATTTATATTCAGGTATTTTTTTAAATCGGCTGTGTGAAAGATTGGATGGAGTGGTCAGCACCAGGGGCATGTCCTTAGATTATGTGCATGAACTCATAGACATGCGTACTTAATTTTCTTTTCATTTTTTTTCCTGTTGAACTTGAAGTATTATGTATGTAGTGAGATGGTTATAGCCTGGTATGGCTCTATGCAGTCGGCTGGGCTTTAAACAAAAATAATGATAATAATAAAAGATCAATATGATTTTGATGACTGAAGTTTGAAGGTTGTTTCTTTACTGTCACCAGGTGTTTTGAGGGCTACAACGCCACTGTCTTTGCTTATGGACAGGTATGTAATATACATGGTTCGTGTGGTTGTCTTTTTAGTTATTTGAAATAAAATGTTATGCTTTGTTACGTCCTTTGTAGGAACATGATCATGTTTCGGACAGTTTCAGAGTCAGACTTTTTAAAAGCCTTTTGAATGTTTTGTTTTATTTTGTTATATATTTAAGTGATTTAACTACATATAATCCTTGTTCCCAGTTTTCATATATCAAGCACTGCTGTGATATTTTCACGCCAAATGTTGCAGTATTGTTGGCTCATATTGGAAGTCAGGTAGAATTGTTTTAAAACTCACAAGTAAAACAAATGACATTAAATGTATTTACAATTGTCAGAATTACTGTTCAATTTTGAAAAGAAGGAATAGCACTGTAAGGAAGTGTGAAGGATGTTGATGTTTGATAAAAAGAACAGCGCTGTAAGAAGGACTGAAGGATGTTGATGTTTGATAAAAAAAAAGGACAGCACTGTAAGAAAGACTGAAGGATGTTGACGTTTGATAAAAAGGACAGCGCTGTAAGAAAGACTGAAGGATGTTGACATTTGATAAAAAGGACAGCGCTGTAAGAAAGACTGAAGGATGTTGACGTTTGATAAAAAGGACAGCACTGTAAGAAAGACTGAAGGATGTTGACGTTTGATAAAAAGGACAGCACTGTAAGAAGGACTGAAGGATGTTGACGTTTGATAAAAAGGACAGCACTGTAAGAAGGACTGAAGGATGTTGACGTTTGATAAAAAGGACAGCGCTGTAAGAAGGACTGAAGGATGTTGATGTTTGATAAAAAGGACAGCACTGTAAGAAAGACTGAAGGATGTTGACGTTTGATAAAAAGGACAGCACTGTAACTGTAAGAAAGACTGCAGGATGTTGACATTTGATAAAAAGGACAGCACTGTAAGAAGGACTGAAGGATGTTGACGTTTGATAAAAAGGACAGCACTGTAACTGTAAGAAAGACTGCAGGATGTTGACATTTGATAAAAAGGACAGCACTGTAAGAAAGACTGCAGGATGTTGACATTTGATAAAAAGGACAGCACTGTAAGAAAGACTGCAGGATGTTGACGTTTGATAAAAAGGACAGCACTGTAAGAAAGACTGAAGGATGTTGACGTTTGATAAAAAGGATAGCGCTGTAAGAAAGACTGAAGGATGTTGACGTTTGATATAAAGGACAGCGCTGTAAGAAAGACTGAAGGATGTTGACGTTTGATAAAAAGGCCTTTGCTGTAATCTTTTTACAGACGTTTTTATATTTAGAATTGTACTTTTTGTGAGTTTCCAGGTCTGCAGAACTTTACTGTTGCATATCTGGGTTATATGTGTTTGTTATGTTTTAAACACCAGACTGGGTCAGGTAAAACATACAGCATGGGCACGGGATTTGACGTGAATATACAGCCGGAGGAGGTGGGCATCATTCCTCGAGCAGTGGAACATCTATTTATAGGCATCGAGGATCGTCGACGTCAGGCATTTGAAAACGGCCTTCAACCACCAGATTTCAAAGTCAACGCGCAGTTTATGGAGGTGAGGTCATGTTATATGTGTGAATTTTGTTTTCTCTGTCTGTGTTTGTGACACAGTTCATAAGTCTGAAGATCTCTGAGCGAGATACAGGTGAAAATTTTTTTTTCAGGTTCAGTGGATTTGGTGTGTATATTGTCTGGCATATAAATGATCTTTGATAGATGGTCACTTGGTCGTACAATAACTTAAGTTTATTTGAACAGTGGTTTGAAAAGATGGATCACTGTTTGTCATTCATTTGTGGTGGTCAGCTGATCATATCACTGATCATATCACTGATCATATCACTGATCATATCACTTGTTTCTTGTTCACCCTCTGACAACTGTTGCTTTCATTACATTTGGCTCTGTTGGATGGTGTTGGGAACTTTGGAGATGGTTGTGTAGAGGGTGGTGGGGCATTGGTGCTTTGGGTCCTATCTGCATCCTCATGGTGTTTCTTGTTAACTGTTAATTTCATGGATTATCTGATCAGATGGATGAGACACGTTATATGTGTATGGGTATACACAGAGATATTTGAAAGAGGGTTTTTCAATGTCATAGATTGATGGAATTAACAAGTGTGTATGTGTGTGTGTGTTGGGGGAGGTGGAGGTGGATAGCATCATACTTGTGTGTCAAAGGAAAACAGACCCAACCAACTGCACAACTTAAAAAAAAAAGGTGAAAATGAGTAGATAAGCAGGCAGGCTTTTGAATGGCTGTAGGTTAACACAGCCCTGTAGCATGGAGGCTGTAGGTTAACACAGCCCTGTAGCATGGAGGCTGTAGGTTAACACAGCCCTGTAGCATGGAGGCTGTAGGTTAACACAGCCCTGTAGCATGGAGTGATAACTGAGTCATTGTGTACATTTCCCCCAAAGAGCAAGGCGCTTTCCAAGTGATTAAGATAATTAAAAATGGTTGCACGGGTAATCCTCCATCGTATGGAATGTTTTAACTGTAGGTGTTCAGTGACATGCGTGTTTCTGCACAGCGTTCAGCTTTGGTGTTGAAACACTGACAGCTGTGTAAATGTGTGAAATCAGAGATTTCCAAGACCACAGTCATGTAAAGTAGCAGTGCAGAAGGATGGCTGCATGTGTTGACGGTCTTGACACAGAGTGTCAGTAGGGGTTGATGGTCTTGACACAGAGTGTCAGTAGGGGTTGATGGTTTTGACACAGTCAGTAGGGGTTGATGGTCTTGACACAGTCAGTAGGGGTTGATGGTCTTGACACAGTCAGTAGGGGTTGATGGTCTTGACACAGTCAGTAGGGGTTGACGGTCTTGACACAGACAGTCAGTAGGGGTTGATGGTCTTGACACAGTCAGTAGGGGTTGACGGTCTTGACACAGACTGTCAGTAGGGGTTGACGGTCTTGACACAGACTGTCAGTAGGGGTTGATGGTCTTGACACAGACTGTCAGTAGGGGTTGATGGTCTTGACACAGAATGTCAGTAGGGGTTGACGGTCTTGACACAGACTGTCAGTAGGGGTTGACGGTCTTGACACAGTCAGTAGGGGTTGACGGTCTTGACACAGACTGTCAGTAGGGGTTGATGTTCTTGACACAGACTGTCAGTAGGGGTTGACGGTCTTGACACAGACAGTCAATAGGGGCTGACGGTCTTGACACAGACTGTCAGTAGGGTTGATGGTCTTGACACAGACTGTCAGTAGGGGTTGATGGTCTTGACACAGACTGTCAGTGGGGGTTGACGGTCTTGACACAGACTGTCAGTAGGGGTTGATGGTCTTGACAGTCAGTAGGGGTTGACGGTCTTGACACAGACTGTCAGTAGGGGTTGATGGTCTTGACAGTCAGTAGGGGTTGATGGTCTTGACACAGACTGTCAGTAGGGGTTGATGGTCTTGACACAGACTGTCAGTAGGGGTTGATGGTCTTGACAGTCAGTAGGGGTTGACGGTCTTGACACAGACTGTCAGTAGGGGTTGATGGTCTTGACAGTCAGTAGGGGTTGACGGTCTTGACACAGACTGTCAGTAGGGGTTGATGGTCTTGACAGTCAGTAGGGGTTGACGGTCTTGACAGTCAGTAGGGGTTGATGGTCTTGACAGTCAGTAGGGGTTGATGGTCTTGACAGTCAGTAGGGGTTGATGGTCTTGACACAGACTGTCAGTAGGGGTTGATGGTCTTGACAGTCAGTAGGGGTTGATGGTCTTGACAGTCAGTAGGGGTTGACGGTCTTGACAGTCAGTAGGGGTTGACGGTCTTGACAGTCAGTAGGGGTTGACGGTCTTGACAGTCAGTAGGGGTTGACGGTCTTGACAGTCAGTAGGGGTTGACCGTCTTGACAGTCAGTAGGGGTTGATGGTCTTGACAGTCAGTAGGGGTTGACGGTCTTGACAGTCAGTAGGGATTGATGGTCTCTTTATTTCCTTTTCCTTTTGAACACGTGCACAAATATTATTTGGTCCTTTACGAAACAGTTGACATATGCATTGCACCAACGGGAAACCTAGGCAATGCCCATGGACCCATGCACAAATAGTATTTAGTCCTTTATGAAACAGCTGACCTGTGCATTGCAATATCAGGAAACCTAGGCAATGCTCATGGTGCAGTGACTTAACAGCTGCGGGGATTACCGTACTCTAATCAGAAGGCAGCTGTTGGCTTTATGAGGTTGAGCTCACCTCTTGACATGACAAAACAGGAGGATAAAGTGGCCGTGACTCTAACAATCTGAAGTGGTATGACCAGTGATTGTTTCGCCCTTTCAGGGTCTATGTATAGAAGGGATATGGCTCAAGTGGGCATGAGTAAGCTGGCTTTTGTTGATCTTGTGTGTTTGTCTGTAGTAGAATTGTTGAAGCTGTGGTGAAAAATCCCCTCCTGTGAAATGGCAGTCTATGTTGGTAGGGAAAAATGTGGTTTGATTCAGACAGGAAGAGCTGCTCACATCTGTCAGTGTATTTAAGTCTGCTTTGATGAGAAGCAGTGAACGGTGCACATCTGTCATTTTATGTATTTTAAGTAATGTGCTTTACCGATTCCATGCAGAATTGTGAACAGTTTCACCAAGCCCAGTGAATGGTTTTACACACTTTGGCTTCACAGATTTGTTTTGTTCTTTATTCATTTCTCCCCCCCCCCCTCTCTCTCTCTCACAAACATTCAGACCCACAGAAACACACACACACACACACACACACACACACACACACACACACACACACACACACACACACACACACACACACACACACAAAAACAAATTACAGTTGTCTTCCCTGTGCCTGTCCTTTCATCTCTCATGAGTGACTAGTTCAAAGAATGTTTTTTAGCCAACAATTCCACCATAGGACATTACAGTGTTGTTGTCATTGTCTCTTTCTCTCCTTTTTTTCTTTATTCATTTTCTCTTGTTAATATTGCTGTAATGCATATTGCTTTTTCTTTCCCTTTTTCCACGTCACCATTTCTTTCCAAGTTTTGTACCACAACTGTGCATGTCTTTGGTGGCCTGCTTTCTGCGCCGCTCACCTTGGCTCCTCTACATCCTGCCAAACCCAGGTTCTTTCAGTCGAAATTCCAGTACTAGAAGTCCATGATGTCAAGCTTTCATGGAATTACCTACCAGAGGAAAATCTGCATTTTGCTTAATATCTTTGGTGAAATTCAGCCGTGTCAGCTGAGAGTACTGAGGACATTGTGTAACAAGTCCCCTGCCAACAGCTGTAATTGCTGTGTTGCACAGCTAGACCCAGTCAGCTACCTGGTAAGGAGACCACCACCACGTCCCTTCAGTGATAGTTGCCACAAACCTCTGGTACCAAAGGCACTGAAGGGCTGTAAACATGGAAATGGTAACGGAAACTACAACTGAGGTTTTCTTGAGATCAGGACATGAAAAAAACAACAGAATTTGAGACAGCTGTTTCAGAATGTTATGACACCACACTGGAGTGATGGGATGGAGCTCCATTAGTCTCAACCCTTCCTTTCATAAGCTGATCTGGCGTCAACCCTTCCTTTTATGTGCTGACCTGGTGTCAACCCTTCCTTTCATAAGCTGACCTGGCGTCAACCCTTCCTTTTATGTGCTGACCTGGTGTCAACCCTTCCTTTCATAAGCTGACCTGGCGTCAACCCTTCCTTTCATAAGCTGACCTGGCGTCAACCCTTCCTTTCATAAGCTGACCTGGCGTCAACCCTTCCTTTCATAAGCTGACCTGGCGTCAACCCTTCCTTTCATATGCTGACCTGGCGTCAACCCTTCCTTTCATATGCTGACCTGGCGTCAACCCTTCCTTTCATAAGCTGACCTGGCGTCAACCCTTCCTTTCATATGCTGACCTGGCGTCAACCAGGCCTGAGAGATACAGACAGCTGTGACATTGGTCTCAACCCTTCCTTTCATAAGCTGACCTGGCGTCAACCAGGCCTGAGAGATACACACAGCTGTGACATCGGTCTCAACCCTTCCTTTCATAAGCTGACCTGGTGTCAACCAGGCCTGAGAGATACAGACAGTTGTGACATTGGTCAGGAAATTTAAATTAAGCAACACTCAGTGATGCATCCATAAAGTGAATGAGGCGTGGTTGTTTGGCCCTAGTTTTCCCATTGAGCCCATGCTATGCTCAGTTCTAGTAGGGACTGGTTGGGGCTGAACCCCCCCCCCCCCCCCCCCCTGTTTTTGTTGTTGTTGTTGATAGATTGGTGGGGGCTCAAGCCTCAAGCCCATGGCTTACCAGTTGTCTGCTGCACTATTCACTTCATCGGACAGAAAATGAGACATATATAGACATGCCCATGTATTCACATCCTGAATAAAGCATGATTTATTTTTCATTTGTAGTTTGTATGTATTTTCCCCTTTTTGCAGCGGCATATATTGTCAGGTGATACTCAGAAGTAGTAACGTTTAAACACACACACACACACACACACACACACACACACACACACACACACACACACACACACACACACACGCACGCACGCACACATTTGCACACATATGCGCGCGCACACACACACGCACGCATGCACGCACGCACGCACACACACACTCATGCCTTATATTGATTTGAATCTATTTCATTTTGCTTTTTTCAGTATATTTTGTTGTGGAACTTGAAAAAACCAATGCACCACCTTTGGCAAATAGACCTCCTTTATGAGAGTGACCCCAGGTTCATCCTTTTTCCCCTTCCCCTCACCAGGAAATGTCATGTGTTTGTGCTCTATGCAGACAGCAGACAGGTGTGACAGCTGGGGTTGGCAATCTAACCACTGCTATTGATACATGGTTAGAAATGAGACATGTAGTGTGCATGGTTGCAACATTTGCACTGTGTTGAGATATATATGCAATTTATTTGTTATTCTGTTTTGGTTTGCATGCACAGATTTTTTTTTCTTCTTTCCCCTAAATGATCATAAATATTCTAAGTGGTTGTTGGTGCAAAAGCTGTTTGAAATGCAAGCTGCATTGAAACTGGTAAAATGATTGCAACTGAAACTTCATTTAAACTGATGCAATAATTGCAATGTAATTAACAGAATTCTATCTATGAATCGTTGTCAGCAAAAATATGATTCATTAAGCTAGGATAATTTTTTCCTTGCTCTTGAAATGTCTTTTTTCCTGTTGGCTCATATTGATTTGTCTGATTTAAATATTTATCAATTGAACAACAGGGTGAACTCCTGAAAAACGAGTCTTGTGCTCTACCTTTTATAAGACCTTAATGTTGGCTGGGACCTACTGTATTCATTATTATGTTGTGTATAAGTTGTCATGAATTATGCATGGTGGTGTGCTAACATAATTTGTGAAGGGTGGAGAAACAGTCTTGACACAACAGTTGTTGTCACAGGGGTGTTTGTAAACCATAACTCAAGCAGGCCCCAGTGGAATGTGTACACTCTAGTTAGAGTTGGTCTGACCATACACATGGATAGGGAGGGGAGTCAGCTAGTTTTATCATACACAGTGATAAGAGTTGGTCTGACTGTACATGTGGATAGGGAGGGGAGTCAGCTAGTTTTATCATACACAGTGATAAGAGTTGGTCTGACTATACACACAGATAGGGAGGGGAGTCAGTTAGTTTTATCATACACAGTGATAAGAGTTGGTCTGACTTACACATGGATAGGGAGGGGAGTCAGTTAGTTTTATCATACACAGTGATAAGAGTTGGTCTGACTATACACATGGATAGGGAGGGGAGTCAGCTAGTTTTATCATACACAGTGATAAGAGTTGGTCTGACCATACACACAGATAGGGAGGGTAGTCAGTTAGTTTTATCATACACAGTGATAAGAGTTGGTCTGACTATACACAGATAGGGAGGGTAGTCAGCTAGTTTTATCATACACAGTGATAAGAGTTGGTCTGACCATACACACAGATAGGGAGGGGAGTCAGCTAGTTTTATCATACACAGTGATAAGAGTTGGTCTGACCACACACAGATAGGGAGGGGAGTCAGCTAGTTTTATCATACACAGTGATAAGAGTTGGTCTGACCACACACACAGATAGGAGGGGAGTCAGCTAGTTTTATCATACACAGTGATAAGAGTTGGTCTGACCACACACACAGATAGGGAGGGGAGTCAGCTAGTTTTATCATACACAGTGATAAGAGTTGGTCTGACCACACACACAGATAGGGAGGGGAGTCAGCTAGTTTTATCATACACAGTGATAAGAGTTGGTCTGACCACACACACAGATAGGGAGGGGAGTCAGCTAGTTTTATCATACACAGTGATAAGAGTTGGTCTGACCACACACACGGATAGGGAGGGGAGTCAGCTAGTTTTATCATACACAGTGATAAGAGTTGGTCTGACCACACACATGGATAGGGAGGGGAGTCAGCTAGTTTTATCATACACAGTGATAAGAGTTGGTCTGACCACACACATGGATAGGGAGGGGAGTCAGCTAGTTTTATCATACACAGTGATAAGAGTTGGTCTGACCACACACATGGATAGGGAGGGGAGTCAGCTAGTTTTATCATACACAGTGATAAGAGTTGGTCTGACCACACACATGGATAGGGAGGGGAGTCAGCTAGTTTTATCATACACAGTGATAAGAGTTGGTCTGACCATACACACAGATAGGGAGGGGAGTCAGCTAGTTTTATCATACACAGTGATAAGAGTTGGTCTGACCATACACACAGATAGGGAGGGGAGTCAGCTAGTTTTATCATACACAGTGATAAGAGTTGGTCTGACCACACACACAGATAGGGAGGGGAGTCAGCTAGTTTTATCATACACAGTGATAAGAGTTGGTCTGACCACACACACAGATAGGGAGGGGAGTCAGCTAGTTTTATCATACACAGTGATAAGAGTTGGTCTGACCACACACACAGATAGGGAGGGGAGTCAGCTAGTTTTATCATACACAGTGATAAGAGTTGGTCTGACCACACACACAGATAGGGAGGGGAGTCAGCTAGTTTTATCATACACAGTGATAAGAGTTGGTCTGACCACACACACAGATAGGGAGGGGAGTCAGCTAGTTTTATCATACACAGTGATAAGAGTTGGTCTGACCACACACATGGATAGGGAGGGGAGTCAGCTAGTTTTATCATACACAGTGATAAGAGTTGGTCTGACCACACACATGGATAGGGAGGGGAGTCAGCTAGTTTTATCATACACAGTGATAAGAGTTGGTCTGACCACACACATGGATAGGGAGGGGAGTCAGCTAGTTTTATCATACACAGTGATAAGAGTTGGTCTGACCACACACATGGATAGGGAGGGGAGTCAGCTAGTTTTATCATACACAGTGATAAGAGTTGGTCTGACCATACACACAGATGGGGAGGGGAGTCAGCTAGTTTTATCATACACAGTGATAAGAGTTGGTCTGACCATACACACAGATAGGGAGGGGAGTCAGCTAGTTTTATCATACACAGTGATAAGAGTTGGTCTGACCACACACACAGATAGGGAGGGGAGTCAGCTAGTTTTATCATACACAGTGATAAGAGTTGGTCTGACCACACACACAGATAGGGAGGGGAGTCAGCTAGTTTTATCATACACAGTGATAAGAGTTGGTCTGACCATACACATGGATAGGGAGGGGAGTCAGTTAGTTTTATTCATACACAGTGATAAGAGTTGGTCTGACTGTACACAAAATGGATAGGGAGGGGAGTCAGCTAGTTTTATCATACACAGTGATAAGAGTTGGTCTGACTGTACACGTGGATAGGGAGGGGAGTCAGCTAGTTTTATCATACACAGTGATAAGAGTTGGTCTGACCACACACATGGATAGGGAGGGTAGTCAGCTAGTTTTATCATACACAGTGATAAGAGTTGGTCTGACCACACACATGGATAGGGAGGGGAGTCAGCTAGTTTTATCATACACAGTGATAAGAGTTGGTCTGACTATACACATGGATAGGGAGGGGAGTCAGTTAGTTTTATCATACACAGTGATATGAGTTGGTCTGACTATACACACAGATAGGGAGGGTAGTCAGCTAGTTTTATCATACACAGTGATAAGAGTTGGTCTGACCACACACACAGATAGGGAGGGGAGTCAGCTAGTTTTATCATACACAGTGATAAGAGTTGGTCTGACCACACACACAGATAGGGAGGGGAGTCAGCTAGTTTTATCATACACAGTGATAAGAGTTGGTCTGACCATACACATGGATAGGGAGGGGAGTCAGTTAGTTTTATCATACACAGTGATAAGAGTTGGTCTGACTGTACACACATGGATAGGGAGGGGAGTCAGCTAGTTTTATCATACACAGTGATAAGAGTTGGTCTGACTGTACACGTGGATAGGGAGGGGAGTCAGCTAGTTTTATCATACACAGTGATAAGAGTTGGTCTGACCACACACATGGATAGGGAGGGTAGTCAGCTAGTTTTATCATACACAGTGATAAGAGTTGGTCTGACCACACACATGGATAGGGAGGGGAGTCAGCTAGTTTTATCATACACAGTGATAAGAGTTGGTCTGACCACACACACAGATAGGGAGGGGAGTCAGCTAGTTTTATCATACACAGTGATAAGAGTTGGTCTGACTGTACACGTGGATAGGGAGGGGAGTCAGCTAGTTTTATCATACACAGTGATAAGAGTTGGTCTGACTATACACACAGATAGGGAGGGGAGTCAGCTAGTTTTATCATACACAGTGATAAGAGTTGGTCTGACCACACACATGGATAGGGAGGGGAGTCAGCTAGTTTTATCATACACAGTGATAAGAGTTGGTCTGACCATACACACAGATAGGGAGGGGAGTCAGCTAGTTTTATCATACACAGTGATAAGAGTTGGTCTGACCATACACATGGATAGGGAGGGGAGTCAGCTAGTTTTATCATACACAGTGATAAGAGTTGGTCTGACCATACACACAGATAGGGAGGGGAGTCAGTTAGTTTTATCATACACAGTGATAAGAGTTGGTCTGACCATACACAAGGATAGGGAGGGGAGTCAGTTAGTTTTATCATACACAGTGATAAGAGTTGGTCTGACCATACACACAGATAGGGAGGGGAGTCAGCTAGTTTTATCATACACAGTGATAAGAGTTGGTCTGACCATACACACAGATAGGGAGGGGAGTCAGCTAGTTTTATCATACACAGTGATATGAGTTGGTCTGACTGTACACACAGATAGGGAGGGGAGTCAGCTAGTTTTATCATACACAGTGATGAGTTGGTCTGACTGTACACACAGATAGGGAGGGTAGTCAGCTAGTTTTATCATACACAGTGATAAGAGTTGGTCTGACCATACACATGGATAGGGAGGGGAGTCAGCTAGTTTTTATCATACACAGTGATAAGTTGGTCTGACTGTACACACAGATAGGGAGGCGAGTCAGCTAGTTTTATCATACACAGTGATAAGAGTTGGTCTGACTATACACACAGATAGGGAGGGTAGTCAGCTAGTTTTATCATACACAGTGATAAGAGTTGGTCTGACCATACACATGGATAGGGAGGGGAGTCAGCTAGTTTTATCATACACAGTGATAAGTTGGTCTGACTGTACACACAGATGGGGAGGCGAGTCAGCTAGTTTTATCATACACAGTGATAAGAGTTGGTCTGACTGTACAACATGGATAGGGAGGGGAGTCAGCTAGTTTTATCATACACAGTGATAAGAGTTGGTCTGACTGTACACGTGGATAGGGAGGGGAGTCAGCTAGTTTTATCATACACAGTGATAAGAGTTGGTCTGACTGTACACGTGGATAGGGAGGGTAGTCAGCTAGTTTTATCATACACAGTGATAAGAGTTGGTCTGACCGTACACACAGATAGGTAGGGTAGTCAGCTAGTTTTATCATACACAGTGATAAGAGTTGGTCTGACTGTACACGTGGATAGGGAGGGTAGTCAGCTAGTTTATCATACACAGTGATAAGAGTTGGTCTGACCATACACACAGATAGGGAGGGGAGTCAGCTAGTTTTATCATACACAGTGATAAGAGTTGGTCTGACCATACACACAGATAGGGAGGGGAGTCAGCTAGTTTTATCATACACAGTGATAAGAGTTGGTCTGACCATACACACAGATAGGGAGGGGAGTCAGCTAGTTTTATCATACACAGTGATAAGAGTTGGTCTGACCATACACACAGATAGGGAGGGGAGTCAGCTAGTTTTATCATACACAGTGATAAGAGTTGGTCTGACTGTACACGTGGATAGGGAGGGGAGTCAGTTTTATCATACACAGTGATAAGAGTTGGTCTGACCATACACACAGATAGGGAGGGTAGTCAGCTAGTTTTATCATACACAGTGATAAGAGTTGGTCTGACCATACACCATGGATAGGGAGGGGAGTCAGCTAGTTTTATCATACACAGTGATAAGAGTTGGTCTGACCATACACTCAGATAGGGAGGGTAGTCAGCTAGTTTTATCGTACACAGTGATAAGAGTTGGTCTGACCACACACACAGATAGGGGAGTCAGCTAGTTTTATCATACACAGTGATATGAGTTGGTCTGACCATACACACAGATAGGGAGGGGAGTCAGCTAGTTTTATCATACACAGTGATAAGAGTTGGTCTGACTATACACACAGATAGGGAGGGGAGTCAGCTAGTTTTATCATACACAGTGATAAGAGTTGGTCTGACCATACACACGATAGGGAGGGGAGTCAGCTAGTTTTATCATACACAGTGATAAGAGTTGGTCTGACTATACACATGGATAGGGAGGGTAGTCAGCTAGTTTTATCATACACAGTGATATGATCGCCTGTCTCTGCCACATGACTCGTGATCATATCAGACCAAAATAGCACTGCTTGTCATTCAGTCAGCTTCAGTTAAATCTGTGCCAAACAGAAAGTGAAAAGCATTAATTTACAAAAAGTTCTGAATGGAAAAGTTCATGACCAAAAACAAACAAACAAAAAAATCCCAAGATTGAAAGAGACACGAGAAATAGCTCCCACCATGGCCAGTAACATATAAACATGACTAGACCAATGCCACAGAAATGCAGCATTAAATACCAGCCAACAGTGGTAGATACACCATTATTTACCAGCCAACAGTGTGTAACTTGTCACTGTGTTATTTCAGAGTAACTTGTTTTATTTCAAAATACACAGGTATTAATAAAAAGAAAAAAGAAAAACAAAACACAGAAGGGTTCACTGCTGAGGCTATGACAGGTGGAAGTTTGTACACATTGTTGATACATGCTGCTATTTGGTATTTATGTCTGTGGTCTGATGTCACATTGTTGATACATACTGCTATTTGGTATTTATGTCTGTGGTCTGATGTCACATTGTTGATACATACTGCTGTTTGGTATTTATGTCTGTGGTCTGATGTCACATTGTGGATACATACTGCTGTTTGGTATTTATGTCTGTGGTCTGATGTCACATTGTGGATACATACTGCTATTTGGTATTTATGTCTGGTCTGATGTCACATTGTTGATACATACTGCTGTTTGGTATTTATGTCTGTGGTCTGATGTCACATTGTGGATACATACTGCTATTTGGTATTTATGTCTGTGGTCTGATGTCACATTGTGGATACATACTGCTGTTTGGTATTTATGTCTGTGGTCTGATGTCACATTGTGGATACATACTGCTATTTGGTATTTATGTCTGTGGTCTGATGTCACATTGTGGATACATACTGCTGTTTGGTATTTATGTCTGTGGTCTGATGTCACATTGTGGATACATACTGCTGTTTGGTATTTATGTCTGTGGTCTGATGTCACATTGTGGATACATACTGCTGTTTGGTATTTATGTCTGTGGTCTAATGTCACATTGTGGATACATGCTGCTGTTTGGTATTTATGTCTGTGGTCTGATGTCACATTGTGGATACATACTGCTGTTTGGTATTTATGTCTGTGGTCTGACAAAAGCAAGGTATGTCCTTATCACATGGTATCTCTGCTACCACAGGTTGTCTACACTAACTGTCACACTGTTGGTTTAGTTGAGGGTATATGAGAAATCTATGTAGATAAATCAGTTCAGTTTAGGACCATTTATTGTCCATGATGTAAATTGGGATACAGCATTTTGAACTGGTAACAAAATTGATTTAAGTGAATAAAATAACTGAATAAATGTGTCCATACATTCCTGAACACTTCAATCTAACAGCCATAGAACTGATGAAAATTTATATATCTTCTATAGCTAGCCATCACATGCACCGTTAAAGTGAAGGCATTTATACACTCACTTATGTTTTCTTTCTTTAGTCTGCAAATTATTAGTCATTAAATTTATTGAACAGTAAAAGTATAGATTAGATATAAGGATAATTTCAGCAAGCAAATTTAAAGAGGAATATTTGATTGTCACATCCCATTTGTTTGCAGAGATTCAGAACTCTAATAGTCATATTATAAAATAATCCAGAATTTGTATATTATTCTGAATGTTTTTATTTAAGTAATAATTTAATTCAGGGAAACAATTCAGTGTCTCAGAAATGATATACTAATACTGATCTAGACATTGATGTTATTTCAGTTAAACCTGTTATTAATTTTAAAACTTGTGTGTTATGGTGAGAAGTACAGATGGTTGCTGCTGATATAATGCGTTCAATTGAGGGATTTGGTGAATGGATAAATCAGAAATGCTGTGTTTAGCCCCGTGTAGAAGCATAGAGGAATAACTGGTTAGACGAATTCCAGAGAAGGATACTGTTTTCTTGAGAACCAAAATACCAAAGATTGTCCCCCTTTTATAATATTTAAGATAAATCTTTCATCCACGGAATGAGTGAGAGTGAAGGGGGAAACAGACACATGGGAATGATGTATATGTTATGAAATGATTGGCTAAAGAAACCGCTTGCATGTCAGAAACTGTAGTTGATATGATTGAAACTGTTTGTTTAAAGAAAAAATCCAATCCAGACCAGACCAAAAAGAAACAGTGCAACCCAACACAACACAATGTAACACAACTATAAAATTATGTGCTATAACTTACAAACATGTGTAATGTGCATGAACATTTGGACTTTAACTTAAAAACAGCTCTGCAGAATGAAACAGTGAAAGCTTACATATCAGCAAACCAACACAATCACAGTAACACTAATAGCAACACACACAAATCTTCATAATGTTACAAATACAAGCCATTCTTTGGTAAGTTTGGTTAGGTGCCCTGTATTGCAGTTTATCATTGATGAATCTGAGGAACAAAAACTACTTGATTCATCATCACCATCAGGTGCCCTGCCGCATGGTGTTGGCGATCATGGACTTCCATCTGTCTCTATCTCTCGTTGCCCCTAGTATCTCTCCCACCCCCTCGTCCCCAGCCACTCTGCAAGTCCGTCCAGCATTTTCTCCCTGGGTCTACCCGGTGCTCTCTTTCCCTCCAGCTTTCCCGTTGTGACCAGGTGCTCCAAATCCCCCTTCCTCATAAAATGGCCTATAAATGTTGCCTACAGTATGTGTGTGT
>JAPXFY010000019.1:74448832-74736332 GCA_030674185.1 Monoplex corrugatus
TAGATGTACTTTTATTTAACTCACTGTGTCTGAAGATTGAAAATTGATGATGGAACTCGTCTTACAAACACAACTACATCGACTGCTGGAATATGGGTACTCCATTGTGGGTCTAATCTTGGTACTAATAACCTGTATACTACATTTGTATTACTTTACTAAAACAAAATCATCTTAGATTAAAACACGCCTTAGTGTACTTAGATGCCTGACTGAAGAGGGTCAGAAACTGGGGAAAGGTGACAGTTGGCCAGTAGATGGATCACAGGTGTGCTTGCCTTTAGCTTGCCTTTAACTTGCCTTTAACTCGCCAGGTGTTTGAGAGAATGGCAGACTGCCATTGTGTGGGCAGGTGATGTGGACATTGATATCTATGGACATAGGGTGCCTTATTACACATACAACAGTCACCTGTCTTGTTGCCTTATTACACATACAACAGTCACCTGTCTTGTTGCCTTATTACACATACAACAGTCACCTGTCTTGTTGCCTTATTACACATACAACAGTCACCTGTCTTGTTGCCTTATTACACATACAACAAACAGTCACCTGTCTTGTTGCCTTATTACACATACAACAAACAGTCACCTGTCTTGTTGCCTTATTACACATACAACAGTCACCTGTCTTGTTGCCTTATTACACATACAACAGTCACCTGTCTTGTTGCCTTATTACACATACAACAGTCACCTGTCTTGTTGCCTTATTACACATACAACAGTCACCTGTCTTGTTGCCTTATTACACATACAACAGTCACCTGTCTTGTTGCCTTATTACACATACAACAGTCACCTGTCTTGTTGCCTTATTACACATACAACAGTCACCTGTCTTGTTGCATTATTACACATACAACAGTCACCTGTCTTGTTGCCTTATTACACATACAACAAACAGTCACCTGTCTTGTTGCCTTATTACACATACAACAAACAGTCACCTGTCTTGTTGCCTTATTACACATACAACAGTCACCTGTCTTGTTGCCTTATTACACATACAACAGTCACCTGTCTTGTTGCCTTATTACACATACAACAGTCACCTGTCTTGTTGCCTTATTACACATACAACAGTCACCTGTCTTGTTGCCTTATTACACATACAACAGTCACCTGTCTTGTTGCATTATTACACATACAACAGTCACCTGTCTTGTTGCCTTATTACACATACAACAGTCACCTGTCTTGTAATAATAATAATAATAATTACAATATTTATATAGCGCAAAATCTTGATAAAATCAAATCTAAGCGCTGAAGCAGACACACACGCAGGCACGCACGCTCGCACACACACGCACGCACACATACAGACACACACACACACACACACACACACACACACACACACACCCACACACACGCATGGCTATAAATGGGGAGAAAGAATAAAAGCAATAAAAGCAAGAATAAAAGCAATGGAAAATTATAGAGAGCATAGCATACAATTATATATTATAACCATGTGATTCCCTCCGAGCGGAGACAGGCTGCAGAGGGGAGGGTTGAGTGAGGTTAGGATTTTATGCAGGAGAGAAAAGGTGAGTTTTGAGAGCGGACTTGAAGGAGACAAAAGTAGGTTGCTGACGGACTGAGAGAGGAAGTTTGTTCCAGGAGAGTGGACCAGAAACAGAGAAGGCTCGTGGACCATAGGTATTGAGCTTAGTGCGTGGAAAGCGAAGAGTCAGAGGATCAGAGGCAGAGCGGAGGGTACGTGAGGGAACATAGATCTCAAGTAGGCTTGACAGGTAATCGGGGGCTGCGTTATTGAGGCTTTTGTAGCACATGGTGTCTAGTTTGTACTGTATGCGCTTTGATACAGGGAGCCAGTGAAGTTGTGCCAGGAGAGGAGATATGTGGTCAGCTTTTTTTTTTTGAGTACAAGGCGTGCAGCATTGTTTTGAATGCGCTGTAGGATGTGAATGGTGGAGGCAGGAAGACCAGACAGGAGTGAATTGCAATAGTCAATGCGAGACATTATGAAGGAGAGAACGAGTTTTGCAGTTGTTTCGACAGAGAGATACTTCCTGATCTTGTTGCCTTATTACACATACAACAAACAGTTGCCTGTCTTGTTGCCTTATTACACATACAACAAACAGTCGCCTGTCTTGTTCAGTTGCTGCCTGTATGAACTGGCTGCACTGTATATTGTATTTAATAGTAATAATACACTGTTGTCATTATCAGCTTTTTTGTCTGGCCAACTATCGGGGATAATAATATTTACTGATGTGTGGAGAAACAGGTCATTTGAACAATGTTGGACATCACATAATATTTACTGATGTGTGGAGAAACAGGTCATTTGAACAATGTTGGACATCACATAATATTTACTGATGTGTGGAGAAACAGGTCATTTGAACAATGTTGGACATCACATAATATTTACTGATGTGTGGAGAAACAGGTCATTTGAACAATGTTGGACATCACATAATGTTTACTGATATGTGGAGAAACATTGTTTGAACAATGTTGGACATCACATAATATTTACTGATGTGTGGAGAAACAGGTCATTTGAACAATGTTGGACATCACATAATGTTTACTGATATGTGGAGAAACATTGTTTGAACAATGTTGGACATCACATAATATTTACTGATGTGTGGAGAAACATTGTTTGGACAATGTTGGACATCACATAATATTTACTGATGTGTGGAGAAACATTGTTTGGACAATGTTGGACATCACATAATATTTACTGATGTGTGGAGAAACAGGTCATTTGAACAATGTTGGACATCAACACATTTTCATATACAGTGATATTTTGGTTTATTTATCCATTCGTTTTATCAGGTGTCCTTTGGACAGTTTTTTTTGGTAACAACATAATACAAATGTTTTCAGGGACAGTCTTTTGTATGTTTAGTTTCTTCTTCTTTGTCTTTTGTCTACCATTATTTCCAGCTATCGCCCACCAGTACCTACCTACCCACACCCCCTTTTTTTTTCCAGTTCTTGATGTTGTGCCTGGTGTAGGGAAATATCATTTTAGGTGGGGGGGGGGGGGTTTGCCAAGTGGTGGGGCATGAAGCTTCTTGTCAGAAAGTCTGTACAAGATACAAGATACAAGACACAAGAATTTTATTTAGCCCAAAGCATCACAATGGGAAATTGTTTTGGCATTCGCATTAAAATACATATAGGCACAAGAACGCATAAACACATGTACACACATACTCTTACTCTCTCTCACTCTCTCTTTCACTCCTCTCTCACCCTCTTCCTCCCCTCATCTGTCTCCCCCTCCCTCTTTGTCGAAACAATATCAAAGATAATGACTAAATCTAAATATGTACGGTTAAAAAAGCACATCATAAGAGTCAGATGCCTTGGTCAGGACTTTTAACAATGGACAAAAAGGGCAATACTCATTGAAAAAAACTTTGGTAGGTATAGAAAAAAATTGATTAAAGATGCAACGTGATATGCACATTAAAATCAAAATGAGTTAAATACAATAAAATGAGTATGTAGACTAAGAGGACAAGGTTAAACAAGAGAAGAACAAGAACAGGAATTTTATTTTCCCCAACCGATTTATCACAAAGTTCAGGGACTCTGTCCGATCGATAGAGACTGAAACCCTTCATTTGAGTAAGATTGTCAGGGATATCCTTATGTAGCCATGTTTCCGTAAAGCAGAGAATCGAACAGTCCCTATAGTCTCTTCTGTCTTGTAGTAGTGATGCGAGTTCGTCTGTTTTGTTCCTTAGACTTCTAACATTGGACAGCAGCACCGCTGGTAGAGGGGGGCGTGACACGCCGTGACGTCGGTAGCGTGCCAAAGCACCACCGCGTCGTCCCCTCTTTCGTGTGATGTGTGTGTGGTGTGTATGATATGGCGATTGAGTGAGTTCACTGTCAATGGTAAAATCAGGATGATAGAAGGTAAAAACAGGCCTTTGCTCACGATTCAAAGAAGTCCGAAGGGAAAGTAGATCCTCACGAGAATATCTCAGCACACATTCACACCTCTCCACAGCCAGGCACGCCAACAAAAGGCACAACACAACACAGCGAATAGCCTTGTCGCCACGATCCGGCGACATCTTGAACCTGCATGGGCAGTGCCTGATGGGTAAAGGGTGGGGTTTTTTCCCTGATCTCCCAGGGCAGCATTACTGCTGACCGCCTAGTGCCCCAACTCCCCTGTGTTGCAGCATATCCATTATCAGGTACACAGAACGTTGCTTGGAATGTTGAAAAATGCTAAAACAATAACAACAACATAATTTGGGCATTCTGTTTTGAGTCTTATCCTGTAATCCTTGGAGTTTATACCCACTGTATTGAGTCCTATCCTGTAATCCTTGGAGTTTATACCCACTGTATTGAGCCCTGCCCTGTAATCCTTGGAGTTTATACCCGCTGTATTGAGTCCTATCCTGTAATCCTTGGAGTTTATACCCACTGTATTGAGCCCTGTCCTGTAATCCTTGGAGTTTATACCCACTGTTTTGAGTCCTATCCTGTAATCCTTGGAGTTTATACCCACTGTATTGAGCCCTGTCCTGTAATCCTTGGAGTTTATACCCACTGTTTTGAGTCCTATCCTGTAATCCTTGGAGTTTATACCCACTGTATTGAGTCCTGTCCTGTAATCCCTGGAGTTTATACCCACTGTTTTGAGTCCTGTCCTGTAATCCTTGGAGTTTATACCCACTGTTTTGAGTTCTGTCCTGTAATCCTTGGAGTTTATACCCACTGTATTGAGTCCTGTCCTGTAATCCTTGGAGTTTATACCCACTGTTTTGAGTCTTATCCTGTAATCCTTGGAGTTTATACCCACTGTTTTGAGTTCTATCCTGTAATCCTTGGAGTTTATACCCACTGTATTGAGTCCTGTCCTGTAATCCTTGGAGTTTATACCCACTGTTTTGAGTTCTGTCCTGTAATCCTTGGAGTTTGGAGTTTATACCCACTGTTTTGAGTCCTATCCTGTAATCCTTGAGTTTATACCCACTGTTTTGAGTCCTATCCTGTAATCCTTGGAGTTTATACCCACTGTATTGAGTCCTGTCCTGTAATCCTTGGAGTTTATACCCACTGTATTGAGTCCTATCCTGTAATCCTTGGAGTTTATACCCACTGTATTGAGTCCTGTCCTGTAATCCTTGGAGTTTATACCCACTGTATTGAGTCCTGTCCTGTAATCCTTGGAGTTTATACCCACTGTGTTGAGTCCTATCCTGTAATCCTTGGAGTTTATACCCACTGTATTGAGCCCTGTCCTGTAATCCTTGGAGTTTATACCCACTGTTTTGAGTCCTATCCTGTAATCCTTGGAGTTTATACCCACTGTATTGAGCCCTGTCCTGTAATCCTTGGAGTTTATACCCACTGTTTTGAGTCCTATCCTGTAATCCTTGGAGTTTATACCCACTGTTTTGAGTCCTATCCTGTAATCCTTGGAGTTTATACCCACTGTATTGAGTCCTGTCCTGTAATCCCTGGAGTTTATACCCACTGTTTTGAGTCTTGTCCTGTAATCCTTGGAGTTTATACCCACTGTTTTGAGTCCTGTCCTGTAATCCTTGGAGTTTATACCCACTGTTTTGAGTTCTGTCCTGTAATCCTTGGAGTTTATACCCACTGTATTGAGCCCTGTCCTGTAATCCTTGGAGTTTATACCCACTGTTTTGAGTCTTATCCTGTAATCCTTGGAGTTTATACCCACTGTTTTGAGTTCTATCCTGTAATCCTTGGAGTTTATACCCACTGTATTGAGTCCTGTCCTGTAATCCTTGGAGTTTATACCCACTGTTTTGAGTTCTGTCCTGTAATCCTTGGAGTTTGGAGTTTATACCCACTGTTTTGAGTCCTATCCTGTAATCCTTGAGTTTATACCCACTGTTTGAGTCCTATCCTGTAATCCTTGGAGTTTATACCCACTGTATTGAGTCCTGTCCTGTAATCCTTGGAGTTTATACCCACTGTATTGAGTCCTGTCCTGTAATCCTTGGAGTTTATACCCACTGTGTTGAGTCCTATCCTGTAATCCTTGGAGTTTATACCCACTGTTTTGAGTCCTATCCTGTAATCCTTGGAGTTTATACCCACTGTTTTGAGTCCTATCCTGTAATCCTTGGAGTTTATACCCACTGTATTGAGTCCTGTCCTGTAATCCTTGGAGTTTGGAGTTTATACCCACTGCACTACTAAAACAAAAACAAAATGAACTCGGAGACAGTTGGCTTTAGTTTGATTCCACACTGAAGCCAGAATATTGAAATTGGTCAGAGATATGGGAAAGGTGTGAGTCACTAAAAAGGTGGGTCACTAAAAAGGTGGGTCACAGGTGTGTTTGGCATGAGCTGGCACAGTGGGACAAGAGCTTTATACAATGACAGGTCCACATGATAATGAGGCCAGATGGTGTGGCCATTGATCTTTGTGGTCATATGGCTGCCTCATTACACACACTACAAACACACACACACACACACACACACACACACACACACACACACACCTGCCTGTTTGCATTGCAAGTCATTTGTGCTCTGTGCCCTTAATGCACTTATTGTATACTGTTATTAAATGCACTTATTGTATACTGTTATTAAATGCACTTATTCTATACTGTTATTAAATGCACTTATTGTATACTGTTATTAAATGCACTTATTGTATACTGTTATTAAATGCACTTATTGTATACTGTTATTAAATGCACTTATTGTATACTGTTCTTAAATGCACTTATTGTATACTGTTATTCATTACAAGAACTCCCTTGTTGTTGTCAGCATTGTGTATGGCTGGTATCAGGGATGATTGAAAATGGTGATGTGTAAGGAAAGAGGTGGTTTTGATAATTATTGGACTTCAACATATCATGAAAATATTCATTGACAGGCTGTTGTGTGTCTGCTTTAAGGCTGCTGTATGTTAGCTCCCAACATATCATGAAAATATTGACAGGCTGTTGTGTGTCTACTTTAAGGCTGCTGTATGTTAGCTCCCAACATATCATGAAAATATTGACAGGCTGTTGTGTGTCTGCTTTAAGGCTGCTGTATGTTAGCTCCCAACATATCATGAAAATATTCAATGACAGGCTGTTGTGTGTCTACTTTAAGGCTGCTGTATGTTAGCTCCCAACATATGAAAATATTCAATGACAGGCTGTTGTGTGTCTACTTTAAGGCTGCTGTATGTTAGCTCCCAACATATCATGAAAATATTCATTGACAGGCTGTTGTGTGTCTACTTTAAGGCTGCTGTATAGTTAGCTCCCAACTATATGAAAATATTGACATGGCTGTTGTGTGTCTGCTTTAATTGGCTGCTGTATGTTAGCTCCCAACATATCATGAAAATATTGACAGGCTGTTGTGTGTCTGCTTTAAGGCTGCTGTATGTTAGCTCCCAACATATGAAAATATTGACAGGCTGTTGTGTGTCTACTTTAAGGCTGCTGTATGTTAGCTCCCAACATATCATGAAAATATTGACAGGCTGTTGTGTGTCTGCTTTAAGGCTGCTGTATGTTAGCTCCCAACATATCATGAAAATATTGACAGGCTGTTGTGTGTCTACTTTAAGGCTGCTGTATGTTAGCTCCCAACATATCATGAAAATATTGACAGGCTGTTGTGTGTCTGCTTTAAGGCTGCTGTATGTTAGCTCCCACATATGAAATATTGACAGGCTGTTGTGTGTCACTTTAAGGCTGCTGTATGTTACTCCCAACATATGAAAATATTGACAGGCTGTTGTGTGTCTGCTTTAAGGCTGCTGTATGTTAGTCCAACATATCATGAAAATATTGACAGGCTGTTGTGGTCTGCTTTAAGGCTGCTGTTGTTAGCTCCAACATATGAAAATATTGACAGGCTGTTGTGTGTCTGCTTTAAGGCTGCTGTATGTTAGCTCCCAACATATCATGAAATATTTGACAGCTTGTGTTCTACTTTAGGCTGCTGTATGTTAGCTCCCAACATATAAATATTGACAGTGTTGTGTGTCTACTTTAAGGCTGCTGTATGTTAGCTCCCAACATATCATGAAAAATATTGACAGGCTGTTGTGTGTTCTTTAAGGCTGCTGTATTTAGCTCCAATATAAAATATGACAGGCTGTGTGTGTCTCTTTAAGCTGCTGATGTTAGCTCCAACATATGAAATATCAATGACAGGCTGTTGTGTGTCTGCTTTAAGGCTGCTGTATGTTAGCTCCCAACATATGAAATATTCAATGACAGGCTGTTGTGTGTCTCTTTAAGGCTGCTGTATGTAGCTCCAACATATCATGAAAATTTATTGACAGGCTGTGTGTGTCTCTTTAAGGCTGCTGTATGTTAGCTCCCAACATATGAAAATATTGACAGGCTGTTGTGTGTCTCTTAAGGCTGCTGTATGTTAGCTCCAACATATCATGAAATATTGACAGCTGTTGTGTGTCTGCTTTAAGGCTGCTGTATGTTAGCTCCCAACATATGAAAATATTGACAGGCTGTTGTGTGTCTACTTTAAGCTGCTGTATGTTAGCTCCCAACATATATGAAAATATTGACAGGCGTTGTGTGTCTGCTTTAAGCTGCTGTATGTTAGCTCCCAACATATCATGAAAATATTGACAGGCTGTTGTGTGTCTACTTTAAGGCTGCTGTATGTTAGCTCCAACATATGAAAATATTGACAGGCTGTTGTGTGTCTACTTTAAGGCTGCTGTATGTTAGCTCCAACATATCATGAAAATATGACAGGCTGTTGTGTGTCTGCTTTAAGGCTGCTGTATGTTAGCTCCCAACATATGAAAATATTGACAGGCTGTTGTGTGTCTACTTTAAGGCTGCTGTATGTTAGCTCCCAACATATGAAAATATCATGACAGGCTGTTGTGTGTCTACTTAAGGCTGCTGATGTTAGCTCCCAAATATTGAAAATATGACAGGCTGTTGTGTGTCTCTTTAAGGCTGCTGTATGTTAGCTCCCAACATATCATGAAAATATTGACAGGCTGTTGTGTGTCTACTTTAAGGCTGCTGTATGTTAGCTCCAACATATGAAAATATTGACAGGCTGTTGTGGTCTGCTTTAAGGCTGCTGTATGTTAGCTCCCAACATATCATGAAAATATTGACAGGCTGTTGTGTGTCTACTTAAGGCTGCTGTATGTTAGCTCCCAAATATGAAAATTATGACAGGCTGTTGTGTGTCTACTTAAGGTGCTGTAGTTAGCTCCCAACATATCATGAAAATTATTGACAGGCTGTTGTGTGTCTGCTTAAGGCTGCTGTATGTTAGCTCCAACAATCATGAAAATATTGACAGCTGTTGTGTGTCTACTTTAAGGCTGCTGTATGTTAGCTCCCAACATATCATGAAAATATTGACAGGCTGTTGTGTGTCTACTTTAAGGCTGCTGTATAGTTAGCTCCCAACATATCATGAAAATATTATTGACAGGCTGTTGTGTGTCTACTTTAAGGCTGCTGTATGTTAGCTCCCAACATATCATGAAAATTAATTGACAGGCTGTTGTGTGTCTACTTTAAGGCTGCTGTATGTTAGCTCCCAACATATATGAAAATATTCATTGACAGGCTGTTGTGTGTCTACTTTAAGGCTGCTGTATAGTTAGCTCCCAACATATCATGAAATATTCATTGACAGGCTGTTGTGTGTCTACTTTAAGGCTGCTGTATGTTAGCTCCCAACATATCATGAAAATATATGACAGGCTGTTGTGTGTCTACTTTAAGGCTGCTGTATGTTAGCTCCCAACATATCATGAAAATATTCATGACAGGCTGTTGTGTGTCTACTTTAAGGCTGCTGTATAGTTAGCTCCCAACATATCATGAAAATATTCATGACAGGCTGTTGTGTGTCTACTTTAAGGCTGCTGATGTTAGCTCCCAACATATGAAAATATTCATGACAGCTGTTGTGTGTCTCTTAAGGCTGCCTGTATGTTAGCTCCAATCAGAATATTTTGACAGGCTGTTGTGTCTACTTAAGGTGCTGATGTAGTTTTTCTGACAGATGTTTGTGACTGTTAAGGTCTGGTTATTTTTCTGACAGGTTGTGAATGGTCTGAGTTATTTCTCTGACAGAGTTGTGAACTGAAGGTCTGATGTAGTTTTTCTGACAGAGTTGTGAACTGAAGGTCTGATGTAGTTTTTCTGACAGAGTTGTGAACTGAAGGTCTGATGTAGTTTTTCTGACAGAGTTGTGAACTGAAGGTCTGATGTAGTTTTTCTGACAGAGTTGTGAACTGAAGGTCTGATGTAGTTTTTCTGACAGAGTTGTGAACTGAAGGTCTGATGTAGTTTTTCTGACAGAGTTGTGAACTGAAGGTCTGATGTAGTTTTTCTGACAGAGTTGTGAACTGAAGGTCTGATGTAGTTTTTCTGACAGAGTTGTGAACTGAAGGTCTGATGTAGTTTTTCTGACAGAGTTGTGAACTCAAGGTCTGATGTAGTTTTTCTGACAGAGTTGTGAACTCAAGGTCTGATGTAGTTTTTCTGACAGAGTTGTGAACTGAAGGTCTGATGTAGTTTTTCTGACAGAGTTGTGAACTCAAGGTCTGATGTAGTTTTTCTGACAGAGTTGTGAACTCAAGGTCTGATGTAGTTTTTCTGACAGAGTTGTGAACTCAAGGTCTGATGTAGTTTTTCTGACAGAGTTGTGAACTCAAGGTCTGATGTAGTTTTTCTGACAGAGTTGTGAACTCAAGGTCTGATGTCTCCAGTTCCATCCAAACCCACTGCATACATCATATAGAGTGGTCTGTCCACGGCCATTGTGCATGCTTCAGTCATTGTGATGGTGGTCTGTTCACGGCCATTGTGCATGTTTCAGTCATTGTGATGGTGGTCTGTTCATGGCCATTGTGCATGCTTCAGTCATTGTGATGGTGGTCTGTTCACGGCCATTGTGCATGTTTCAGTCATTGTGATGGTGTCAGCTTAGTCTGTCATAGGTGGTCCCTCCCCTCCCCTCCCCCATTCCAAGACCTTGCTAACAGACAGCTTTCACACAGGCTCAAGGAGTCGGCTAGATAATTGCTGGAAGACTTGCATGAAGTGCGTATGGAATTGTTACATAGCAACAAAACCTACTTGAACAAACTCCAACCTCCAAATGCTTTATTAAGAAGTACTTCAGATAGGCTTTTTTTTTTTTTTTTTTGCGTCAGTGTAATACATTTTTATAGTCATGCATTTATGCTTAGTTTATGTACTCGTGTTTCTCTTTCCCCAGTGATCCTTGTCTACACATTTTTATATTCTTACCCTCTGATGCATCACATCCCTGGCCATTTCTCCATTTTAGTCCCAGATGTATATATCTCTGGTTGTAGACAAGTATTGAAGCATCAGTTGGGTGGATTTGTCATGTATACACCAAATAGTAATGTTTCTTGTCTTGGGTAACTTGTGTGGTGTACATATGTATCACTGTTTGTGTGTGATCTGGCACTGAAACTGTATGTGATCTGGCACTGAAACTGTACATGTGATCTGGCACTGAAACTATGATCTGGCACTGAAACTGTACATGTGATCTGGCACTGAAACTGTATGTGATTTGGCACTGAAACTGTACATGTGATCTGGCACTGAAACTGTATGTGATCTGGCACTGAAACTGTAATGTGATCTGGCACTGAAACTACATGTGATATGGCACTGAAACTGTACATGTGATCTGGCACTGAAACTATGTGATCTGGCACTGAAACTGTACATGTGATCTGGCACTGAAACTGTACATGTGATCTGGCACTGAAACTGTACATGTGATCTGGCACTGAAACTGTATATGATCTGGCACTGAAACTGTACATGTGATCTGGCACTGAAACTGTATATGATCTGGCACTGAAACTGTACATGTGATCTGGCACTGAAACTGTGATCTGGCACTGAAACTGTACATGTGATCTGGCACTGAAACTGTACATGTGATCTGGCACTGAAACTGTATATGATCTGGCACTGAAACTGTACATGTGATCTGGCACTGAAACTGTACATGTGATCTGGCACTTAAACTGTATATGATCTGGCACTGAAACTGAATGTGATCTGGTAGGAAAAGACTGAGGAAGGGGGAGAGGGGAAGAGTTGGTGGAGTGGAGAAGGGAAGAGAGAAAGATGGAGGTATAGTAGACAGAGCTTTAAAACAAACAAGCCATACAAAGCTAGGTGTCCCAGTGAGTCAGTCTGTGTGCTAATTGCTGTTTAAATTATACTTTTCATTCTTGGTATATTGTGTACAGATGTATGCAGACACACGTATGATCAGGCATTTTAATTATTTTTACATTAATGACAGCAGTTACATGAGATAAAGTAGATAAAAATCCTTGTTTCTGTCTTTCTGTCCATCTATCTGTCTGTCTGTGTGCTAACACACATGCAAACACGCACACACACACACAAAAACACACACACACACACACACACACACATACACACACACACATACACACACACACACACACACACACACACACACACACACACACACACACACACACACACACATGTATGCATGTCCCTCCACCCAGTCATTCCCCACCCTCATATCCACACACACACTTCTTCATTTCTCCTTTCAAACTTATTTGCTGACTCAAACATTATCACATTGATGTAAATAAACTGTAAAATGTGTGGGATTTGTATAGTTGCTGTGATTCCAGTAATTACAGGTTTTTGTTTGTTTGTTGTTAACCCTTTAACTTAGTTGGAACCCCCTGTATGATACTGGGGACTCTTTAGTATATATAGTATATATTTTTAGATAATTTTGGCCAGTGTTTATGTATGTTGAAGTGTACTTAATTATGGTTATACATTTGAATTCATTGTTTTTTTCTCACTCCCCCCCTCCCCTCCCAGTGATAAATTGGGCAGAATGATCTCTGATGTGTGTACTTAATTCTATTTTCCATATGTTTTTTTTTCGGAGTCAGCAAAGTATTGTATATAGTTTTAGTTGGTTATAGCCCTGATATGGCTCTATGCAGTCCGCTGAGCTTTAAACAGTAATGATGATGATGATGATGATAACGATGACAACAACAGCAAAGTATTGTATATAGTTTTAGTTGGTTATAGCCCTGATATGGCTCTACGCAGTCCGCTGAGCTTTAAACAGTAATGATGATGATGATGATGATAACGATGACAACAACAGCAAAGTATTGTATATAGTTTTAGTTGGTTATAGCCCTGATATGGCTCTACGCAGTCCGCTGAGCTTTAAACAGTAATGATGATGATGATGATAACGATGACAACAACAGCAAAGTATTGTATATAGTTTTAGATGGTTATAGCCCTGATATGGCTCTACGCAGTCCGCTGAGCTTTAAACAGTAATGATGATGATGATGATGATGATAACGATGACAACAACAGCAAAATATTGTATATAGTTTTAGATGGTTATACCCTGATATGGCTCTACGCAGTCCGCTGAGCTTTAAACAGTAATGATGATGATGATGATGATGATGATAACGATGACAACAACAGCAAAGTATTGTATATAGTTTTAGTTGGTTATAGCCCTGATATGGCTCTATGCAGTCCGCTGAGCTTTAAACAGTAATGATGATGATGATGATGATGATGATAACGATGACAACAACAGCAAAGTATTGTATATAGTTTTAGTTGGTTATAGCCCTGATATGGCTCTATGCAGTCCGCTGAGCTTTAAACAGTAATGATGATGATAATGACGATGACAACAACAACTACTTAGTTTGAATAGTTGGCTCATGGTTTTGTATGCTTAAGATGTTACGCAGTGTTTTTCTTTTAATTTGGTCAAATATTGAGTTATATGTGTGGAAGTATTAGAACTGGTCAGTTTTTTGGTGTGGTTTCAGCATGTTGCAGTATAAGAGAAAATATCTTTATTGAGGTTTACATGCTGCAATAATTAATATGAAAATGGTTCATTTGTAGTGTGTTTTATGTGTTGCAGTTGTACAACGAGGAAATCATCGATCTTCTGGACACTGCCCGGGACCCAGACATCAGGGTGAGGATAGTTGATAGATAGATGAGATAGGTTGTTTTTCTTTTCGTGGCAGGTTAGGTATTAGGGTTAAGTTTGATTGTTCATTTAAAGGATAGTTGATAGATAGGTTGTTTTTCTTTTCGTGGCAGGTTAGGGTTAGGGTTAAGTTTGTTGTTCATTTAAAGGATAGTTGATAGATAGGTTGTTTTTCTTTTCGTGGCAGGTTAGGGTTAGGGTTAAGTTTGTTGTTCATTTAAAGGATAGTTGATAGATAGGTTGTTTTTTTTTCGTGGCAGGTTAGGGTTAAGTTTGTTGTTCATTTAAAGGATAGTTGATTGACAGATACATTATTTAATCCAAAATAAGTGTGACTGCCCGCGTTCAAGCAAACAGAACCAGAAAAAACATGAAAAAAGAACAAGAATGCGTATTTAATACAAGACAAGGCAAGCACAAATTTTCGACCAACTGGCCTTTGTCAAGAGTAAGATCACAAACAAACACACACCAGGTACAAAAATTAGGAGAAAAAGACTGAAACTTCCTTGCTGCTCCTTCCAGTGTGAGAAAAGGAATAAACTGACTAAAATGACATCATAATGTCTTTGAGTTTGAGTAAATATGATGTCAGGGCAGAAGTGAGATGAATTCTGCAATTCTGAAAAGTGGTCATGCCATATTAATATTGTTCTGTCCTTAAGAGGGTCCAGGGCTAAAATTAAAACTATGATGCACTAGCGAAGAGTACTGTCTGGAATGTAAAGGATCCCCCTATTAAATAATGCATGAGAGAAAATATAAGCATATGATCGACTGAATAGGAAAACATTTAGTCAGGAGGTATGGCTGATGTAAATGGATCGTGCCTATTGCAATGAATCCGGTCTGACCTTGGAATAGGAAGAAAAACATCCTAAACCAATAGCCAAGGGGCTGAAGGGAAAACCGAAGTTCCGGGTGAAAAAAACTGAAACTGTAATAAACAACAAAGACACTAAGATTGAGAATAAACTTTTTAGTTTATCATATGTACTGTAAAACTGTAACACACAACAAAGACACTAGGATTGAGTACAAACTTACCAGTTTATTATCTTCATCATCATCAGGTGCCTTGCCGCATGGCAGTTGGCGATCATGGACTTCCATCTGTCTCTATCTCTTGTTGCCCCAAGCATCTCCTCCACCCTCCTTGTCTTCAGCCACTCCGCAAGTCCGTCTAGCATTTTCTCCCTGGGTCTTCCTGGTGCTCTCTTTCCCTCCAGCTTTCCCGTTGTGACCAGGTGCTCCAAATCCTCTTTCCTCATAAAATGGCCTATAAATGTTGCCTGTCTTTTCCTAATCTTCCTTATGAGTGATCTATTTGTGTCTGCCTCCATCAAGACTGTCTCGTTTGTTTTCTTTGCTGTCCATGGAACTCTCAACATTCTTCTTAGAAACCACATCTAGGCTGCCTCAATCTTGCTCTGGCTTTGCTTGCTGACTGTCCACACCTCACATCTGTACAACAGTATTGGTTCTATATAACATTCAAGGACTCTCTTCCTGATGTTAATTGATAGGCATTTGTTGGTAAGAATGCTTCATTGCTTGTCATCTTCTTGAATGCTGTTTTGGCTTGCCCGATTCTGCCGGCTATTTCCGATGTGCATCTGCCGTCTGATGAAATGACTGTTCCCAGGTATTTGAACTTATTAACCTGTGTCAAGGTTGTGCCATTTGCTGTTATTTTGCATGAGGGGATTTCTTGATTTTACTGATCACCATGACTTCAATCTTCCTGCTGTTTAGTTCCAACCCCTTACCTTTGCATTCTATTTCTAGTATATTCACAAGGTTTTGTAGGTCCCTTTTATTTTCTGCAATTAGCATGGTGTCACCTGCGTATCGAATGTTGTTTTATCATTTTCCCTCCAACCTTTAATCCAGGGTCTTCCTCTAGGTTTCTCATGATGTTTTCGCTGTAAAGTGAAAACATCTGGTGACAAAACACAACCCTGTCTGACTCCTCTTTTGATGTTTTGGAAAGAGCTTATATTGTTTTCTATTCTCATTGCAGCTGTTTGTTCCCAGTACATATTTCTGATTTCGTAGATCTTTTCCATCAACATTGAGTCTCTCCAGTTGGTTGATCAATTCTTCATGTTGTACCCGATCGAAAGCCTTGGTATAGTCAACAAAGCATAAATACAAATCCTTAATCATCTCAATTGACCTCTCTATGATAGTTCTTAGGATGTATATGGCATTAATAGTTCCTTTCCCTTCCACAAATCCACACTGTTTTTCTGCTATTTCTCTTTTGATTCTATTCCTTGTCCTCATCATGATTATTCTTAACAGGATTTTTGTTACATGACTCATCAAACTGATTGTGCGATGGAGTTCACATTCTGTAGCCCCTGTATTCTTTGGAAGTGCAATGAAAATTGATTTTGACATATCTGTGGGGATTTTTCCAGTGTTGTAAATTTCATTTAGGAGAACTGTTATTTTTTCTATGCCAAATTCCTCCAGGGCTTCAATCATCTCTGTAGTAATGTTGTCTGGTCCTGGTGCTTGTCCTGGTTTCATCTTTTTCAGTGCTGCTCTAACTTCATCTTTCATTATGGGTGGTCCTTCAAAGTTCTTTTTTATAACATGTTCTTCGTTTCTGTCATCCTCAAAAAGGTCTTTAATGTACTCTCCCCATCTGTCTAATATTTTGTCTTTTTCCATGATAAGCGTGCCATCTTTCGATTTTAAGCAACCAGTTGATGTGCATGTATTTTTCCTGTGGACAATTTCTTCAATTCGTCTGTACATACCCTGAGGATCCATTTTGTGTCGGTTTTCTATCTCTTTGCATTTTGTGTTCAGCCAAGCTTCCTTAGCATCATTGCACCTATACCTGATTTCTTTGTTTATCTTCCTGTATATCTCCTCGTTTCTCTTTGCCCTCCTCCTTTCTTCCATCAAGCCCAGAATTTCATTAGTCATCCAGCTCTTTTTTGCTTTTCTATCTGCCTTTGGGATTTCTTCACAAGCTTCATTTATAGAACTTCTCAACTTTGTCCATTGTTCCTCACTGTCACTAATGTCTTCCAGAGCACTGAATCTGTTTTGAACATGTACATTAAATTTTTCACATATCAACTTCATCTGTCTTTAAGAGTCCAAGGTTTAGTTTGATGTGGCTTTTGGTCTGTTTCCTTTTCCTCAATTTCAGCCTAAACCTTCCCACTACAGGATTGTGGTCACTGTTGCAGTCTGCGCCTGGTAGTGTTTTTGCTGACAGTAAAGAATTTCTAAATCTTTTGTTGATCAGGATGTAGTCAATCTGATTTTTGGTATTATCTCCTGGACTTGTCCAAGTCCATTTTCTTCTATTAGGCTGCTCAAACCAGGTGTTTCCTACTATGAACTCATTCATCTGTGCCCATTCTACAAGTTTCCCTCCCCTTTCATTTTGTGTTCCAAGGCCATGAGGTCCAACTATATCCTCCACCCTATCCTGTCCCACTTTAGCATTAAAATCTCCCATTATGACTGTAACTTCTTGTGATTTACACTGGGCTTTGGCCATCTCTAATACTTTGTAGAAGTTGTCGATGTCTTCCTGAGTACTTGTGGATGTTGGTGCATACACCTGTATGATGTTGATATCAAATGGTTTGCCTCCCAATTTGACCAGCAAAACTCTGTCGGACACAGCCCAGTATCCCTTAACTGCTTTTGATTTGTCTTTGTCCATTACAGTGCCTACTCCTCTTTCATGTGAATTACCACCAGAGTATATCACTGTATACTCTCCTGATGTTATCATGCCTGCCCCCTTCCATCTCACTTCCCCAAGTCCTAAAATACTGATGTTAAGCCTTTCCATCTTCCATTTTGATGTCTAATTTTCCCTTCTGCAACAGTGTTCTGATGTTCCATGTTGCTATTTTGGTGTTTCTAAGTTTGACTTTGGGGTTGGTTTTGGTCGCAGTAGCTGGCTGACGGTCTGGTGTCACCTGCGCCGCATGACAGTCCCTACCGGACGAAGGTGCTCCACAGGAGCACCATTTCAAGTTGTTAACTTCATTCTTCATCTTTCTTTTACCCATGATTGTCCTGGGGAAACTACGATGGTGGTTTCCCTTTGCCTTCCATCGTTTTTTTTTTCAGGGTTAACTCCCTTAGCCTTACTCTCTCCTGGGATGTCCACAAGGCAGTGGAGCTATTTACCCATAGCTTAGGGATCTGGTTCGTGGGCATCAGGGCATATCCACACGCGGTGGGCCTGCATGCCGTATATCTGGGCAGACCTCCTCTGAGTCCCATGAGATTTAGCCTGAGTCCATGAGGTGCTCAGTTATGTCTGTCGCCACGAGGAGGCAAAGTGTAGGGCTTGCTGATGGAGAGGCTATGTACTGACAGGAAGAGACTTACGCCTTCTGCTCTTCTTTTCGCTTAGTTTATTATAGTATATACTGTAAAACTGTAATACACAACAAAGACACAGGGATTGAGAACAAACTTACCACTTTATCATACATACTGTAAAACTGTAACACACAACAAAGACACTAGGATTGAGAACAAACTTACCAGTTTACCAGACATACCAAGGATTGAGAACAAAGTTATTAGTTTATCATACATACTGTAAAACTGTAACACACAACAAAGACACAAGGATTGAGAACAAACATACCAGTTTATTATACATACTGTAAAACTGTAATACACAACAAAGACACAAGGATTGAGAACAAACTTACCAGTTTATCAGACGTACGCAAGGATTGAGAACAAAGTTATTAGTTTATCATACATACTGTAAAACTGTAACACACAACAAAGACACAAGGATTGAGAACAAACTTACCAGAGTATCAGACGTACGCAAGGATTGAGAACAAACTTACCAGTTTATCATACATACTGTAAAACTGTAACACACAACAAAGACACAAGGATTGAGAATGAGCTGATCAGTTCTTCCTGATAATAAAAACACTGTAAATGTTGAAAGACCTAGCCATTTGCAACGTGATTCTTATTATAAGTATGGGTAGTGTTTAGTCTGTTTCTTCAAGGTCTGTTGCTGTAGCCGTCTGCCAGTCATTCATGAGAACTGTTCAGGGTCATTAAACTCTACATGTGTTCATCTGTTAGATCAAATTATCAGTTCATCGTTTTGAAAAAAAATGTTTAAGTAGAGCAGTAATGCTGAAACACTGCTAACATTTTCTGTGATAAAATGTTAGATTACTAGATCAGACCATTATTTCTTGTATTGGCAATGTAGTGTGCACATGGCCAGGTTATTACTAGATCAGACCATTATTTCTTGTATTGGCAGTGTAGTGTGCACATGGCCAGGTTATTACTAGATCAGACCATATATCTTGTATTGGCAGTGTAGTGTGCACATGGCCAGGTTATTACTAATCAGACCATTATATTTGTATTGGCAGTGTAGTGTACACATGGCCAGGTTATTACTAGATCAGACCATTATATCTTGTATTGGCAGTGTAGTGTACACATGGCCAGGTTATTACTAGATCAGACCATTATATCTTGTATTGGCAGTGTAGTGTGCACATGGCCAGGTTATTACTAGATCAGACCATTATATCTTGTATTGGCAGTGTAGTGTGCACATGGCCAGTTATTACTAGATCAGACCATTATATCTGTATTGGCAGTGTAGTGTGCACATGGCCAGGTTATTACCAGATCAGACCATTATATCTTGTATTGGCAGTGTAGTGTGCACATGGCCAGGTTATTACTAGATCAGACCATTATATCTTGTATTGGCAGTGTAGTGTACACATGGCCAGGTTATTACTAGATCAGACCATTATATCTTATTGGCAGTGTAGTGTGCACATGGCCAGGTTATTACCAGATCAGACCATTATATCTTGTATTGGCAGTGTAGTGTACACATGGCCAGGTTATTACTAGATCAGACCATTATATCTTGTATTGGCAGTGTAGTGTACACATGGCCAGGTTATTACTAGATCAGACCATTATATCTTGTATTGGCAGTGTAGTGTACACATGGCCAGGTTATTACTAGATCAGACCATTATATCTTGTATTGGCAGTGTAGTGTGCACATGGCCAGGTTATTACTAGATCAGACCATTATATCTTGTATTGGCAGTGTAGTGTGCACATGGCCAGGTAAGGAAGCTGACTGTAGAGAAATGTGAAATACTCATGTCAGCAAATAGACTTCAAATGTTTTGTAGAAAAAAAAGATTCTTATTCTACACTGTTGTGGTCATTTTTATGAAAAGGACATAATAAATAGTATGGAAATGTTTGGAATTTTTTGCATCTCTCATTTTGACATGTTGGAATGTATGTGAAATCAAAGAATAAAGTATTAAAACAGGTTGATGGAAGAAATTGTCTGTATTCCAGAAGATGTGATGGTGAGGACATTGAAAACATCAGGTCATCCATTCTTTGTGTCAGTCATGTGAAACTGTCATGTTTTGTTGCAGAGCCGAAAGTCTTTCATACGAATCCATGAGGATGCATCAGGAGGAATATACTGTGTTGGGGCCACAGTTCGACCTGTCCAGTCTCTGGAAGATGTAAGTAGTTGTGTACATGCAGTGCTTTATGAAGGGACTGATCACCAGACTGTTTAAATTGGTGTTAGTTTGAAATACTGTACACATGGTTTATTTTGGAGATGGTGGTAGCTTTTTTGAAACTGAAACTGTTTTTGTCATTAAAAAATCAAAAATTGACAAAAGCCAGACAGCCAGTTACCTTCAGAGTGTGTGTGTGTGTGTGTGTGTGTGTGTGTGTGTATGTGTGTGTGTGTGTGTGTGTGTGTGTGTGTGTGTGTGTGTGTGTGTGTGTGTATGTGTGTGTGTGCACGCGCACACATGTGCGCATGCATATGTGTGTGCATGTGTGATCAGTCTTTGCATGTGTACGTGTTGTGTGTGTATATATCAGATTGTAAATCTGTTTTGGTAGATTTTATAATTGTTTCCATTGTGTACGTGTTGTGTGTGTATATATCAGATTGTAAATCTGTTTTGGTAGATTTTATAATTGTTTCCATTGCAGTGTTCTGGATGATGCTTATTTGTAATTGCTATAACCACACTGTATCATAATTGAACTTTGTAATGGACTAGCATGATAGTGAATGTACTTAGATACAGACAGGAACTTTGTAATGGGACTAGCATGACAGTGAATGTACTTAGGTACAGACAGGGAACTTTATAATGGGACTAGCATGATAGTGAATGTACTTAGGTACAGACAGGGAACTTTGTAATGGGACTAGCATGACAGTGAATGTACTAGGTACAGACAGGAACTTTTAAGGGAAATGATAGTATGACTAGTACAGACAGGGAACTTTGTAATGGGACTAGCATGAATAGTGAAATGTAGCTAGGTTACAGACAGGGAACTTTGTAATGGGATAGAAATGACAGGTGAATGTACTTAGGAAGTACAGACAGGGAACTTTGTAATGGGACTAGCATGACAGTGAATGTACTTAGGTACAGACAGGGAACTTTGTAATGGGACTAGCATGACAGTGAATGTACTTAGTACAGCAGGATTGTAGGACTAGCATGACAGTGAATTCTAGTAAGACAGGAACTTAATGGGACTAGATGACAGTGAATGTACTTAGGTACAGACAGGGAACTTTGTAATGGGACTAGCATGACAGTGAATGTACGTTAGGTACAGACAGGGAACTTTGTAATGGGACTAGCATGACAGTGAATGTACTTAGGTACAGACAGGGAACTTTATAATGGGACTAGCATGACAGTGAATGTACGTAGGTACAGACAGGGAACTTTATAATGGGACTAGCATGACAGTGAATGTACGTAGGTACAGACAGGGAACTTTATAATGGGACTAGCATGACAGTGAATGTACTTAGGTACAGACAGGGAACTTTATAATGGGACTAGCATGACAGTGAATGTACGTAGGTACAGACAGGGAACTTTATAATGGGACTAGCATGACAGTGAATGTACGTAGGTACAGACAGGGAACTTTATAATGGGACTAGCATGACAGTGAATGTACTAGGTACAGACAGGGAACTTTATAATGGGACTAGCATGACAGTGAATGTACGTAGGTACAGACAGGGAACTTTGTAATGGGACTAGCATGACAGTGAATGTACTAGGTACAGACAGGGAACTTTATAATGGGACTAGCATGACAGTGAATGTACGTAGGTACAGACAGGGAACTTTGTAATGGGACTAGCATGACAGTGAATGTACTTAGGTACAGACAGGGAACTTTATAATGGGACTAGCATGACAGTGAATGTACTTAGATACAGACAGGGAACTTTGTAATGGGACTAGCATGACAGTGAATGTACTTAGGTACAGACAGGGAACTTTATAATGGGACTAGCATGACAGTGAATGTACGTAGGTACAGACAGGGAACTTTATAATGGGACTAGCATGACAGTGAATGTACGTAGGTACAGACAGGGAACTTTGTAATGGGACTAGCATGACAGTGAATGTACGTAGGTACAGACAGGGAACTTTATAATGGACTAGCATGACAGTGAATGTACTTAGGTACAGACAGGGAACTTTGTAATGGGTCTAGCATGATAGTGAATGTACTTAGGTACAGACAGGGAACTTTATAATGGGACTAGCATGACAGTGAATGTACTTAGATACAGACAGGGAACTTTATAATGGGACTAGCATGATAGTGAATGTACTTAGGTACAGACAGGGAACTTTGTAATGGGACTAGCATGACAGTGAATGTACTTAGGTACAGACAGGGAACTTTATAATGGGACTAGCATGACAGTGAATGTACGTAGGTACAGACAGGGAACTTTATAATGGGACTAGCATGACAGTGAATGTATTTAGGTACAGACAGGGAACTGTATAATGGGACTAGCATGACAGTGAATGTAGTAGGTACAGACAGGGAACTTTATAATGGGACTAGCATGACAGTGAATGTACTTAGGTACAGACAGGGAACTTTGTAATGGGACTAGCATGACAGTGAATGTACTTAGATACAGACAGGGAACTTTATAATGGGACTAGCATGACAGTGAATGTACTTAGGTACAGACAGGGAACTTTGTAATGGGACTAGCATGACAGTGAATGTACTTAGATACAGACAGGGAACTTTGTAATGGGACTAGCATGACAGTGAATGTACTTAGGTACAGACAGGGAACTTTGTAATGGGACTAGCATGACAGTGAATGTACTTAGGTACAGACAGGTTGTTAAAATGTTAGTAAGGAAAACTGGTAAAATGGTAATCAGTGTACATGTATGATTGGTAGTTTTAGAGAATGCGCTGTGTGAAAGTGAAAGCTGCATGGAGCATGATAATCAGTGGGGACGTTTCTGTACAAACAGCTGCTGGGTGGGGGGGGGGGGGGGGGGGGTCAGAAAGAAATGGTGACAGTTGTCTAGTGCATAACAAGCTGTCACATCATTTCTTCTTTTTTTTTCCTTTTTCTCTTTGTGCCAATGGCTCCTAAGTGTTGCCGGGTAGTCACCTATCTATCAAAAGATTAACTAGGCCCGTTGTTACCAAATTTATTTCCACGTAGCACACAAAAACGGTTATCACAATCAGGGCATTAAGTATGTGAAGAAACATTGGAGTTGTAATGAAGTCAACCCAGTTCAGTGTGTGTTCTGTGTACCAAACAAAACAAGGAGTGTATGGTGGGCAGCCAGTAGCACAACTGAGCAGTGATGTAGGAAAATTGACAGTAAAACGGTTGTTTAACTCTGTATACACCCAATCTAAAACCTATTGTTAACCCATGAATTGCAAGATAATACAGTGCATAAAAGAGACTTCTAAAACGTAGAAAACTGTGATAATGGTGTGGTGTTGACTTACGGACAATGCAGTTCCTGAAAACATAGAAATGCAGTAATGATGTGAGTGTTGACTGACGCAGTGACAGGCAATGTACTTGGTATTGATGTGAGTGTTGACTTACAGACAATACAGTGCCTGTAAACATAGACATATGGTAATGATGTGAATGTTGTCTTACAGACGATGCAGTGCCTGAAAACATAGAAATATAATAATAATAATATATTTTATTTATATAGCGCAAAATCTTGACAAAATCAAATCTAAGCGCTGAGCGTATACATGCATACATACCTACATACATATGAGCGTATACATGCATACATACATGCTTACATACTTACATACATAAATCTAAGCTGAGCGTATACATGCATACATACATACATACATAAATCTAAGCGTATACATACATACATACATACATACATACGTACGCACATGCATACATAATAATTATAATATTTATATAGCGCAAATCTCGACAAAATCAAATCCAAGCGCCGAAAAGACACACACGCACACACGCACGCACGCACGCACGCACGCACGCACGCACGCACGCACGCACGCACGCACGCACGCACACACACACACACACACACACACACACACACACACACACACACACACACACACATGCATGGCCACAAATGGGGAGAAAAGAATAAAAGCAATAAAAGCAAGAATAAAACCAATGGAAAACCACAGAGAGCACATCATATACAATTATATATTAAAACAAAGTGATTCCCCTCCGAGCGGAGACAGGCTGCAGAGGGGGGTTGAGTGAGGTTAGGATTTTATGCAGAGGAGAAAAGGTGAGTTTTGAGAGCGGACTTGAAGGAGGCAAAATTAGGTTGCTGACGGACTGAGAGAGGAAGTTTGTTCCAGGAGAGTGGACCAGAAACAGAGAAGGCTCGTGGACCATAGGTATTGAGCTTAGTGCGTGGAAAGCGAAAAGTCAGAGGATCGGAGGCAGAGCGGAGGGTACGTGAGGGAAGATAGATCTCAAGTAGGCTTGACAGGTAATCGGGGGCTGCATTATTGAGGCTTTTGTAGCACATGGTGTCTAGTTTGTACTGTATGCGCTTTGATACAGGGAGCCAGTGAAGTTGTGCCAGGAGAGGAGATATGTGGTCAGCTTTTTTCTTTTTGAGTACAAGGCGTACAGCATTGTTTTGAATGCGCTGTAGGATGTGAATGGTGGAGGCAGGAAGACCAGACAGGAGTGAATTGCAATAGTCAATGCGAGACATTATGAAGGAGAGAACGAGTTTTGCAGTTGTTTCGACAGAGAGATACTTCCTGATCAGGCTTATACGATGGAGATGATAGTAGCAAGATCTGGCAGTTTGAGAAACAAAGTTGTTCATGGACAGGGTAGAGTCAATGCAGACACCAAGGTTTTTAGCTGAATCAGAAATTGGGACTGATGTGTTACATAATGGGAGAGAAAGAGGAGGCAGCTGGGAAAGTTTCTGACGGGTGCCAATGAGGATAGCTTCTGTCTTGTCGTCATTAAGCTGAAGTCTATTGTGTGTCATCCAGTTCTTAATGTCCGAGTAACACTCAGTGGTGCGAGTCAACAGGCGCTGTATATTATCAGGTGAGTCACTATCTTGAAGTTGGGTGTCATCAGCATAGAAGTGGTGTTTTATAGAGTGGGAGTTGATGATGGTGGACAGGGGGGAGGTATAAAGAGTGAAAAGAACAGGGCCAAGGACAGATCCTTGTGGAACACCACAGGTCAGGTATGCAGGTTGAGAGTAAGTGCCATTGATGAGAACAGTTTGTTTTCTGTTTGATAAATACGAAGTGAAAAAGGAGAGAGCAATGTCAGAGATGCCAAAAGTATGATGAAGTCTAGAAAGGAGAATACCATGGTCAATGGTATCGAAAGCTGCAGACAGATCAAGGAGTGTGAGGAGAGAGACTTTGCCAGTATCAGTTGCAAGGAGGAGATTGTTGAGAATGTCTAGTAGGGCAGTTTCAGTGCTATGGCACTGGCGGTAGGCTGACTGGAAAGGATTGAGGAGATTGTTGGCAGACAGGTGAGAGTTCAGCTGGTTGAGGACGACTTTTTCGAGGAGTTTTGACAAGAAAGAGAGATTAGAGATAGGCCTGTAATTTTTCAGTTCATTTGGGTCTAAATTGTGTTTCTTGAGGAGAGGGTGAACAATAGCAGACTTGAAAGAATCTGGGACAGTTCCAGTTTGAAAAGAAGTGTTGATGATGTCAGTGATGAATGGGAGGAGAGTAGGGAGACAATCGGAGTAGAGAGAACCTGGAAGAGGATCCAGTTCGCAGGTTTTGAACGACATGGATCTGATTGTGTTGAAAATTTCTTCTTGTGAGACTGGGGTAAAAGTAGTGAGAGGTGTGCCAGAGAAGGAAGGGTCAGGTGGGCATGGTTGACAGGGTGTCCTGTCAAGCCTGTCATGAAGAGTTTGTATTTTGGTGGTGAAATACTTAGAGAATACAGATGGGAGTTCTTCATTTGTATGTTTTGTTGGGAGAGGTAAGTCTTTTCATGTGCCAAGGAGATGATTCATGGTTGTAAAGAGTTCTTTTGAAGAAGAGGCATTCAGGATTTTGGTTTGGAAATAGCTTGTTTTTGCAGATGCAATGAGGGTGGATACTTTTGTTTTAGAGGCTTGGAAAAGTTGCCTGTGTACAGTGAGTTTGGATTTGCGCCAGCGGCGCTCTGCTCTGCGGCGGGCACGTTTTGCACAGGTAATCTCATGAGTGAGCCAGGGGGTAGGGGGGCGGTCAGGTAAAAGACGGGTTGTGGCTGGAGCATGAGTGTCCAGAAGATGGTGGAGAGTAGTATAGAATTCATCGGCAAGGTTATGTGACTTTTCAGAAAGGAGACGGGAGGCATCAGATGAAAATGTGGAGAGGTCGATAGATTTGAGATTGCGTCGAGTCACTGTGCGCGTGGTACGGGAAGGAGGAGAAATGTCAAGAGAACAGAGAATTGCAGAGTGGTCAGATGGAAGGGCTGAAGTTAGACGGGTAGAAAGAACTAAGCAGTTGTTAGTAGCTGAATTGTGGTGATCACGAGAAATGATCCAGTCAAGAATGTGACCTTTTTGATGGGTTGGTTCAGAAATGTGTTGAGTCATATTGTGATTGGACAGAGAGTAGATGATATGTCTTGTGTCATAACGGTGAGTGTTGTCATAGTGGACATTGATGTCACCTAGAATGATGAGATTTCCAGGTAAGAGGCAGTAGTGGTCAAGCAGTTGGTCAAAGTCAGAGAGAAACGTGGATGTGGTGAGTTTGTTGGCAGAGCTAGGTGGAGGTCGATAGACACAGGAGAAGGTGATGGGGTGAGGGGTGGATTGGAAGGATACTTCAACGTGCTCGAAAGAAGGATGGGAGAAAGGCAGAGACTGCGAGAAAGATAGGCGGGAATGGAGTGAGTCGTTGTAGAGGATGGCGATACCGCCACCTCGAGATGAGCGATGGAAAGAAGCAAGCCTGTAACCACTCGGAGTGAGGCTAGCATGTATAGGTTCATGACCAAGGGGGTTAAGCCATGTCTCTGTAATAAAAGCAATGTCAACGTGCTCATGATGTGAATGTTGACTGACAGACAATACAGTGCCTGAAAACATAGAAATATGGTAATGATGAGTGTTGACTTACAGACGATGCAGTGCCTGTAAACATAGAAATATGGTAATGATGTGAATGTTGACGGGACAGACAATACAGTGCCTGAAAACATAGAAATATGGTAATGATGTGAATGTTGACTGACAGACGATGCAGTGCCTGTAAACATAGAAATATGGTAATGATGTGAATGTTGACTGACAGACGATGCAGTGCCTGAAAACATAGAAATATGGTAATGATGTGAATGTTGACTGACAGACAATACAGTGCCTGAAAACATAGAAATATGGTAATGATGTGAATGTTGACTGACAGACGATGCAGTGCCTGAAAACATAGAAATATGGTAATGATGTGAATGTTGACTGACAGACAATACAGTGCCTGAAAACATAGAAATATGGTAATGATGTGAATGTTGACTGACAGACGATGCAGTGCCTGAAAACAGGAGCGCTGTCACGGACCACTGCCAGCACCAACATGAATGTGTCTTCCTCTCGTTCACATGCCATCTTCACCTTGCACATCAAGCAACACAGGATGGTCAGGGATGAGGTGAGACTGTGGCGTTTTGAACATTTCACTGTTTCTTTACTCTTAGGTTGAGCTATAAAGATAATTTTATACATGGTAGATGTGCAGGGTTAACTCACTCGCTACATACGATTATGCCCCTTCCCGTTTCCCTGATACGCACCATTTGTTTAGCTCAGGAAAAAAATTCTCATACATATAAATGAAAACAGAGTTTTGAAATTTGGCGGGTCATATATTCAGAGATTGGTGTACAACATGCTGAAATTTCAACTGTCTAACCCTCTTGGTTGCTGAGTTACGGTACAAGTAAAATTAGAGACATTTTCAGGTGAAAAATGTCTTACAAAATACACAGTCAAGTCAATAAATCAGTTACGGTACAAGTAAAATTAGAGACATTTTCAGGTGAAAAATGACTTACAAAATACACAGTCAAGTCAATAAATCAGTTTCTACAGTCACATTTTCAATGAAATTTGATACAGTCCAACGTGCACACACTCCACGTGCACTGAGTGAAGGAAGATATTGTGTTGAACAGCACCGAGTTGTTGAGTAGTGTTCAGCAATTTGCTTTTCCGTCGTCTGCTTGGCTGTGGAGATAGTGGGTCGTGAACTTTGCCTTGAATACTCACCAACTGCGTAGTACAGTGACTTCGTGGCCTGAAGGCTAGGAATGACCGGTACCGGACAATCTATTTCTGGCTATTAGTTTCGGTTGACGGAATTACTCAGAGCCCCACGAATTTTCAAAACTCAAAGTCGGATTTGTCCAATGCTCGTAGACAAGCATTGTTGAGACGTGGTCGGGAAATCCCGACACTCGTAGCGAGAGAGTTAAAAAGAAAGTGTGTCTTTTGTACCTAATTTGCTGTTCAAGTCAGGTTTATCATGTTGAATTTGGTTTGGTATTTGATCATTATGATTTTGATATGTTAGGAGGATGGTGAGGAGGGTGGCTAGAAACCCTGGTGGAAATAAATTAGATCCATCAAAGGGTGCCAGCTCTGGAGAGCTACCCACGGCCATCTAGCTAAGGGAGTAAACCCTGACAGTAAATCCGGTGTGGGGCCCCTAAGGCGGATGGATGGCAAACTTTGTCACTTTCCGGCAGCTCCTGCGGCCGTGTTGGCACCAAAACGTAACAGCCCTGCTGTTCCTTTGGATCTGTCAGCGAGGTGGAGAGGGGGGACAAGTTGCATGGGCAACAGCCTGTCTTCCATATTACACTGCCAGGCTTACATCCGTCCATTCATCCACAAACACTCTGCACCTACGACCTGGAGAGGACACTCCAGCCTCGCTACTAACACTAGTGTCGGCACAACACGGGAAGCAACAGATACCGGTGATAAGTCATTGCTCAACTGGCGTAGAGCTGACGCCAGGGGTTGCTTTTGACGGTGGGAGAGACCTTCGTGTCTTATTGGACAGCTACCGCCCGCCTAAGCTGGGCAACCCCCAGCCAGTTAGGTGCTGTCCCGCCACGACCTGCCTTCTTCATTGGGTGCATGAAGATTAGGAGAAAATCTGACAAGCAGGTCGTTAATTACCGCACCAAACAAAAAGAAAAATTCAGATTCAAGAAACGGATCAGGAAAAGGATCAGCAGTGAAACTGGGCTGTTGGAATGTCCGAACAATGATGCCTGGGCTCTCCCAAGATCTGCAAGACATCAGCGACGCCAGAAAAACCGCCGTCATAAACAGCGAACTAAAGAGGCTCAATGTGGACATTGCCACTCTGCAGGAAACACGGCTGGCTGACTCAGGAACACTAAAGGAAAGGGACTACACCTTCTTCTGGCAAGGAAAGAGTTCTGATGCCCCAAGAGAGCACGGAGTAGGCTTTGCAGTAAGGAATAGCCTGCTGAACATGATTGAACCAGGCAGCGGCGGTTCAGAACGACTCTTGACTCTCCGCCTCAACACCACCGAAGGCTATGTCACTCTCATCAGCGTTTATGCCCCAACTCTGTCCGCCTCTCCAGACACCAAGGATGAGTTCTACGAAAATCTTGCATCAACCATAAGGAACATCCCCAGGACAGAACAACTTGTTCTCCTGGGCGACTTCAACGCCAGAGTGGGTGCAGACAATGACTCATGGCCTTTCTGCCTCGGTTCCTTTGGAGTGGGGAAAATGAATGAGAATGGACAGCGACTGTTTGAGTTTTGCGCCTGCCATGAACTGTGCATCGCCAACTCCTTCTTCAAGACGAAGCCTCAGCACAAAGTCTCCTGGAGGCATCCCCGCTCAAAACATTGGGATTTGATCCTAGTAAGACGTGCCGCTATCAAAAACGTTCTCCACACTCGCTCTTATCACAGCGCAGACTGCGACACAGACCACTCTCTGGTATGTTGCAAGATCAGGCTACAACCAAAGAAGTTCCACTGCTCAAAGAAACGAGGGAACCCTCGCATTGACGTCAGCAAGATGTCTCGGCCAGATCTTGTAGAACAGTTCGCAGAGGCCTTTCAGAGAGAATACGATGCATTGCAGCCCAGAGACTCTGCCACTGAGAGATGGGAAACGCTATGAGACACCATGCACCGCATTGCTATGGCCACCTTTGGGAAGAAAACTGTGAAGTCCCACGACTGGTTTGAGGCCAAATCATCAGAGATGACTCCCACTGTTGAGGCCAAGCGTGCCGCACTCACCAAGTATAAGCGGTCACCCAGCGAGAAGAACCTGCAAATCCTCAGGGCTGCCAGAAGTAAGGTTCAGCTTAACGCCAGGCGCTGCGCAAACGAGTACTGGACAGAGCTCAGCGAAGAGATACAGAGTGCTGCTGAAAGAGGCAACATCCGAGGAATGTATGATGGCATCAAGAAGGCCACTGGGACCAACACAGAGCAAGATTGCCCCCCTCAAATCCTCCACTGGGGAAGTAATCAGCAATCCTAGCCAACAGATGGAAAGATGGGTGGAACACTACTCCGACCTCTACTCCACACAGAACATGGTGTCCCCCTTAGCCCTCGATGCCATCAAGTGCATGCCGGTAATGGAAGAACTTGACGCAGAGCCAACTGCGGACGAACTCAGCAAGCCATTGATAGCCTGGCATCAGGGAAGGCACCTGGCAACGACGGAATTCCCCCAGACCTCATCAAGCACTGCAAGACTTCTCTTCTGCACCCTTTGCACGCAGTTCTCTGTCAGTGTTGGAATGAGGGAGCTGTACCACAGGACATGAGGGACGTCAAGATCGTCACCCTGTACAAAAACAAGGGCGAAAGGAGCGACTGCAACAACTACAGAGGTATCTCGCTCTTCAGCATTGTTGGCAAAGTCTATGCTCGGGTCCTCCTAATCCGCCTGCAGAAACTGGCTGAACGCGTCTACCCGGAATCACAGTGTGGTTTTCGAGCAGAGAGATCCACGGTAGACATGGTCTTCTCCCTTCGCCAAATCCAGGAGAAGTGCAGAGAGCAGCGGATGCCCCTGTATGTGGCATTCATTGACCTCACCAAGGCCTTTGACCTAGTCAGCAGAGATGGCCTTTTCAGGGCTCTCCGAAAAATCGGCTGCCCCCCCAAACTGCACAGCTTAATTGAGTCCTTCCACTCAAACATGAAAGGGATGGTGCAGTTCAACAGAAACCTCTCCAAGCCCTTCGACGTACGCAGCGGTGTGAAAAAAGGCTGCGTCCTGGCCCCAACCCTCTTTGGAATCTTCTTCGCTCTCCTCCTGAGGCATGCGTTCAGCACAGCGCAAGAAGGGATCCACCTGCGGACCAGATCAGATGGCAGGCTCTTCAACCTCGCCCGCCTCAGAGCAAGGACAAAGGTCCGTGAAGCCCTCATCAGAGACATGCTATTTGCCGACGATGCCGCAGTTGTGACCCATACTCAGCAGGACTTGCAGTCACTAATGGACCGCTTCTCCCAGGCCTGCAAAGATTTTGGTCTGACCATGTCTTAAGAAGACAAACGTCCTGGGCCAAGACACGCCATCTCCACCAGCCATCACCATTGATGACTACGAGCTTGAAGCCATCCATCAATTCACATATCTTGGGTCCACCATCACCGATAACCTCTACCTTGACACAGAGGTCGACAAGAGGATCGGGAAGGCAGCCACAACACTAGCCCGCCTCACATGAAGGGTGTGGACAAATCCCAAGCTGACCACAAAGACAAAGATGGCTGTATACAACGCCTGTGTCCTCAGCACCTTGCTTATGGCAGCGAGGCGTGGACCACGCATGCTCATCAGGAGAAAAGGCTGAATACCTTCCACCTGAGAAGCCTACGGCGCATACTTGGCATTTCCTGGCAAGACAAGGTGACCAACACCGAAGTCCTAACCTGCGCTGGCCTCCCAACCATGCATACCATGCTGAGACAGCGTCGGCTGCGCTGGTTGGGTCATGTTCGCCGCATGGAAGATGGTCGCATCCCAAAAGACATCCTTTATGGTGAGCTTGCCACAGGGCAGAGAAACATTCGCCGCCCACGCTGAGATACAAAGACGTTTGCAAGCGTGACATGAAGGCGCTTGAGATCAACACTGAGTCCTGGGAGGACCTCGCAGATGACCGCAACAGCTGGAGAACTACTCTCAAGAAACAGCTGCGGATTGGTGAGGACAAACTGTCAGCTGCTGCAGCAGAAAAGCGAGTTCGCAGAAAAGGGATGACAGCCAACAGACCAGCATCAGCATACACATGCGACCGCTGCGACAGAGACTGCCTCTCTCGCATTGGTCTGTACAGTCACAGGCGACGCTGCTTGGACCAAGCAGACAGCCCATCTAGACATTAGAACGGATGTACTTTGTCCATGGTCAGTCATGACCGAAGGAGGCCTACTACTACTAGTGATGTGTCTACTTGTTACTTATATTATTTGATCAAGGGTTATGTAAATGGTTATGACCTTCACCTTTATTTTTCTTAAACCTTTTTCTGCTGAACACTCCAAACAACCAGCAGAAGATTCTCATCTGTGTGTTTGTTAACAGGGTGTTCATGTGTATACTTGTGGAGGACTTTGGTAGATTGTCATCCATGCATTTGTTAACAGGGTGTTCATGTGTATACTTGTGGAGGACTTTGGTAGATTGTCATCCATGCGTTTGTTAACAGGGTGTTCATGTGTATACGTGTGGAGGACTTTGGTGCTCTCACACATATGTTGGCATGCAGTACGTCACGTTCAGAATGAACACCTAGTGTAAACTGATCTTGTTGATTTGCAGAGTCTGACTGGATGACGTCATGTTCAGAATGAACGGGTAATGTAAACTGATCTTGTTGATTAACAGAGTCTGACTCTGGATGACGTCGCGTTCAGAATGAACGGGTAATGTAAATTGATCTTGTTGATTAACAGAGTCTGACTGGATGACGTCACGTTCAGAATGAACACGTAATGTAAACTGATCTTGTTGATTAACAGAGTCTGACTGGATGACATCACGTTCAGAATGAACACGTAATGTAAACTGATCTTGTTGATTAACAGAGTCTGACTGGATGACGTCACGTTCAGAATGAACACGTAATGTAAACTGATCTTTTGATTAACAGAGTCTGACTGGATGACGTCACGTTCAGAATGAACACGTAATGTAAACTGATCTTGTTGATTAACAGAGTCTGACTGGATGACGTCACGTTCAGAATGAACACGTAATGTAAACTGATCTTGTTGATTAACAGAGTCTGACTGGATGACGCCACGTTCAGAATGAACACGTAATGTAAACTGATCTGTTGATTAACAGAGTCTGACTGGATGACGCCATGTTCAGAATGAACGCCTAGTGTAAACTGATCTTGTTGATTAACAGAGTCTGACTGGATGACGCCACGTTCAGAATGAACACGTAATGTAAACTGATCTTGTTGATTAACAGAGTCTGACTGGATGACGTCACGTTCAGAATGAACACGTAATGTAAACTGATCTTGTTGATTAACAGAGTCTGACTGGATGACGTCACGTTCAGAATGAACACGTAATGTAAACTGATCTTGTTGATTTGCAGAGTCTGACTGGATGACGTCACGTTCAGAATGAACACGTAATGTAAACTGATCTTGTTGATTAACAGAGTCTGACTGGATGACGTCACGTTCAGAATGAACACGTAATGTAAACTGATCTTGTTGATTAACAGAGTCTGACTGGATGACGCCACGTTCAGAATGAACACGTAATGTAAACTGATCTTGTTGATTAACAGAGTCTGACTGGATGACGCCACGTTCAGAATGAACACGTAATGTAAACTGATCTGTTGATTAACAGAGTCTGACTGGATGACGTCACGTTCAGAATGAACACGTAATGTAAACTGATCTTGTTGATTAACAGAGTCTGACTGGATGACGTCACGTTCAGAATGAACACGTAATGTAAACTGATCTTGTTGATTTGCAGAGTCTGACTCTGGATGATGGCAAAGACACGGACTCCACACTGTCCTCTGGTACGGAGTTTGAAACCCTGACAGCCAAGTTTCACTTTGTGGACCTGGCAGGGTCAGAACGCTTGAAACGGACAGGGGCCACAGGGGACCGCGCCAAGGAGGGCATCTCCATAAACTGTGGACTGGTCAGTTTGCCAAGGAGTTAATAATTATATTATCATCATCACTATTATCATGGAAGGAAAAAGTGATATTTCAGAATGGCTCTTTGGCAGGCCTTAGGGACTTACACACAGGTGGACTTTATGTTTGTTTTTGTCATCACGTGTCAGCACACTGCTGTACACTTTGCTACATAATGTGAATGTGAATGCATCTTGGTAGATGGAAACAGTTCATATCCAACAGCTGTGTTCAACAGCATATAGCCACACATAAATTCCTGAGCCTCTCAGATTTTTCCTCTTGGGATGCTTTGTTGTTATGGCCAGCATTCATGTATTTTACTATCAGACTTTGTGTCTGTGTGATATGTGTAATCATGTTCCTTTATAGATGTTGTCTGTGTGATATGTGTAATCATGTTCCTTTATAGATGTTGTCTGTGTGATATGTGTAATCATGTTCCTTTATAGATGTTGTCTGTGTGATATGTGTAATCATGTTCCTTTATAGATGTTGTCTGTGTGATATGTGTAATCATGTTCCTTTATAGATGTCTGTGTGATATGTGTAATCATGTTCCTTTATAGATGTTGTCTGTGTGATATGTGTAATCATGTTCCTTTATAGATGTTGTCTGTGTGATATGTGTAATCATGTTCCTTTATAGATGTTGTCTGTGTGATATGTGTAATCATGGTCCTTTATAGATGTTGTCTGTGTGATATGTGTAATCATGTTCCTTTATAGATGTTGTCTGTGTGATATGTGTAATCATGGTCCTTTATAGATGTTGTCTGTGTGATATGTGTAATCATGTTCCTTTATAGATGTTGTCTGTGTGATATGTGTAATCATGTTCCTTTATAGATGTTGTCTGTGTGATATGTGTAATCATGTTCCTTTATAGATGTTGTCTGTGTGATATGTGTAATCATGTTCCTTTATAGATGTTGTCTGTGTGATATGTGTAATCATGTTCCTTTATAGATGTTGTCTGTGTGATATGTGTAATCATGTTCCTTTATAGATGTTGTCTGTGTGATATGTGTAATCATGGTCCTTTATAGATGTTGTCTGTGTGATATGTGTAATCATGGTCCTTTATAGATGTTGTCTGTGTGATATGTGTAATCATGTTCCTTTATAGATGTTGTCTGTGTGATATGTGTAATCATGTTCCTTTATAGATGTTGTCTGTGTGATATGTGTAATCATGTTCCTTTATAGATGTTGTCTGTGTGATATGTGTAATCATGGTCCTTTATAGATGTTTCCTATGTCTTATGTCCAGTGCTGTGTGTGTCCTGCTGATAAATAGTAAACAAAGATACCAGTAACAGTCAGTAGCATTGCTAGTGAGTCGTATGTAAGAACTGTGCTGGCTGTTGAACATTTATACTTGAAGCAAGTTTGTGTAACATGAGAAATACATTAAAATGAATAATATAAGAAAATATGTTGGAGTGTGAAAAATGAATTAAATGAAAAAAAAAAAATGTTGGAAGTGTGAAAATGATGCTGGAAATTAGCCCAGTGATGAAGATGTGTGTTTGTTTTGCAGCTTGCTCTTGGCAATGTGATATCAGCTTTGGGGGACAAGACGAAGAAAGGGAGCCACGTTCCCTACAGAGACTCTAAACTTACACGACTCCTGCAGGACTCGTTAGGAGGCAACAGGTGAGAGACAAGTCCATTATGTTCATCTTTTTCACTCTGTCATCCTGTCTGCCGTATTTCTGTAGTTTTTCTGATTGTGTCCACACCCCCCCCCCCCCCACACCCCCATCCTAATGTTAAGGTAGTGGAATGGATATGTTTGGAGCAGAAGTTTTTTTGCAGTGAAATTCAGTTTGATTCAAAATACTATTTTTTCCATTTTGAAAAAAAAAAGGTTCTGTTTTTCCCGTAAGTGGTAGTGCAAAATCATGTCAGACGACACATACAAGCAAGATCATATGATGCCTGACAACTGTCAGTAAAGCCTCAAGCAGTATGTTTTCAGCACAAATATCCTACCTGTATCAACACCACAGTCCCCAAAATATACAATAAACCCAGGGAACTTTGTGATTAACTTCAGCCTTTTTACGCACTGCCAGATCTTTACATATATGAATGTGTGTCATCATCCCAAACACACACCCACCCACCCACACACAACAAACACATGCACACAGTCTTTATATGAGGTAGCAGAAACTATAAAGTATACAACTTAATAGTCAACAAAACAGTAGTCTTTTCTAATCCAGGTAAAGATAAGAAAGAAAATTGGAATGTTATAGAAAGTTGTGTGAGTAGTGTGCCTTGTTTTGTACATGTATGTATCACTTGCCCTGTTTTGTACATGTATGTATCACTTGCCCTGTTTTGTACATGTATGTATCACTTGCCCTGTTTTGTACATGTATGTATCACTTGCCCTGTTTTGTACATGTATGTATCACTTGCCCTGTTTTGTACATGTATGTATCACTTGCCCTGTTTTGTACATGTATGTATCACTTGCCCTGTTTTGTACATGTTGTATCACTTGCCTGTTTTGTACATGTATGTATCACTTGCCCTGTTTTGTACATGTATGTATCACTTGCCCTGTTTTGTACATGTATGTATCACTTGCCCTGTTTTGTACATGTTGTATCACTTGCCCTGTTTTGTACATGTATGTATCACTTGCCCTGTTTTGTACATGTATGTATCACTTGCCCTGTTTTGTACATGTATGTATCACTTGCCCTGTTTTTACATGTATGTATCACTTGCCCTGTTTTGTACATGTTTTTCACTTGCCCTGTTTTGTACATGTTGTATCACTTGCCCTGTTTTGTACATGTATGTATCACTTGCCCTGTTTTGTACATGTATGTATCACTTGCCCTGTTTTGTACATGTATCACTTGCCATGTTTTGTACATGTATCACTTGCCCTGTTTTGTACATGTAGTATCACTTGCCCTGTTTTGTACATGTATGTATCACTTGCCCTGTTTTGTACATGTATCACTTGCCCTGTTTTGTACATGTATGTATCACTTGCCCTGTTTTGTACATGTATCACTTGCCTGTTTTGTACATGATGTATCACTTGCCCTGTTTTGTACATGTATCACTTGCCTGTTTTGTACATGTATGTATCACTTGCCCTGTTTTGTACATGTGATCACTTGCCTGTTTTGTACATGTATGTATCACTTGCCATGTTTTGTACTATGTATCACTTGCCCTGTTTTGTACATGTATCACTTGCCTGTTTTGTACATGTTGTATCACTTGCCCTGTTTTGTACATGTGTCACTTGCCTGTTTTGTACATGTGTATCACTTGCCTGTTTTGTACATGTTATCACTTGCCCTGTTTTGTACATGTGTATCACTTGCCTGTTTTGTACATGTTGTATCACTTGCCCTGTTTTGTACATGTGTCACTTGCCCTGTTTTGTACATGTAGTATCACTTGCCCTGTTTTGTACATGTATCACTTGCCCTGTTTTGTACATGTATCACTTGCCCTGTTTTGTACATGTAGTATCACTTGCCTGTTTTGTACATGTATGTATCACTTGCCCTGTTTTGTACATGTATCACTTGCCCTGTTTTGTACAGTATGTATCACTTGCCCTGTTTTGTACATGTATCACTTGCCCTGTTTTGTACATGTAGATCACTTGCCTGTTTTGTACATGTATCACTTGCCCTGTTTTGTACATGATGTATCACTTGCCTGTTTTGTACATGTATCACTTGCCCTGTTTTGTACATGTGTCACTTGCCCTGTTTTGTACATGTATCACTTGCCCTGTTTTGTACATGTGTCACTTGCCCTGTTTTGTACATGTATGTATCACTTGCCCTGTTTTGTACATGTATGTATCACTTGCCCTGTTTTGTATATGTATGTATCACTTGCCTGTTTTATACATGTACGTATCACTTGCCCTGTTTTGTACATGTATGTATCACTTGCCCTGTTTTGTACATGTATCACTTGCCCTGTTTTGTACATGTATGTATCACTTGCCCTGTTTTGTACGTATCACTTGCCCTGTTTTGTATGTATCACAGCGCTTAGATTTGATTTTATCAAGATTTTGCGCTATATAAATATTGTAATTATTATTATTATTATAATAATTATTATTATATTACTTGCCCTCACAGTCATGATGAGTTTCTGTAATGCATTTTAAGATTGCCATTGTTCCAAAACATTTTATTGTCTCTGAAAAAAATAGCTGCCATGTCCCCGGTGGGAATGCAGGGTCTCTTTCAGTATAAATAGTATCCCCAACTTCTGGAATTCTGTGCCAGAAATTTCCTCTCTTTTCTGTCACTGTGTTTGTTTCTACCATGTTCCTTTGCTCTCTGCATTTCTTCCTATCATTTTCTGCCTTGATGGTCAATTCACCTATGTGTGTTATAAAGTCTTACATGCTTTCTTTAAGGATTGATAATTGGTTACATGTATTAAATGCATTTATGGTTCTAGGGAAATGAGATATGCTGAAGTAATTTGAGGTAATTTAGGCCTGTTTTTATATGTTTTTTGTTTTTAGTTATCTTCAAATTTGTATTCATGTACGTTCTTTTAAATCCCCTGTGCAATAAATTGGATGGAGTGGTCAATGCCAGGGGCGTCTCCTTAGATTATTTGCATGAATGCATTGATATGTGTACTTACTTTTCTTTTCCTTTTTGTTCTTTTTTTTAAAATTATTGTATGTGTCTTGAAATGGTTATAGCCCTGATATATATCAGGCTGTGTGCAGTTGGCTGGGCTTTAAACAGTTGGCTGGGCTTTAAACAGTTGGCTGGGCTTTAAACAGTTGGCTGGGCTTTAAACAGTTGGCTGGGCTTAAACAGTTGGCTGGGCTTTAAACAAAAATAACTGTAACAGTTGCCCTGTGTTTGCAAAGTCATTGTACAGTGAATGTGTGTACCTGGTGCATGTTGCGTCTTAGGCCAGACAATTTGTTGGGACAGACTGGGCATGTCAGGGTTGTGGACCAGAGAATGGCAGAAGTAAAGGTACATGATGTTACGAAAACTTGATGCAGAAAAGATTCATTTGTAATCTGTAGTTAGTCATGTGATTCTTAGTTTGACGCATTCACTGCACTATTATTATTTATTTTTTTGTTAATTGAAGTGCATTTGTTTCTTCAGTCGGACGTTGATGATTGCCTGCATATCCCCTTCGGACCGAGACTTTATGGAGACGTTGAACACGCTGAAGTACGCCAACAGAGCACGCAACATCCAGAACAAAGTGATTGCCAACCAGGACAAAGCCAGTCGACAGATTGCCAGCCTGCGGGCGGAGATACAAGCCTTGCAGCAGGAATTGTCAGAATATAAAACAGTAAGTCTGTGTAGAGCTTTTAACCCTTTTTCTCCCACATCCTATCAACCAGCTTGCAGTAAAACAAAACATGGTTCACCCCCTGGTTCGCCAGGCGGGCCAAGGGAGACAACCCCCCCTATTATGGGCGTCAGATCGTAGATCCGCCCAGGTTGTCTCCTTTCCTCCCCTGCAGCCTGCTTGTGCCCCCGCTCCAACCTCCTTGTCCCATCCGGACAGAGTGCTTGGTCGCCTTGGCAAATGCCAAGCGACCCACTGTGGGCTGGCACATTTCTGTCCCATTGTACCTCAATTCAGTCCTGTCAAGGCCAAATGCAGTACTCTTACCATCTTTGGTCACCCGCTCTTCATCTGCCAGAGCTTCCTCGAGAGCTGTGCCACTTAGGTCTGGTTCCCTCTTCGGGACCCACGTGCAGGCCACTATCGAGAGTCAGGACGAAATCAGGATGAACCTCGCCCTTCACTCAGGTCCATCTGGATGCCTTGCTCCTGGACGACTGGGGGATTTCCAGTGATCTCAGAGATGAGTATTCCCATCTCTTTATTCACCCAAGGGACAGGACGTACCTCCAATTCGTTTCGAGGAACCGATTCTTCCAGTTCAGGGCTTTTCCCCAGGGTTGCTTGGGACCAATCATCAGTGAGCAAATGGCACTCCCGGTCCCGGTTATCCCAGGGAGTCCATATCACACACCCCCCTCCTCAGCGGACTTGTTCACGGATGCGTCCTAATCTGGGTGGGGGGCCTACATGGGCCTGCTAACAGCAGCAGGTCAATGGTCACAAGACCTCCTTTCCTGTCACATCAACATTCTGGAACTGGAGGCAGTTTTTTCAAGCCCCCAGAGACTTTCTCCCCTTTCTTAAGGGAAAACATGTTCGCATCGACACGGACAACACTACTATGGCTTGTTACATCAATAAGCAAAGGGGCGCTCGCTCCCACTCCTTGTCTTGGAGAGTGGAACAGCTTCCACTCTGGTGTGAAGAACAGTCCTTTCAGATCTCAGCGATGCATGTCCCGGGAAAGATGAACATACTTGCGGCCTCCGTCCGCAGCTCCCACAGGATTCTTCCCTTAGAACAGGCACTGGTCTGTGCAGTTCTACAGCCAGTGTGAGCAGCGTGGTCCAATTCACAAGTGGACCTGTTTGCCACCAGATTCCACCGCCGCCTTCATCTGTAGGTCTTTCCAGTCCCAGATCCTTTGGCTTGGCCCGTGGAATGCTCCGTCCATCCCACGGTCAGTCCTGTCGGGCTACGCCTTCCCTCCGTTCCCCTAACTGGGAAAGTTCTGCGGAAGGTGCGGGCAGACTCTGCCACGATGGTTCTCGTGGCGCCCCGATGGCCTGCCCAAACATGGTTTCCGGAACTGCTGCACCTGTTCCATGTGCCTCCAATAAAACACACTGTCACAGGCCGGTCCTTGCTTCAACCAAGGTCACGCATTCTGCACAGCAACCCGGAGGCTCTAAACCTTCCTGCTTGACTGCTGTGCAGGCCTCAATGTCTCCATTAGGCTTGTCCCCGGCAGTGATCGGCCCTGTGGTGCAAGCACACAGACCGGACACTCAGGGAACGTATAGTGCCCACTGACACAGTTGGCCTTCTGGGTGCTGCTCAACCTTCCAGTCACCCCCGCGCTCGCAGTGGGCCAACTACCACGGCCTTCTTTGTCGGGGAAAAACCTTTTGTCCTCCTCAGTGAAGGGACGCAGGGCAGCCATCTGCAATACCATCAGCCAGTCGGGTAGTCCTTCATTCGCGGACAACCCTGTCCTGCTGGATATTGTCCGTAGGGCTTCCCTTTGGGAAGCCTGACCCCCCCCGCGGCACCCGGCCGGGGATCTCCTTCTCGTCCTCTCCTCCCTGGGACTTTCGCCTTAACGAGCCCATCAGGGAGTGTTCTCCCAACTTCCTCTCATTTCGGACGGCCTCTCTACTCACTCTAGCATTGGGGAGGCACTGTAGCGAAGTGCACGCTCTTGGCGGACTCCCCGGGGATGTTGCTTTTGAACCGGAGGGCTCAATGTCTCTCCGCCTACTCCCGGACTTCTTGGACAAGAACCAGTCGCCAGGTTCTCCTACTCTGTCTATCTCCATCCCCTGACGTCTATCCTTGCTCCGGATGACGAAATCTTCTCGCCAGAAGCAGCACCACCTGTTTCTCTCTTACAACGAAAGCTATAAGAAGGCCATTAGCCACACATCCCCCTCTCGATGGCTGTGAACGGTCATCAAGGATGCGTATGCCAGGCCGGGCTCAGATTCGGCTGTTTTCTCCCTGAGGCCCCATGAGATTAGAGCATGGGCCTTGTCACTGGCGTTCACTCAGGGCCAGCCCCCTGAGTGTCCTGGACACCACGCATTGGCGTTCTCTGGGCACGTTCATTCCATCCTACCGGCGCGATGTATACCGTCTGCGCGACGATGGATCTAGGGGTATCGCTTCCACTGTGGTGGCTCAACACCCCATCTCTGCTGCACACCCTGACTTGTCTCATTCCTCCAGGCGTTAACCAGGTAAGCCCTCCTTCCGGGTAGCGCTATTCTGCATCAGTGAGCCACGGTACAGTATGTGTAATTAAAAGGAAATTTTCCTTCTAAAATTATGTTTAATCTAACATACTTACCGTGGCTCACGCAGAGTCCCTCCCGTCCTCCCCGCCTTCCTGGTTCCTTCCATTCACAGTCAGGGTCTAGGTCTCCTCGAAAAGAGGAAGAGCACATGCGCATGCGCAAGACATGGATACTCTCAGAGTTATGGTCCCTTCGGACTTTATTGTTTATGAGGCAGGAATGGCAAATCACTGCCGCTTATTGCATCAGTGAGCCACGGTAAGTATGTTAGATTAAACGTAATTTTAGAAGGAAAATTTCCTTTTTTGATAAAGGACATTTTGAACATAATTCTGTAAATATTGTTTTTTGTTGTTGTTTTGTCATTTTTTCATCTTTATTTTGTCACAGTGGATTTTACCATGTGAAACTCGGGCTGCTCTCCTGGCAGTGCAGCGCCATCTGTATTTTTGATTTGACCAGGATTTCAGAAAGGCAAGCAAGCTGATTGGCCTTCATAGGGAGGACTTGGGAAATAAACCTATCGTTCTAGTATTTCGTGCCAGGACAGCCAGGCGAATGCCCTGCTCTTCACTATTTTCAACTGTCATGGGAATCTTTAAGCCTGCGCAGGCCAGAAGGCACATGAGTCCGACTCATTTTTGACCCTCTTCCGAAAAACTAGATGTTCAGTTCAAATTCTGGTCAAACAAGAGAAAAGTGGAGGCCTATGTAGCAAATGGACCCTGGAACCTCAAGTTCAGTTATTGGCAGGTGAACATCTGAACCGTCCTGCCACCTTGTTTGTGTGCTTTTTGTGTGATCAAGGACTTTGTGAAAACCATTTTTAGTCTGTTGAATGAACTGGTCACACCTTCGTTCTGTCTGTTCCCAGGGCAAGAGAACAGTGGACTCTGAGGGTCAGGAAAGCATCAATGACATGTTCATGGAGAATAACATGCTGCAGTCGGAGAACGATAAATTGCGTCAGCGGATCAAAGCCCTGAGTGAAGCCATTGAAGCCCTGAAAGCGGACAACGCTCAGTTAATGGCTGAGGCTGCAGCGTATTCCCTCATGGGACAGAATGGTAAACCCAGTTATGTCAGATCTATTTACTTCTATTAATTGAATTAAATATTATTTTGTCCAGTTATTGAGAAAACAAAACAATTAAACCCAGTTATGTCAGATCTATTTACTTGTATTAATTGATTTAAATATTATTTTGTCCAGTTATTGAGAAAACAAAACAATTAAACCCAGTTATGTCAGATGTGTTTACTTCTATTAATTAAATTAAACATTATTTTGTCCAGTTAGTGAAAAAACAAACATGTAAACCCAGTTATGTCAGATCTATTTACTTATATTAAGTAAGCATTATTTTGTCTAGTTATTGAGAAAACAAAACATATGTTGTCCAATTGTTGAGAAAACAAAATATCAGATTTCACAGTGAGAACTGAACTGAACTAACTCGTTTTCTTGTTACCTGTCCTTTGATGTAGACTACATTTTCATGACAGTTGCTTCAGGGAAACATTGACAGTTGCTTCAGGGAAACATTGACAGTTGCTTCAAGGAAACATTGACAGTTGCTTCAAGGAAACATCGACAGTTGCTTCAGGGAAACGTTATCCTTATTTGAATACAGGTTCAGGCATATTTTTGAAAGGGTTTGAACAGAAAGACAGATGCTGTGATTGTTGGGATTGTGTCAGTTCAATAATATATCTTTATTGGTAGGCAATCTGTCCAACAGCTGATGTAGCATGTCTTTATTGGTGTCCAGTATGTCCGGCTGTTGGTATAGTAAACCACAGTAGAAAGGACTGTTGTTCTGTGTTTGGTGTTATGAATTACCTCTCAACTGAAGTGAGTTCATTTTATGTGTTCTGTTCGTTTGATGGATTGTCTGAAACTTCCATGCGTTTGGTGAACAAATGAGTTCTTTTGTTCTGTGTGTGTGATTGCTTGTCTGAACCATGCATACATTTGATGAATATGCAAATGTGTCAGATGCTGGTTGTTGATTGGTTAATCTTTTAACTTCTAGGGCTGTTTCTCATTTTTTAAACTCTGTGTGTGTGTGTGTGTGTGTGACCTCAGTGAAATGGATCAGAGAGCATGCTATAACCACAGTGAAGTGGATACCAAGGATGCTGTGTCTGCCATATGAATCACATAGTTTTTGATGGAGACAGAATTGCTTTGTATCATGAGCGATAAGACATGATGTGTATTACTGTTATTCACATTATTAGCGTGCCTCACTCACTGTATCACTAGTGTAATGTGTGGTGATGCTGTCAGTGAATGTGTGTTGCAGGAGAAGTGTGCAATAAGAGATTTTGAATCAGATGTAATGTGTGATGATGCTGTCAGTGAATGTCATCAAAATGTGTTTTGTGTGTTGCAGGAGAAGTTTATAGTGAGGATATTGTGAACCAGATGTATTGTGTGATGATGCTGTCAGTGAGTGTGTGTTGCAGGAGAAGTTTACAGTGAGGATATTGTGAACCAGATGTATTGTGTGATGATGCTGTCAGTGAATGTGTGTTGCAGGAGAAGTTTACAGTGAGAATATTGTGAACCAGATGTATTGTGTGATGATGCTGTCAGTGAGTGTGTGTTGCAGGAGAAGTGTGCAATGAGGATATTGTGAACCAGATGTATTGTGTGATGATGCTGTCAGTGAGTGTGTGTTGCAGGAGAAGTTTACAGTGAGGATATTGTGAACCAGATGTATTGTGTGATGATGCTGTCAGTGAATGTGTGTTGCAGAAGTGTGCAATGAGGATATTGTGAACCAGATGTATTGTGTGATGATGCTGTCAGTGAATGTGTGTTGCAGGAGAAGTGTGCAATGAGGATATTGTGAACCAGATGTATTGTGTGATGATGCTGTCAGTGAATGTGTGTTGCAGGAGAAGTGTACAGTGAGGATATTGTGAACCAGATGTATTGTGTGATGATGCTGTCAGTGAATGTGTGTTGCAGGAGAAGTGTACAGTGAAGATATTGTGAACCAGATGTATTGTGTGATGATGCTGTCAGTGAATGTGTGTTGCAGGAGAAGTGTACAGTGAGGATATTGTGAACCAGATGTATTGTGTGATGATGCTGTCAGTGAATGTGTGTTGCAGGAGAAGTTTACAGTGAGGATATTGTGAACCAGATGTATTGTGTGATGATGCTGTCAGTGAATGTGTGTTGCAGGAGAAGTGTGCAATGAGGATATTGTGAACCAGATGTATTGTGTGATGATGCTGTCAGTGAATGTGTGTTGCAGGAGAAGTTTACAGTGAAGATATTGTGAACCAGATGTATTGTGTGATGATGCTGTCAGTGAATGTGTGTTGCAGGAGAAGTGTACAGTGAGAATATTGTGAACCAGATGTATTGTGTGATGATGCTGTCAGTGAATGTGTGTTGCAGGAGAAGTGTACAGTGATGATATTGTGAACCAGATGTATTGTGTGATGATGCTGTCAGTGAGTGTGTGTTGCAGGAGAAGTGTGCAATGAGGATATTGTGAACCAGATGTATTGTGTGATGATGATGCTGTCAGTGAGTGTGTGTTGCAGGAGAAGTTTACAGTGAGAATATTGTGAACCAGATGTATGTGTGTGATGATGCTGTCAGTGAATGTGTGTTGCAGGAGAAGTGTGCAATGAGGATATTGTGAACCAGATGTATTGTGTGATGATGCTGTCAGTGAATGTGTGTTGCAGGAGAAGTGTACAGTGAGGATATTGTGAACCAGATGTATTGTGTGATGATGCTGTCAGTGAATGTGTGTTGCAGGAGAAGTTTACAGTGAGGATATTGTGAACCAGATGTATTGTGTGATGAGTGCTGTCAGTGAGTGTGTGTTGCAGGAGAAGTTTACAGTGAGGATATTGTGAACCAGATGTAATGTGTGATGATGCTGTCAGTGAATGTGTGTTGCAGGAGAAGTTTACAGTGAGGATATTGTGAACCAGATGTATTGTGTGATGATGCTGTCAGTGAGTGTGTGTTGCAGGAGAAGTTTACAGTGAGGATATTGTGAACCAGATGTAATGTGTGATGATGCTGTCAGTGAGTGTGTGTTGCAGGAGAAGTGTGCAATGAGGATATTGTGAACCAGATGTATTGTGTGATGATGCTGTCAGTGAATGTGTGTTGCAGGAGAAGTGTGCAGTAAAGATATTGTGAACCAGATGTAATGTGTGATGATGCTGTCAGTGAGTGTGTGTTGCAGGAGAAGTGTGCAATGAGGATATTGTGAACCAGATGTATTGTGTGATGATGCTGTCAGTGAATGTGTGTTGCAGGAGAAGTGTGCAGTAAAGATATTGTGAACCAGATGTAATGTGTGATGATGCTGTCAGTGAGTGTCATCAAAATGTGTGTGTTGCAGGAGAAGTGTGCAATGAGGATATTGTGAACCAGATGTATTGTGTGATGATGCTGTCAGTGAATGTGTGTTGCAGGAGAAGTGTGCAGTAAAGATATTGTGAACCAGATGTAATATGTGATGATGCTGTTGGTGAATGTCGTCAAAATGTGTGTTGTGTGTTGCAGGAGAAGTGTGCAATGAGGACATTGTGAACCAGATCAAGAAGTATCTCACAGAAATTGAAGATCTCAAGTCAGTGAAGTGCACAAACCCTTTTGTTTATTGTACAGCTGATCTTATTGTTTGAATGTATAGTTGAGGTTTCCAGCTAGCTTGGTGTATCTGTCTTCTTAATTTCTTTCATGATGCACCATTCTGGTCACTCACCATAATCTTTGAACACTCCACTCAGAAGTCATCACTGGTTATGGTTTCCTTAATACTCACAACTGCAGGCTTGTAACGCACAACATTCTGTATTTTACTCAGAAATCACAGAGATTGAATATCAGTGTGTCAGAATGACACACAATATTATTTCACTAACTGAAGTAGAAAATTGAGAATAAAAGGATCCTTTTGTCAGGCAATCAGGGAAGAAGTGGTGTTGTTAAATCTCGCAGTGAAGAGTCCAATATTGTGTTTGATAACTTTCAGTAAACTACATGTATAGTAACTGCAGTCACTTGCTCAGTATTGAATGCCCAAATAGACATAATTTGGTTTGGATATTTTCTTCTTCAGTTTAAACTTTTAGGGTCAGATTTTATTATATTTCTGTTCGATAAGTTTTTGTTTAAAATCTGTTAGCATCAGACTCAGTGATACATCTGTTCATTATGTTTTTGTTTAGAGTGATCGGTAACCTTTGAAATAGACCCATATAAACTGGTAGAGAGGATCAAAGTGATTCATGTGTTCTAGTAGTTTGATACGAGTGGTAGGGATTATACTGCGGTTATAGATTCTTAGGCTATTGTAGTTTGATATGAGTGGTAGGGATTATACTGCGGTTATAGATTCTTAGGTTGTTGTAGTTTGATATGAGTGGTAGGGATTATACTGCGGTTATAGATTCTTAGGCTATTGTAGTTTGATATGAGTGGTAGGGATTATACTGCGGTTATAGATTCTTAGGTTGTTGTAGTTTGATATGAGTGGTAGGGAATATACTGTGGTCATTGATTCTTAGGTTACAGTAATTTGATATGAGTGGTAGGGAATATACTGTGGTCATTGATTCTTAGGTTGTTGTAGTTTGATATGAGTGGTAGGGAATATACTGTGGTCATTGATTCTTAGGTTACAGTAATTTGATATGAGTGGTAGGGAATATACTGTGGTCATTGATTCTTAGGTTACAGTAATTTGATATGAGTGGTAGGGAATATACTGTGGTCATTGATTCTTAGGTTTAGTAATTTGATATGAGTGGTAGGGAATATACTGTGGTCATTGATTCTTAGGTTACAGTAATTTGAAAGAGTGGTAGGGAATATACTGTGGTCATTGATTCTTAGGTTACAGTAATTGATATGAGTGGTAGGGAATAATACTGTGGTCATTGTTTTAGTACAGTATTGATATAGTGTAGGTTATACGTTTGATTTTATAGTATTGTATGGTGTAGGGAATATACTGCGGTTATAGATTCTTAGGTTACAGTAATTTGATATGAGTGGTAGGGAATATACTGTGGTCATTGATTCTTAGGTTACAGTAATTTGATATGAGTGGTAGGGAATATACTGCGGTTATAGATTCTTAGGTTACAGTAATTTGATATGAGTGGTAGGGAATATACTGTGGTCATTGATTCTTAGGTTACAGTAATTTGATATGAGTGGTAGGGAATATACTGCGGTATAGATTCTTAGGTTACATGTATTTGATATGAGTGGTAGGGAATATACTGGTGTCATGATTCTTAGGTTACAGTAATTTGATATGAGTGGTAGGGAATATACTGGGTCATTGATTCTTAGGTTACAGTAATTTGATATGAGTGGTAGGGATTATACTGTGGTCATGATTCTTAGGTTACAGTAATTTGATATGAGTGGTAGGGAATATACTGTGGTCATTGATTCTTAGGTTACAGTAATTTGATATGAGTGGTAGGGAATATATACTGTGGTATTGATTCTTAGGTTTACAGTAATTTGATATGAGTGGTAGGGAATATACTGTGGTCATTGATTCTTAGGTTACAGTAATTTGATATGAGTGGTAGGGAATATACTGGGGTCATTGATTCTTAGGTTACAGTAATTTGATATGAGTGGTAGGGATTATACTGTGGTCATTGATTCTTAGGTTACAGTAATTTGATATGAGTGGTAGGGAATATACTGTGGTCATTGATTCTTAGGTTACAGTAATTTGATATGAGTGGTAGGAATATACTGGGTTCATTAGATTCTTAGGTTACAGTAATTTGATATGAGTGGTAGGAATATACTGTGGTCATTGATTCTTAGGTTACAGTAATTTGATATGAGTGGTAGGAATATACTGCGGTATATAGTACATTTTAAGTTGTTCTGGTATGATTCAGTTAATTTGATATGAGTGGTAGGGAATATACTGTGGTCATTGATTCTTAGGTTACAGTAATTTGATATGAGTGGTAGGGAATATACTGGGTTCATAGATTCTTAGGTTACAGTAATTTGATATGAGTGGTAGGGAATATACTGTGGTCATTGATTCTTAGGTTACAGTAATTTGATATGAGTGGTAGGGAATATACTGCGGTTATAGATTCTTAGGTTGTTGTAGTTTGATATGAGTGGTAGGGAATATACTGTGGTCATTGATTCTTAGGTTACAGTAATTTGATATGAGTGGTAGGGAATATACTGTGGTCATTGATTCTTAGGTTACAGTAATTTGATATGAGTGGTAGGGAATATACTGTGGTCATTGATTCTTAGGTTACAGTAATTTGATATGAGTGGTAGGGAATATACTGTGGTCATTGATTCTTAGGTTACAGTAATTTGATATGAGTGGTAGGGAATATACTGCTGTTATAGATTCTTAGGTTACAGTAATTTGATATGAGTGGTAGGGAATATACTGTGGTCATTGATTCTTAGGTTACAGTAATTTGATATGAGTGGTAGGGAATATACTGCGGTAAGATCTATTACATATTGTTGGTGTAGATTTGATGATTCTTAGGTTACAGTAATTTGATATTAGATTTACTGGTTAATTATTGTGAGTTATGAGTGTAGGGAATATACTGTGGTCATTGATTCTTAGGTTACAGTAATTTGATATGAGTGGTAGGGAATATACTGTGGTCATTGATTCTTAGTTACAGTAATTTGATATGGTGGTAGGGATATACGTGGTCATTGATTCTAGGTTACAGTAATTTGATATGAGTAGGGAATATACTGTGGTCATTGATTCTTAGGTTACAGTAATTTGATATGAGTGGTAGGGAATTATACTGTGGTCATTGATTCTTAGGTTACAGTAATTTGATATGAGTGGTAGGGAATATACTGTGGTCATTGATTCTTAGGTTACAGTAATTTGATATGAGTGGTAGGGAATATACTGTGGTCATTGATTCTTAGGTTACAGTAATTTTGATATGAGTGGTAGGGATATACTGTGGTCATTGATTCTTAGGTTACAGTAATTTGATATAGAGTTGGTAGGGAAATATACAGTGGCATATGAGTTCTTAGGTTACAGTAATTTGATATGAGTGGTAGGGATTATACTGTGGTCATTGATTCTTAGGTTGTTGTAGTTTGATATGAGTGGTAGGGATTATACTGTGGTCATTGATTCTTAGGTTACAGTAATTTGATATGAGTGGTAGGGAATATACTGGGTCATTGATTCTTAGGTTACAGTAATTTGATATGAGTGGTAGGGATTATACTGTGGTCATTGATTCTTAGGTACAGTAGTTTGATATGAGTGGTAGGGATTATACTGTGGTCATTGATTCTTAGGTTACAGTAGTTTGATATGAGTGGTAGGGATTATACTGTGGTCATTGATTCTTAGGTTACAGTAATTTGATATGAGTGGTAGGGAATATACTGTGGTCATTGATTCTTAGGTTACAGTAATTTGATATGAATGGTAGGAATATACTGTGGTCATTGATTCTTAGGTTACAGTAATTGATATGAGTGGTAGGGAATATACTGTGGTCAGACTTGACCCTTGACTGGTGACAATCTTTACGTCAGGCTGCCCATATGCCAAGGAAAACGGTGCACCAGGACTTACGTGTACTTAACTACTGTGGCTTCCATGTTTTGGGAATCTGTGTGTGAAATTACATATGATGGTGCCTGAGGCACAGCAGGTTGTATTGCACATGATTTTTCAGTAATTTCATGAAAATTATGTAAATTTTGCATACAAAGACAAATGTTGAGTGACCACATGTTCATAACACATGTGAGTGACCACTGTTCATAACACAGTGTGAGTGATCACTGTTCATAACACAATGTGAGTGACCACTGTTCATAACACAAGTGGTGAAGTCATAACACATGTGAGTGATCACTGTTCATAACACAATGTGAGTGATCACTGTTCATAACACAATGTGAGTGATCACTGTTCATAACACAATGTGAGTGATCACTGTTCATAACACAATGTGAGTGACCACTGTTCATAACACAATGTGAGTGATCACTGTTCATAACACAATGTGAGTGATCACTGTTCATAACACAATGTGAGTGATCACTGTTCATATAACACAATGTGAGTGATCACTGTTCATAACACAGTGTTAGTGACCACAGTTCATAACACAGTGTGAGTGACCACTGTTCATAACACAATGTTAGTGACCACAGTTCATAACACAGTGTGAGTGATCACTGTTCATAACACAATGTGAGTGACCACAGTTCATAACACAGTGTTAGTGACCACAGTTCATAACACAGTGTGAGTGACCACTGTTCATAACACAGTGTTAGTGACCACAGTTCATAACACAGTGTGAGTGATCACTGTTCATAACACAATGTTAGTGACCACAGTTCATAACACAATGTGAGTGATCACTGTTCATAACACAGTGTTAGTGACCACAGTTCATAACACAGTGTGAGTGACCACAGTTCATAACACAGTGTGAGTGACCACTGTTCATAACACAGTGTTAGTGACCACTGTTCATAACACAGTGTTAGTGATCACAGTTCATAACACAGTGTGAGTGATCACTGTTCATAACACAATGTGAGTGATCACTGTTCATAACACAATGTGAGTGATCACTGTTCATAACACAGTGTGAGTGATCACTGTTCATAACACAATGTGAGTGATCACTGTTCATAACACAGTGTGAGTGACCACTGTTCATAACACAGTGTGAGTGACCACTGTTCATAACACAGTGTGAGTGATCACTGTTCATAACACAATGTGAGTGATCACTGTTCATAACACAGTGTGAGTGATCACTGTTCATAACACAATGTGAGTGATCACTGTTCATAACACAATGAGTGATCACTGTTCATAACACAATGTGAGTGATCACTGTTCATAACACAGTGTGAGTGACCACTGTTCATAACACAGTGTTAGTGACCACAGTTCATAACACAATGTGAGTGACCACTGTTCATAACACAATGTGAGTGATCACTGTTCATAACACAATGTGAGTGACCACTGTTCATAACACAGTGTTAGTGACCACTGTTCATAACACAATATGAGTGACCACAGTTCATAACACAGTGTGAGTGACCACTGTTCATAACACAATGTGAGTGACCACTGTTCATAACACAATGTGAGTGATCACTGTTCATAACACAATGTGAGTGACCACTGTTCATAACACAGTGTTAGTGACCACTGTTCATAACACAATGTGAGTGATCACTGTTCATAAACAGTGTGAGTGATCACTGTTCATAACACAATGTGAGTGATCACTGTTCATAACAATGTGAGTGACCACTGTTCATAACACAGTGTGAATGACCACTGTTCATAACACAATGTGAGTGACCACTGTTCATAACACAGTGTGAGTGACCACTGTTCATAACACAATGTGAGTGACCACTGTTCATAACACAATGTGAGTGACCACTGTTCATAACACAGTGTGAGTGACCACTGTTCATAACACAGTGTGAGTGACCACTGTTCATAACACAGTGTGAGTGACCACTGTTCATAACACAGTGTGAGTGACCACTGTTTATAACAGTGTGAGTGACCACTGTTCATAACACAATGTGAGTGACCACTGTTCATAACACAGTGTGAGTGATCACTGTTCATAACACAATGTGAGTGACCACTGTTCATAACACAGTGTGAGTGACCACTGTTCATAACACAGTGTTAGTGACCACTGTTCATAACACAGTGTGAGTGACCACTGTTCATAACACAGTGTTAGTGACCACTGTTCATAACACAGTGTTAGTGACCACTGTTCATAACACAATGTGAGTGACCACAGTTCATAACACAGTGTTAGTGACCACTGTTCATAACACATTGTGAGTGACCACTGTTCATAACACAGTGTGAGTGACCACTGTTCATAACAGTGTGAGTGACCACTGTTATAACACAATGTGATATGACCACTACAAGCCGACCCTGGCTGCTGTGCTAAAAATGGAACCTATTATTAGTTACAGAACACTGGACTATGTTGTGCCCCCACCACCACACACCACCATCACCTTATTCCTGTCTTTTCCACTGGAAATACTATCACTGTCAGTGAGTGTTCCATTAGTCATCCACCTGTCAGTGAGTGGTTCTCATTAGTCATTATCCACCTGTCAGTGAGTGGTTCTCATTAGTCCATTAATCCACACCTGTCAGTGAGTGGTTCTCATTAGTCATTATCCACCTGTCAGTGAGTGGTTCTCATTAGTCATTCACCTGTCATAGTGTTCCATTATCATTATCCACCTGTCAGTGAGTGGTTCTCATTAGTCATTATCCACCTGTCAGTGAGTGGTTCTCATTAGTCATTATCCACCTGTCATCATAATCACCTGTCAGTGGTTTCTCATTAGTCATTATCCACCTGTCAGTGAGTGGTTCTCATTAGTCATTATCCACCTGTCAGTGAGTGGTTCTCATTAGTCATTATCCACCTGTCAGTGAGTGGTTCTCATTAGTCATTATCCACCTGTCAGTGAGTGGTTCTCATTAGTCATTATCCACCTGTCAGTGAGTGGTTCTCATTAGTCATTATCCACCTGTCAGTGAGTGGTTCTCATTAGTCATTATCCACCTGTCAGTGAGTGGTTCTCATTAATCGTGTTCTACATATATCCCACCTGTCAGTGAGTGGTAATTACTTATCCACCTGTCAGTGAGTGGTGAAATACTATCCACCTGTCAGTGAGTGGTGAAATACTATCCACCTGTCAGTGAGTGGTGAAATACTATCCACCTGTCAGTGAGTGGTGAAATACTATCCACCTGTCAGTGAGTGGTGAAATACTATCCACCTGTCAGTGAGTGGTGAAATACTATCCACCTGTCAGTGAGTGGTTCTCATTAGTCGTGCTATGACTAACAATGAAATACTATCCACCTGTCAGTGAGTGGTTCTCATTAGTCGTGCTGTGACTAACGATGAAATACTATCCTCCTGTCAGTGAGTGGTTCTCATTAGTCGTGCTGTGACTAACGATGAAATACTATCCACCTGTCAGTGAGTGGTTCTCATTAGTCGTGCTGTGACTAACAATGAAATACTATCCACCTGTCAGTGAGTGGTTCTCATTAGTCGTGCTGTGACTAACAATGAAATATCCACCTGTCAGTGAGTGGTTCTCATTAGTCGTGCTGTGACTAACAATGAAATACTATTCACCTGTCAGTGAGTGGTTCTCATTAGTCGTGCTGTGACTAACAATGAAATACTATCCACCTGTCAGTGAGTGGTTCTCATTAGTCGTGCTATGACTAACAATGAAATATTATCCACCTGTCAGTGAGTGGTTCTCATTAGTCGTGCTATGACTAACAATGAAATATTATCCATCTGTCAGTGAGTGGTTCTCATTAGTCGTGCTATGACTAACAATGAAATACTATCCACCTGTCAGTGAGTGGTTCTCATTAGTCATGCTGTGACTAACAATGAAATATTATCCACCTGTCAGTGAGTGGTTCTCATTAGTCGTGCTGTGACTAACAATGAAATATTATCCACCTGTCAGTGAGTGGTTCTCATTAGTCGTGCTATGACTAATGAAATACTATCCACCTGTCAGTGAGTGGTTCTCATTAGTCGTGCTATGACTAACAATGAAATATTATCCACCTGTCAGTGAGTGGTTCTCATTAGTCGTGCTATGACTAACAATGAAATACTATCCACCTGTCAGTGAGTGGTTCTCATTAGTCATGCTATGACTAACAATGAAATACTATCCACCTGTCAGTGAGTGGTTCTCATTAGTCTGCTGTGACTAACAATGAAATACTATCCACCTGTCAGTGAGTGGTTCTCATTAGTCATGCTATGACTAACAATGAAATACTATCCACCTGTCAGTGAGTGGTTCTCATTAGTTGTGCTATGACTAATGAAATACTATCCACCTGTCAGTGAGTGGTTCTCATTAGTTGTGCTGTGACTAACAATGAAATACTATCCACCTGTCAGTGAGTGGTTCTCATTAGTCGTGCTATGACTAACAATGAAATACTATCCACCTGTCAGTGAGTGGTTCTCATTAGTTGTGCTATGACTAATGAAATACTATCCACCTGTCAGTGAGTGGTTCTCATTAGTTGTGCTGTGACTAACAATGAAATATTATCCACCTGTCAGTGAGTGGTTCTCATTAGTTGTGCTATGACTAATTGTCTGGTCTTCTGTATTGTTACCACTGTTGTCTGGTCTTCTGTATTGTTACCACTGTTGTCAGTCTGGTCTTCATCACTGTTGTCTTCTGTATTGTTACCACTGTTGTCAGTCTGGTCTTCATCACTGTTGTCTTCTGTATTGTTACCACTGTTGTCAGTCTGGTCTTCATCACTGTTGTCTTCTGTATTGTTACCACTGTTGTCAGTCTGGTTTCCGTATTGTTACCACTGTTGTCAGTCTGGTCTTCTGTATTGTTACCACTGTTGTCAGTCTTCTGTATCATTGTACATTCAGTCCATTGGTTCAAGCGCTTTAAGTGCTGTCAAATGTGGGAAACATGCACAATTGCAATACAGTACTGACATCACCATTTCGGTGAAGACCACTTTCAGAAAAATAAAACCCATTTGTTGAGTTGAAGAGGTCATTAGGTTATGTAAGGAAAGCAAAATATTTTTATTAATCTTTCTGAGACTGAGAAGATCAGACGGTGCTTCTGTCCCTTCCACATTATGCTGAAATGAGAAACTACTTCAGTTTAATTGTGCGTTTGTAGGTGTCATAGAAGGCTTCTTAAGCTCTGTAGTTTTTAACGTTGACGGCAGTCAAGGGCTTTTAAGTTAGAGCTTTTCAAAAGACCTGCATGTTGGTTCATCTGATAAAGACCTTGAATAAATGCAGACTGTCTTGTGTGGACTGTCTTCTGTCTTTCCTACATCAATTTCTTCTTAACTAGAAGTAAGCTGTTGCTTGACATGTTTATCCAAAATATTGTTGATCTGAAACTTCTGTTCTTATTGGTCTTCAACTTCTTTTCCTTCTGCTGCTTTTTTCTTCTTCTTCTAGAACGAGTTAATGATGCCATCTGTCTACATAGCTAGATTGCCCTTGTTCTTCACCACCATTATCATCATCATTTTCACCATACAGAATATTAACCCTCTATCTGACCGTCTCTCCACAGAGCCAGACTGGCAGAATCAGAAGCCACAGTTGAACAGCTGCGACGTCAGACAGTTCGCTCCCCAAGGTCATCACGACCCATGTCATCAAGCGGCCTGTCCATGATGTCCAGCATTACCTCCTCTATGGGGGGCTTTGAGGCCCTGGCCTCCCCAGACATCATGGCGGCCTCCCTGCTGTCGGAGGCCAAGCGTGATTTGAAGAAGATGAAGAGGCAGAAGAAGCGTTCACAGTCCCATGCTAGCTCTCATGGGTAAGGCAGGAAGGCAGAAGGGATATGGATGTGGTTAGCTTATGAGATGCAAAAATATGTTGTATACGATGAGGACACGATAAAAGATTTCCATTCACTTGAGTGGTCACAGGAGCATGAGCTGTTCTAGACCTAGATTCTCTCAGGGCCAGTGTTATGTGGGTGGTGTCCCATCTCCTTACTCTTCCTGCTTTACCTCCCCTGTCTGCATAGGGACAGACATCCATTTACAGCTGGGTGAACTGGGATTGTGTGTTCAGTCAGGTAGGGCTTGAGTCTGGATCACCAATTCACTTTGCAGTCATGTATGAACCTGCTTCACTGCAGCTTTTGGGGCAAGTGCTCTAACCACTGCACTGTCAATATGAAGGCTGTAACATTGGATGAAATGGTGTAAAGCTAAAGGGGAGAAGAAATGGCCTGCATGTACCATTCTTACTCCAGTTTATATTCGTAATAAAGAGAGATAGATGTTTTATGATGTGGGTGGTAGATGTGTGATGATGTGGGTTATGGATGTGTGATGTGGGTCATGGATGTGTAATGATGTGGGTCATGGATGTGTGATGATGTGGGTCATGGATGTGTTATGGTGTGGGTCATGGATGTGTGATGTGGGTCATGGGATGTATGATGATGTGGGTCATGGATGTGTCATGATGTGGGTCATGGATGTGTGATGATGTGCGTCATGGATGTGTGATGTGGGTCATGGATGTGTGATGATGTGCGTCATGGATGTGTGATGGTCAGATGTGTAGCTCATGGATGTTGATGTGGGTCATGGATGTGTGATGATGTGCGTCATGGATGTGTGATGTGGTCATGGATTGTGATGATGTGCGTCATGGATGTGTGATGATGTGGTCATGGATGTGATGTTCAGATGATGATGTGGTCATGGATGTGTGATGGTGTGCGTCATGGATGTGTGATGGTGTGCGTCATGGATATGTGATGATGTGCATCATGGATGTGTGATGATGTGAGTCATGGATGTGTGATGATGTGAGTCATGGATGTGTGATGTTGTGCGTCATGGATGTGTGATGGTGTGCGTCATGGATGTGTGATGATGTGCGTCATGGATGTGTGATGATGTAAGTCATGGATGTGTGATGTGGGTCATGGATGTGTGATGATGTGCGTCATGGACGTGTGATGATGTGCATCATGGATGTGTGATGATGTGCATCATGGATGTGTGATGATGTGCGTCATGGATGTGTGATGATGTGCATCATGGATGTGTGATGTGGGTCATGGATGTGTGATGATGTGCATCATGGATGTGTGATGTGGTCATGGATGTGTGATGATGTGCGTCATGGATGTGTGATGTGGGTCATGGATGTGTGATGATGTGCATCATGGATGTGTGATGTGGGTCATGGATGTGTGATGATGTGCGTCATGGATGTGTGATGTGGGTCATGGATGTGTGATGATGTGGGTCATGGATGTGTGATGATGTGCGTCATGGATGTGTGATGTGGGTCATGGATGTGATGATGTGGGTCATGGATGTGTGATGATGTGCGTCATGGATGTGTGATGATGTGCGTCATGGATGTGTGATGTGTGCGTCATGGATGTGTGATGATGTGGGTCATGGATGTGTGATGATGTGCGTCATGGATGTGTGATGTGGCGTCATGGATGTGTGATGATGGTGCGTCATGGATGTGTGATGTGGCGTCATGGATGTGTGATGTGTGCGTCATGGATGTGTGATGATGTGCGTCATGGATGTGTGATGGTGTGGTCATGGATGTGTGATGATGTGGGTCATGGATGTGTGATGTGTGGTCATGGATGTGTGATGATGTGGTCATGGATGTGTGATGAATGTGGGTCATGGATGTGATGATGTGGGTCATGGATGTGTGATGATGGTCATGGATGTGTGATGATGTGCGTCATGGATGTGTGATGTGGTCAATGGATGTGTGATGATGTGCGTCATGGATGTGTGATGTGTGCGTCATGGATGTGTGATGATGTGCGTCATGGATGTGTGATGTGGTCATGGATGTGTGATGATGTGGGTCATGGATGTGTGATGTGTGCGTCATGGATGTGATGATGGTTGGTCATGGATGTGTGATGATGTGGTCATGGATGTGTGATGTGGGTCATGGATGTGTGATGAGTGGTCATGGATGTGTGATGATGTGGTCATGGATGTGTGATGATGTGGGTCATGGATGTGTGATGTGGGTCATGGATGTGTGATGATGGGTCATGGATGTGTGATGATGTGCGTCATGGATGTGTGATGATGTGGTCATGGATGTTGATGATGGGTCATGGATGTGTGATGATGTGCGTCATGGATGTGTATGATGTGCGTCATGGATGTGTGATGTGGGTCAGGAGATTGATGGTTGCGTCATGGCAGATGTGATTTGGTCATGGATGTGGTGATGTGGTCATGGAGTGTGATGGGGTCATGGATGTGTGTGATGTGTCATGATTGTGATGTGTGCGTCATGGATTGTGATGTGTGGTCAGATGTGGATGTGTGGTCATGGTGTGATGTGGCGTCATGGATGTGGATGTGTGGGTCATGGATGTGTGAGATGTGGTCATGGATGTGTGATGTGGTCAGGATGTGTGATATGGGTCATGATGTGGATGTGGGTCATGGATGTGTATGATGTGGGTCATGGATGTGTGATGTGGTCATGGATGTGTGATGATGTGGTCATGATGTTGATAGTGTGATGGAGTGGTCATGGATGTGTATGTGGGTCATGGATGTGTGATGATGTGGTCATGGATGTGTGATGATGTGGTCATGGATGTGTGATGTGGGTCTGGATGTTATGATGTGGTCATGGTGTGTGATGTGTGGTCATGGATGTGTGATGTGTGCGTCATGGATGTGTGATGTGTGGTCATGGATGTTGATATGGTCATGGATGTGATGTGGTCATGGAGTGTGATAGTGGTCATGGAGTGTGATGTGGGTCATGGATGTGTGATGGATGTGGGTCATGGATGTGTGATGTGGGTCATGGATGTGGATGATGTGGTCATGGATGTGTGATGTGGGTCATGGATGTGATGATGTGGGTCATGGATGTGTGATGTGGTCATGGATGTATGATGTGGTCATGGATGTGTGATGTGGGTCATGGATGTGTGATGTGTGGTCATGGATGTGTGATGTGGCATGGATGTGTGATGATGTGGTCATGGATGTGGATGTGGGTCATGGAGTGTGATGGTGTGGGTCATGGATGTGATTGGCATGGATGTGGTCATGGATGTGTGATGTGGGTCATGGATGTGTGATGGTGGGTCATGGATGTGTGATGTGGGTCATGGATGTGTGATGATGTGGGTCATGGATGTGTGATGATGGTCATGGATGTTGATGATGTGGTCATGGATGTGTGATGATGTGGGTCATGGATGTGTGATAGATTGGGTCATGGATGTGTGATGATGTGGTCATGGATGTGTGATGTGTGGTCATGGATGTGTGATGATGTGGGTCATGGATGTGTGATGATGTGCGTCATGGATGTGTGATGTGTGATCATGGATGTGTGATGGTGTGGGTCATGGATGTGTGATGTGGTCATGGATGTGATGGTGTGGGTCATGGATGTGTGATGATGTGGTCATGGATGTGTGATGTGGGTCATGGATGTGAGATGTGAGTCATGGATGTGTGATGTGGGTCATGGATGTGTGATGATGTGGGTCATGGATGTGTATGATGTGGGTCATGGATGTGATGTGTGGTCATGGAGTGTGATGGTGTGGTCATGGATGTGGATGATGTGTATGGTGTGGGTCATGGATGTGTGATGATGTGGGTCATGGATGTGTGATGATGTGGTCATGGATGTTGATGATGTGGTCATGGATGTGTTATGGTGTGGTCATGGATGTGTGATGATAGATGGGTCATTGATGTGGGTCATGATTGATGTGGTCATGGATTTGATGTGTGGTCATGGATGTGTGATAAATGGGTCATGGAGTGTGATGTGGGTCATGGATGTGATGATTGGGTCATGGATGATAGAAATGTGGTACAAGTGAGAGGAGGAGTCTCATGGTGTGTAAATGGAGAAGGTTGAAGACAAGAAGATTGAAGAATGAGGAGATCAGGTGATTGAAACGAAGCGGACAATTAGTCATGCTGTCAATGTAATGTGCAACAATATCAACAGCGTCATGAAGAAGCAATCTGATGTATTTGATGGAACAGAACACTTTAAAATCACGAGGGGTACTCAAGAGACACACTGTGACCTATGTTTGGGTCGATGGACATCGTGAGAAAGGGATCGAAAAGAGAATGTTATTGATGAAGTGTGAGTCCATGTTGAATGTTGACAGATTGGATTTGGTGCCATGCACTGTATCATGAAATATCAGAGAAAGAGGGTGCATGGAAATGTTGAAGTTGAGCAGCTAAAGTTGGATGCATGCAATGCAGGAAACGAAAAGATGATGTCAGAATGTGGTAAAAGGATGTGATTATAGTGGGGAGCATGGAATGTGGGTATGGATGTGTGGGTCATGGATGTGGTGAGTGATGTGTGGCCATGGATGTGAGATGTGGGTCATGGATGTGTGATGGTGTGGGTCATGGATGTGTTATGGTGTGGGTCACGGATGTGTTATGGTGTAGGACATGTGATTGTGATGATGTGGGTCATGGATTGTGTTATAATGTGGGTCATGGATGTGTGATGATGTGGGTCATGGATGTGTGATGGTGTAGGTCATGGATGTGTGATAAGATGGGTCTTGGATGTGTGCTGATGTGGGTCATGGATGTGTGATAATATGGGTCATGGATCAGTTACATTAGAAAGATCGTACTGGACCAGGAAGATAAAATTTAACAAGGTCAAGGGAGAGGGAGGGAGTCTCTCATTGGTGAATGATGTAACATGGGAGAAAAGAAAAGGTTGAAATGAACAAGAAGAAATTGAAACCAGAAAAACATGAGCGTAGAATCAGGTGTATTTGATACAACCAGACAAGACAGGAACAAATTTTCAGTCATCTAGCCTTTGTCAAGTGTAAATGTCAGACAACAACAAAAAATATCAAACAGCAGATAACAAAAATTAGAAGAAAAAGAGCAAAATTTCCTTGCTACTGTATCCTCTCCCCTGATGGCGAAACAGAACACTTTAAAATCCAGCAGGGGTACTTCAAGGAGACACACTTGTACCTTATCTGTTTGCTGTAGTCGTGGACTATCTGATGAGAAAGGCTATAGCTGAAAAAGAAGAAGAACTTGGTTTTACCTTGCAGCCCAGAAGTAGTTGACGATATCCTGTTGACAGCTTGACAGATCTGGACTTTGCTGATGCCATAGCACTGCTATCCAATGAAATATCACGAGCAAAGAGGGTGCTGGAACAGGTTGAAGTTGAAGCAGCTAAAGTTGGACTGCACTGCAATGCTAGGAAAACGAAAATGATGATGTACAACGAAAGTAGTGAAAACGGTATGAAATCTATCAGTGGGGGAGACATCGAGCAAGTCCCCAATTTTAAGTATCTAGGCGGATGGATGGAGAGCAGTCAGAAAGATATCTCTGTTTGAAAAGCCCTTGCTTGGTCTGCATGTCACAAGCTGAAGATGATATGGACTCCTAACTTGAAAAAAGAACTAAAGATTCGTCTCTTTATATCCACTGTCGAGTCTGTGTTGCTCTACAACTCGGAAACATGGACCTTAATAAAGCAGATGGAGAAGAGTCTTGATGGGACGTACACTCACATGTTGATGAAGAGCTATATGGATACCTCCCTAAAGTTGGTGACAAGATAAGAACACGTAGGCTTCACCTAGCCAGTCACTGTATGCAACATCCAGAGGAAGTTGCTTCACAACTTGTACTGTGGCAGCCAACTGGAGGGAGAGCGAACAGGGCAAGGAAGACAACAGACTTCATTGATCTTATCAAAAGGGACACTGGCCTCGAAAACATCGATGAGATCAAGGCAGCTATGTTGGATAGGAGCAAGTGGAAGGAGTACGTCACAGAGGCTTGATCGGGAGATCGGCCAAACTAAACTAAAAAAAAACTAACTTCATCCGGTAGGAGAAAATGATTGATCAGAAACAGGTTTTCATCAGAAATAGGTTTTCTTCCAGTCAAACATGTTGTGGTGTGAAATAAGCGAAAGATTAGAGATCATTGATAAGGCAGGTAAATGAGATTTCAAGAGATGGGGAGTGGACGTCTGGTGAAGGACGTACACAACAGAAAAGTACGGGCTTGTCAAAATGTTGAGTCTCATTGGGTCACAGTGCCGTGTCTTCAGTAAGACCTATTTCAGGGAATCCCTGTCCCTGAAAATAGCCCTCGCTCAAGAAGCAGCTTTTTGTTTTATTTTTTTGTTTTTGTGTGTTTGAATCAAACTGTATGATGTTAGCTTCAGTAGGTAGAGCTATTCTGTGGCAGTGTGAAAGTGAAACTCAGTGCTGAGCATACAAAATGTAACGTGAATTGCAGAAGTGACAAAGAGAATGAGAGTGGCGGGGAAGCAGGGGATCACCAGGACCAGGGAAACAAGGACGCTGACCATGCAGAACACGTTGAGAGTCAGGAAAAGTCGGAGGATGAAGAAGAAACGGTAAGATGAATGATAATGATAATGATGATAGAAATAATGAAAATAATAAGATAATAAAAACATTAAAATGATGATGATAATGACAATATGATAATGATGGTATTAATGGAACTACATCTACTACTTCTACTACTGCTACTACTACTACTACTACTACTACTACTACTAATGTAATACTGCTTACTACTATTACTACTACTACGATTCTATTACATGTACTACTGTTATGATTACTACTACTATTTTACTTCTATAAGTGCTGTTGTTGCTCCTCCACCTCCTATGGTGACTACTGCTACCACTGTTACCACTACTACTACTAAAGATGATGATGATGACAATGATCATTGTACTGATAATCATTATTTTATGTATTTATCTATTTTCATAAATGTGCTGTTCACAGTCCTGTCAGATCTGAAGCTGTTACACGAGTGGACATCCCCCTGTGGGGATGTCAGGGGCTCTTTCAGTATAAAAAGTATCCCCTACTTCTGGAAATTCGGTGCTAGAAATTTCCTCTTTTCTGTCACTCTCTTTGTTTCTGCCTTGTTCCTTTGCTTTCTGTCATTTTTCCTATCATTTTCTGCTTTGCTGGTCCATTTGCCTGTATGTATTCGATAAAGTTTTACATACTTTTTCTTAGGATTAACTCACTCCCTACTAACGTCCGGATATGCGGACGTGTTCGGCTAAGCGCTTCCGTACTAAGGGCCGCATATGCGGATCGCGATTTCAAAAATTTCCACTGGTGACATAGTACTGTGTAGTGGAAATTGAAGTGGGTCATGCTAAAGCCTCATTACCACAGAGTAACATTTGACCACTGCACGTGGCGAGTGACCTATGACCGGTCAGCCACAGAGCTATCTTTGTGCTGACCCTGTTCCTGTTTACCACGTGAGAACAATGGCGTCTCAGCTGCGAACGAGTTGCGCTCATAGTGGTCGAACAAGACATGTTTGCACTTTATGTCAGGCAAAAAAAGTCATTCTTACCAAGGGGTCTAAATCTGAAGATGCAGAACAGTATGAAGAAAGTGGTTTTAGCCCATCAGAAGGGATGGAATTGATGAAAATGTGTCCGACAGAGAAGGTGAAAGGAAAAGAGGGGTGGGTGTGGTGAGTGACACAGTGTGTACCCGTGGCCTTCATAGCGCGGTACTTATGCAAATAGCCCACTAGCTGATCTGACAGAGGTTGGTTTTGTTGTTTCGTGATGAATGTCTGCTTGAAGATTTTATGTGTGTGTGTTTTCCTTTCAGTTATTGTGAACACTAAATTACTGTGTGTCCCTGCCTGCCTTATATTTAATTGGTGTGTGTGTGTGTGTGTGTGTGTGTGCGCGCCAGGCCTTCTTGGATGAGGAGGATGAGGTGGGGGAAGATGAAGACGAGGAAGAGAGTGACTCTCAGTCAGAATCAGACAGAGGTGAGTTGAAAGAAGATTTGTAACAAAATTCTTTGTAGTGTGTTTACGTTGACTTAGAATTGTGTGACTTGCTGCCAGGATCTTGGGTCAGCCCAGAATTGTGTGACTTGCTGCCAGGTCTTGGGTCAGCCAGAATTGTGTGACTTGCTGCAGGATCTTGGGTCAGCCCAGAATTGTGTGACTTGCTGCCAGGTCTTGGGTCAGCCCAGAATTGTGTGACTTGCTGCCAGGATCTTGGGTCAGCCAGTATTGTGTGACTTGCTGCCAGGGTCTTGGGTCAGCCCAGAATTGTGTGACTTGCTGCCAGGGTCTTGGGTCAGCCCAGAATTGTGTGACTTGCTGCTAGGATCTTGGGTCAGCCCAGAATTGTGTAACTTGCTGCCAGGATCTTGGGTCAGCCCAGAATTGTGTGACTTGCTGCTAGGATCTTGGGTCAGCCCAGAATTGTGTGACTTGCTGCCAGGGTCTTGGGTCAGCCCAGAATTGTGTGACTTGCTGCTAGGATTTTGGGTCAGCCCAGAATTGTGTGACTTGCTGCCAGGATCTTGGGTCAGCCCAGAATTGTGTGACTTGCTGCTAGGATCTTGGGTCAGCCCAGAATTGTGTGACTTGCTGCCAGGATTTTGGGTCAGCCCAGAATTGTGTGACTTGCTGCCAGGATTTTGGGTCAGCCCAGAATTGTGTGACTTGCTGCCAGGATTTTGGGTCAGCCCAGAATTGTGTGACTTGCTGCCAGGATCTTGGGTCAGCCCAGAATTGTGTGACTTGCTGTCAGGATCTTGGGTCAGCCCAGAATTGTGTGACTTGCTGCTAGGATCTTGGGTCAGCCCAGAATTGTGTGACTTGCTGTCAGGATCTTGGGTCAGCCCAGAATTGTGTGACTTGCTGCCAGGATCTTGGGTCAGCCCAGAATTGTGTGACTTGCTGTCAGGATCTTGGGTCAGCCCAGAATTGTGTGACTTGCTGTCAGGATCTTGGGTCAGCCCAGAATTGTGTGACTTGCTGCCAGGATCTTGGGTCAGCCCAGAATTGTGTGACTTGCTGCCAGGATCTTGAGTCTGGCTGAAAAATAATAACAAGAGGTGTTGTTTTTTTTATATGTGACGAGTTGTAGACAGTTTATACTTTTTACTCTGGACAAGTTCTTCTGATTTGGGAATTCGTTTTAGTAATTTGTTTATGTTAATCTGGATTTTTTTAAATTTGTATTTTAGTTTTATTATTTCATTGTTCTGTCAAGGTGCTGATTATTGTTATACATAGGCTTCACAGTCTGATTAATTCATTGTTCTATCAAGGATCTGATTATTATCATACATAGGCTTCATAGTCTGATTAATTCATTGTTCTATCAAGGATCTGATTATTATCATACATAGGCTCCACAGTCTGATTAATTCATTGTTCTATCAAGGATCTGATTATTATCATACATAGGCTTCACTGTCTGATTAATTCATTGTTCTATCAAGGATCTGATTATTATCATACATAGGCTTCATAGTCTGATTAATTCATTGTTCTATCAAGGATCTGATTATTGTTATACATAGGCTTCACAGTCTGATTAATTCATTGTTCTACCAAGGATCTGATTATTATCATACATAGGCTTCACAGTCTGATTAATTCATTGTTCTATCAAGGATCTGATTATTATCATACATAGGCTCCACAGTCTGATTAATTCATTGTCCTATCAAGGATCTGATTATTATCATACATAGGCTTCACAGTCTGATTAATTCATTGTTCTATCAAGGATCTGATTATTATCATACATAGGCTTCATAGTCTGATTAATTCATTGTCCTATCAAGGATCTGATTATTATCATACATAGGCTTCATAGTCTGATTAATTCATTGTTCTATCAAGGATCTGATTATTATCATACATAGGCTTCACAGTCTGATTAATTCATTGTCATATCAAGGATCTGATTATTATCATACATAGGCTTCACAGTCTGATTAATTCATTGTTCTATCAAGGATCTGATTATTGTTATACATAGGCTTCACAGTCTGATTAATTCATTGTTCTGTCAAGGATCTGATTATTATCATACATAGGCTTCATAGTCTGATTATTTGGCAGTTCTGTCAAGGATCTGATTATTGTTATACATAGGCTTCACAGTCTGATTAATTCATTGTTCTACCAAGGATCTGATTATTATCATACATAGGCTTCACAGTCTGATTAATTCATTGTCCTATCAAGGATCTGATTATTATCATACATAGGCTTCACAGTCTGATTATTTGGCAGTTCTGTCAAGGATCTGATTATTGTTATACATAGGCTCCACAGTCTGATTAATTCATTGTTCTATCAAGGATCTGATTATTATCATACATAGGCTTCACAGTCTGATTATTTGGCAGTTCTGTCAAGGATCTGATTATTGTTATACATAGGCTTCACAGTCTGATTAATTCATTGTTCTATCAAGGATCTGATTATTATCATACATAGGCTTCATAGTCTGATTAATTCATTGTCCTATCAAGGATCTGATTATTATCATACATAGGCTTCACAGTCTGATTAATTCATTGTCCTATCAAGGATCTGATTATTATCATACATAGGCTTCACAGTCTGATTATTTGGCAGTTCTGTCAAGGATCTGATTATTATGATACATAGGCTTCACAGTCTGATTAATTCATTGTTCTATCAAGGATCTGATTATTATCATACATAGGCTTCATAGTCTGATTAATTCATTGTTCTGTCAAGGATCTGATTATTATCATACATAGGCTTCATAGTCTGATTAATTCATTGTTCTATCAAGGATCTGATTATTATCATACATAGGCTTCATAGTCTGATTAATTCATTGTCCTATCAAGGATCTGATTATTATCATACATAGGCTTCACAGTCTGATTAATTCATTGTCCTATCAAGGATCTGATTATTATCATACATAGGCTTCATAGTCTGATTAATTCATTGTCCTATCAAGGATCTGATTATTATCATACATAGGCTTCATAGTCTGATTATTTGGCAGTTCTGTCAAGGATCTGATTATTGTTATATATAGGCTCCACAGTCTGATTAAAAATTCATTGTTCTGTCAAGGATCTGATTATTGTCATACATAGGCATCACCGTCTGTCAGTCTATAGCAAAGTGAACATGTTCTAATTTATTAACTGTAGTGTAGAATGCTTCATAAACGTTTACAGATAATGCTGGAGCTGTAGTGAGGACTGGTACAGTGTGTAAGGCAGTGTTGATGACTACACAGTTTGAATTGTGCTTCATGGATCATGTTTTCATTTGTGTGTTTTGACTGTTCTGTAGTGAAGACTGATACAGTACATAAGACTAGTGTTGATGACAGTACATAAGACTAGTGTTTATGACAGTACATAAGACTAGTGTTGATGACAGTACATAAGACTAGTGTTTATGTAGGTATTCCAAAGTGCTCTTCGTGGGTGGCGAAAAGTACGGCAAAGTGCGATTTATCACTGGTTTTCAACTTGCTCGTTCTCAACAAAATGCAGTGTCAGAAATAAAAAACATAGATCATGTTGATCTGTGATCCTTTAAGCTTTGTTTAAAGTCAGAATAAATCAATAAGTGTAACATTTACTGTTTGAAATATGCTTTTGATGATGGGTACTAAATTGCGATTTTGCTGCAACTGGAACGACGAAATCGGAACGCGGTTTTGACACCTACCTTGAAAACTCGCCTTGCGGAGATAAGCTGGGTCAGATATCAACAAACCATTTACACAGTCAAAAAGACGACTAAACTTGCTTTCATCCGATGTAAAAAGTGAACTGATAGGCTTCCATTTAGTCGGTCGTTTCGTGCGTTAAAAACTTCCGTCGATGATTTCGCAACCTTACTCAAAACCAATCTCTCCATATTTTCCACTGTGCAAAAGGTCAAGGTTTCAACTTTCAACTTCTGCTAGTTGCATACGGATTCAACTACTGGCTGTCTTCCGCGAGGACTGAGAAAAAGCAACATATTTTCGCTTTCTCTTAGCGTCTGACGCGCAATGGCGGACACGCGCGAAGATCGTTCGGGCGAGCACATGGACGTCGAAGTTTACGTCGACCGCTCCAGCCACGACGAATCAAGCGATCCAACTTATCTAGAGGGTAAGTGAAATATCTTGCAGTTTGTTTACTATTACTTTTCGACATTTTGTTTCCTGATTTTAGAATATAATTGTTTGGAAAGCGCACAGCTGCAGCACCCACAGTATCATGAATATGTTAGAAGGTAGGGGTAGGTGACGATTTGGGGTGCGGTAATTTTACAGAGAGTGAGATCAGGCATATGATTAAAGGAAAATGTTTACGAAAGATTTTTTTAATAATCCATGCCTTTATTATATTTATTTATAATGATGTTAATGAGAGATTAGCGATTTATTGTGGTCACGTGACCAACGCTTTGATCGATCGATAGTCGAATCGGCCGAGTGCCCTCCCTTGACTTCACTCGATCTGGTTCAGTGTCGTTCAATAATTTCACAATGTTACACATTTTTCTTTTCTGCCTTTGTGTAAACTTCCTGAATGGTACCATTGAAACAAATTTGCATGTTTATCAATCCTATTATTTTTAGGCCCAATATTATTATCACCTAGTTCAACAGCTTTAAAAGTTTATTATTATTATTAATATTATCATATTTTTGTTATTGCTATTATTTTACTATCATTATTCATTATTATTTATCATTATTATTATTATCATTATTTCATTATTAGTTTACTATCATTCATTACTATTTATTATCATTACTAATATTGTCATCAAAAATAATATTTAAAGTAAACAAAATAAAGTAGGCCTACCAGGTTAATGGGTTGGACACTATGAACCTTCCTAACTAGGCCTATAGTGTTTATGAGATAAATTTTGTTGTGCTAATTTGAGTAGGCCTAAATGTATGGGACATTTTACTTTGCCCACTGCTTTGTGAGTTAGGGTAAGGTATTATAATTTTATTTTCAAAGCTGACAATAATACTGGTAGGCTTCTTACAGCTCCACACCAATCTCTCTCTCTCTTGATCCTTTCTCTCTTTGGCAGGCAGGGAAGTTAATTGAGCAGGGGTACAAAAGTCCTTGTGTTCCTGCATGTTTTATGTTCTTTTTTTTGGATTTGTTTTTGTTTTGGTCAGTATTTGCCTCTTGCTCTGTATGTATAGGCCTGTTTGTCCCTACAAATGGGATTTTCACATTAGGCTACAGGATAGAACAGATAGATGTACTAATACTTTCCCTCTACACTATTTTTCTCACAGTTGATCTCTTCATGAGGATGAAGGAGCGATTTCTTAAGACTGGCAGAGGGCGGAGACCTAGTCTTTTGGACAACTTTGACAGCAATGATGATGAACTGCATCTTAACATGTTTTAATTTCCTGTCACTTGTGAAGGGGAATCACTGATCATAGACACTGACAAGTATTTTTTTACATTTCATTACAACATGTTTTTTGTAAAAAGAGATGATTTCTATCTTTTGTGCTTCCAGTTTAAGTTGAAGGCCAGGACAGTTATCTACTGTGATTAAGCAACAGTGAAAGGTCAAGACAATGATGTGGAAGCTTTTGATAATGTTCTACACACAGTTAAGGAACAGTTAAAGGTCAAGACATGTTTTAATCGTTGTTTAATGATAAAAAAACAAAACAAATTGGCATGTAAAAACTATGAAGATGACTTCTTTGAATGAATGTTGTTGATGTACATGTCTTGTTTGATTCGATATGTAAACAAAACGCATTATTTGTTACTATTATCAGCTGACATTTGTTATAATTTTGTCATCTGATTTTTGTTTACAGAAAGATTGAAACCTAATGTCTTGTTTGTTATACTGACAGATCATAAAAAACTGATCAGTTTTGGTATATGGTACTTTGCAGTAGGATGAATGTGACAGAAGTTACAGTCTCGCAAAAAGCTAAAATACACATTTTTTTCAAAATAGGTATTTTATCCTTATCCAAATATGGTTTGATTAAACATACAGATGTCTGGGGTTGTTTTACATTGAAAGAGTTTGTCATGCTGAGCAATTTGATATCAAAACCATTTTTGTAACTTTAAAGTGAAAAAAGTTATGGTGCACCAAATATGTGTAAAATTCGCCATTTTTTTCACTGTGACAAATCGGCAAATTTCGCATTTTTGACATCTGATATCTTTTCAACCAGCTTTCAGATGAAGCTGGAAAAAATTAGGGTTAAATTCCTTAATATGTTTATCATATATGATTCATTTCAGTGTCACTGTATTGTATTTCTTAAAGATAATGGAGTTTGAAATTAATGAAAATGGGTCCCTTGTCCAGTTGTTTAGAACGGCGGCGTCCAATTTTGCTATTTTTTGTCATTTTCATAGGTCTGTATTTTTATTGATATGCATTTCTGTCCATATGTTTTTTGCACATCAACTTAACAAGTAAAAACCTCGTCAGAAATGATTTTCTGGGCTTGTGTGATTTTATATGTGTGTTCAAGGCATGTCTGAATGTGGCCTAAAAGAAAGGAAAAAATCATAAAAAATTTATTTTTTATCCCACATTAAAAAATAAAGTATGTATGTGTTCAGAATGAAAATCTCTATTTTCCCAGCTGATTTTTATACAGATAAGTTCAAATTTGAAAATCACTTTGGAATACCTAGTTTATGACAGTACATAAGACTAGTGTTTATGACAGTAGATAAGACTAGTGTTTATGACAGTAGATAAGACTAGTTAGTGTTGGTGGCTACTTGGTTTGAATCATGCCTTCAGTTGTGTTTTATGACTGTTCTGTAGTGAAGACTGATACAGTACATAAGACTAGTGTTTATGACAGTACATAAGACTACTGTTTATGACAGTACATAAGACTAGTGTTTATGACAGTACATAAGACTAGTGTTTATGACTACATAAGACTAGTGTTTATGACAGTACATAAGACTAGTGTTTATGACAGTACATAAGACTAGTGTTGATGACAGTACATAAGACTAGTGTTGGTGACTGCGTGGTTTGAATCATGCCTTCAGTTGTGTTATAACTGTTCTGTAGTGAAAACTGGTACAGTACATAAGACTAGTGTTGGTGACTGCGTGGTTTGAATCATGCCTTCAGTTGTGTTATGACTGTTCTGTAGTGAAGACTGATACAGTACATAAGATTAGTGTTGGTGACTGCGTGGTTTGAATCATGCCTTCAGTTGTGTTATGACTGTTCTGTAGTGAAGACTGATACAGTACATAAGACTAGTGTTGGTGACTGCGTGGTTTGAATCCTGCCTTCAGTTGTGTTATGACTGTTCTGTAGTGAAGACTGATACAGTACATAAGACTAGTTAGTGTTGGTGACTGCGTGGTTTGAATCCTGCCTTCAGTTGTGTTATGACTGTTCTGTAGTGAAGACTGATACAGTACATAAGACTAGTGTTGGTGACTGCATGGTTTGAATCCTGCCTTCAGTTGTGTTATGACTGTTCTGTAGTGAAGACTGATACAGTACATAAGACTAGTTAGTGTTGGTGACTGCGTGGTTTGAATCATGCCTTCAGTTGTGTTATAACTGTCCTGTAGTGGAGCTCATCTTGGACTACTGGCTGTGTTGGTCAGGTAGGGACCTGTCCCCCATCCCTCACCCCTTCCCCTTCCCAGCCGTTGACTGTTTCAGTGTACTTTTTGTACTGTCATTCCAGTTTATAACTTGTGTTTCTTTGTGGCAAGCTAGTCTGTGTCTGTGGCTGCTGCCTGCTTACAGTAAAACTTTATGCAGTCACTTATGTCCATGACATCTTGGACCCATTTGAACAGTTGTGATGGTTGTAGTTTGTTAGTGGTAGATTTGTCTGGTAGTGCTTGATATCACCTGTCACTGGTGGAAACTTTGTGTCTCACTGTTTTTACTTCTGGCCGTCACATGGTATGCAGTGTGAAATCTCTGTCTGTTGCAGCCATTGATTGATTGGTGGTCATTGTGTTTGATAATGTTTTTATTTGATATTATGTACATCATTTTGGGTGTTTTACGTTAGGCCTGTTAAGTAAGAGCCTTTTTTCCCTTGGTGTAATGTCTTCTTGATCTGTTTTGCTGAATGCTTGTTTAAAGGATGTGTGTGTTGTGCAATGTTTGTCAGCTGTGTTTTGTTGGTGTGGTCCATCACTCTAAAGTTTTTGAGTCCCCTGAACTATTTTGTTGAGGTGTTGTTAATGGTAATGTGTGTTGTGTGTAAGCAGATTTGTAGAAGTGTTAGTTATCTTCATGTGTGTCATATAGAATTATATCTTTGCACTTTGCATGGTTTCTTATTATTGTTATTTTAGTTATCTTTGTGTCTGTCATATATAATTATATCTTTGCACTTTGCATGGTGTCTTATTATTATTCTGTCATGTTATAATGTCAGTTTTTTTTCTGGTTGTGATAAATCATACTTTTATGTGTTCCCCATGTACCAGTTTGTTGAAACTTCTCACCTTTGTGTGTGTGTGTGTGTGTGTGTGTGTGTGTGTGTGTGTGTGTGTATGTGTTGTGTGTGTGTGTGTGTGTGTGGGTGTGTATACGCTGCCAGCTGCCTGTACTGTCATGTTGGTGCTTATGAAATGGTGTGAAACAGAAAGTGGCAGGCACAACAGGTGTCAGACTTTGTTCACAAGGTCAGAGTTTGACCCTGCCTGGTAGCACCAGGTGATGATGGGTGAAAAGTTCTACAGTTTCCCAAATCATCATCATCAATGGCAGCATGTTAGTGCATAGAAAGATGATGGGTGAAAAGTTCTACGGTTTCCCAAATCATCATCATCAATCACAGATGTGTTAGTGTCTGATCTCCTTTTGTTTGTATGAACTGGCACCAGCTGGCAGATACCCACATGAAGATCTTGTACACAGTTTAAACGTACGTTTGCTTATAGAAACGTGGAAATACCCAGCATACACACACACACAAATGAAGTGTGATGTCTTAAATGGCAGGTAAAAATGGCCTGTTGTTAACCTTTTGACTCCCACACCCTGTCCATCAGCATCCTGCATTGTCAAATCATGCTAGCAAAGCAGAAACTTAACCCTTTGACTCTCACCCTGTCCATAAGCTTCCTGCTGGATAGGGTGAGGGAGTCAAAGAGTTAAGTTTTTCAACTTGGTGGATATGGTGTGGGAGTTAAATGGTTAAGCGTGCATGTGAGATTTGTGGCCCAAGAGGGCAGAAGATTGAGGGAGGGGAAAGAGGGCAGAAGATTGAGGGAGAGGGGAGATGATTGAGGGAGAGGAAAGAGGGCAGAAGGGAGAGGAAAGAGGGCAGGAGAGGAAAGAGGGCAGAAGATTGAGGGAGAGGGGAGAAGGGAGAGGAAAGAGGGGAGAAGGGAGAGGAAAGAGGGCAGAAGATTGAGGGAGAGGAGAGAGGGCAGAAGGGAGAGGAAAGAGGGGAGAAGGGAGAGGAAAGAGGGCAGAAGGAAGAGGAAAGAGGGCAGAAGATTGAAGGAGAGGAAAGAGGGCAGAAGGGAGAGGAAAGAGGGGAGAAGGGAGAGGAGAGAGGGCAGAAGATTGAGAGAGAGGAAAGAGGGCAGAAGGGAGAGGAAAGAGGGAAGAAGGGAGACGGCAGAAGGGAGAGAGGGCAGAAGGGAGAGGAGAGAGGGCAGAAGGGAGAGGAAAGAGGGCAGAAGGGAGAGGACAGAGGGGAGAGGGCAGAAGGGAGAGGAAAGAGAGCAGAAGGGAGAGGGCAGAAGGGAGAGGGCAGAAGGGAGAGGACAGAGGAAAGAGAGCAGAAGGGAGAGGACAGAGGAAAGAGAGCAGAAGGGAGAGGGAGAAGGGAGAGGGCAGAAGGGAGAGGACAGAGGAAAGAGGGCAGAAGGGAGAGGCAGAGGGCAGAAGGGAGAGGGCAGAAGGAGAGCGAGGAGAGAGGAGAGGTGCATGAACATATGCTGATAAATGATTCCTGTGAATTCAGAGGACCTGGAAGATGGTGTTGATGATGATGATGATGATGATGTGGAGATGTGTGATCTGTGTAAGCTATTTGATGTGGGCTGGCACATTTCTCCTCCCTTACCACAAGCTCGCTGTTTTCCTTTGCTAATTTCACCATCCACCTTGCTCTCTTGTTTTTGTTTGTTGATTCATTAGCTAGCTTGCAGTGGGATGGAAAACATCTTGTGTGTGTGGGGTGCTTTTGACATTTTGTTTTCTGTTGGTCTAATGGACTGATAACATAACAGTTCTTACTGCTGTTTTGTTCTTGCAATTGAAGGGAAATACACAGCGGCACTGGTTTGTTTCTACACATATGATGCAGTTTGATATAGACAGAAATTGTTCGATGGTAAACAAACGATCAGTATCTGTATTTGCTGTTCATTGTCTTGAAAACAGACCAGCAGTTATTTACTGGTGTTTTGGGCAGGAACCTGTCCCTTCCAGGCCCTTTTACTGTAAACTAATGTAGAAAAATTGTTTTGAAAAGAATAATATTTTTTTTGTTAATGTTATTTACAATGCCCATTGCTACATTTCTCTGTCCCCAACACTATTCCTGTAAAGTGACTTTATACATTTTGGGGGTCTTCTTCTTCCCCCATTCCCCTCTACTGTCTGTCCCATGCCCCTGTGTCTGCTCTTTCAGCGATGTTCTTTGTCTGTTTCATTTCTGTCCATTTTATGTCTTTGATTCTCTTGATGTATGTCTATATGAATGAATACATACACCCTAGTGTACCATCAGACCACATTAACCATGACAAAACACATAGACCTAGTGTAAAACACAGCAACAGAGGAATAACAAACAACAAGGACCCAGTGTACCAAAACAACAATACAACAAAAAAACATGACCCTAGTGTAATCACACACTGTTTACCATACAAAACAAAGACCTAGGTGTCTCAACACATATCATACAAAACACCATGACCTAGTGTACCATCACGACACATTATACCATACAAAAGACACATGATCCCTAGTGTACCATCCACCCATTATTATCATACAGAAACACATCAGCTAGTGTAACATCACCCACATGTAATGACATACATAAACACATAGACCATAGTGTACATCACACGCACGTTATGTGTATACCATACAAAACGACACTTTGACATGTGGTACCATCAGCACCACTTTTACTACAAAACACATACGAGTCAGGACCTCACCCACTTAGACATTAAGTAAATCACAAAGAAATGTAGTGTATAACCACATTACCATACAAAAAACTAACCAGTGTCCTCACACCACTTATGACCATACAACCTAGACCTGTGTTCATCAGTCCATTTGTTACATAGCAATGAAGAAACAAACCCTAGTGTCCATCACACCAATTTATGTCATGCAATGAGACCACAATAACATAGTGTACTATCACCACTGTATCCATACAAAAAACACAGCCCTAGTGTACTCCACACAATTTGTTACATAAAAAACACTCAGACCTGTGTACCATCACACACATTATACCATACAAAAACACATAGACTAGTGTACATACACCACATTAATTTCCATCAAAACACACATGACCCTAGTGTACCATCAACACATTTTTACATACAAAATCACTAGACCCTGTGTACATACCACATACATTTATCCATACAAACACACATGTAGCCTAGTGTCCATAACCCATTATACCTTACAAAACACACATTAGACCCTAGTGTACCATCACACCACTTTATACCTACAAAACACATTAGACCCTAGTGTCCTTTATCACACATCAGTATCATACAAAACACACATCCTTAGTGTACCATACACCACATGTATACCATACAATACACACTTACGACCTAGTGTACCATCACACCACATTATTCATACAAACACCATGACCTATGTTCCTACCACATCATGTATACCATACAAAACACATAGACCCTAGTGTACCATCACACCACTATTATACCATACAAAAACACTAGCCCTAGTGTACCATCACACCACATTATACCATACAAAACAAAGACCCTAGTGTACCATCACACCACATTATACCATACAAAAACACATAGACCCTAGTGTACCATCACACCACATTATACCATACAAAACACACATAGACCCTAGTGTACCATCACACCACATTATACCATACAAAACACACATAGACCCTAGTGTACCATCACACCACATTATACCATACAAAACACACATAGACCCTAGTGTACCATCACACCACATTTACACCATACAAAACAACATAGACCCTAGTGTACCATCAAAAACCACATATATGTATACCATACAAAAACACAAGACCCTAGTGTACCATCACACCACTTTAACCATACAAAACACATAGACCCTAGTGTACCATCACACCACATTATACCATACAAAAAAACATAGACCCTAGTGTACCATCACACCACATTATACCATACAAAACACACTAGACCCTAGTGTACCATCACACCACATTAACCATACAAAACACAAGACCCTAGTGTACCATCACACCACATTATGTAACCATACAAAACACATAGACCCTAGTGTACCATCACACCACTTATGTATACCATACAAAAACACATAGACCCTAGTGTACCATCACACCACATTATAACCATACAAAACACATAGACCCTAGTGTACCATCACACCACATTATCATACAAAACACATAGACCCTAGTGTACCATCACACCACATTATACCATACAAAACACATAGACCCTAGTGTACCATCACACAATCATGTATACATACAAAACACATTGACCCTAGTGTACCATCACACCACATTATACATACAAACACACTAGACCCTAGTGTACCATCACACCACATTATACCTATACAAACACACATGACCCTAGTGTACCATCACACCACATTATACCATACAAAACACATAGACCCTAGTGTACCATCACACCATTTACATGTTACATACAAAACACACAGAACCCTAGTGTACCATCACACCACATTATACCTACAATAACACATAGACCCTAGTGTACCATCACACCACATTACATGTATACCATACAAAACACACAGACCCTAGTGTTCCATCACACCACATTATACCATACAAAACACCACTAGACCCTAGTGTACCATCACACCACATTATACCATACAAAACACACATAGACCCTAGTGTTACCATCAACCAATTAATGTATACCATACAAAACACACATAGACCTAGTGTACCATCACACCACATTACATATACCATACATACACATAGACCCTAGTGTACCATCACACCACATTAACCATACAAAACACACAGACCCTAGTGTACCATCACACCAACATTATACCATACAAAACACAATAGACCCTAGTGTACCATCACACCACATTAAGACCCTAGTGTACCATCACACCACATTACATGTATACCATACAAAACACACATAGACCTAGTGTACCATCACACCACATTATACCATACAAACACATAGACCCCTAGTGTACCATCCACACCACATTATACCATACAAACACATAGACCCTAGTGTACCATCACACCACATTACATGTATACCATACAAACACACATAGACCCTAGTGTACCATCACACCACTTACATTATACCATACAAAACACACATAGACCTAGTGTACCATCACACCACATTATACCATACACAAACACATAGACCCTAGTGTACCATACATCACACACAATTTAACAATTATACCATACAAAACACACTCAGACCCTAGTGTACCATCACACCACATTATACCATACAATACACACATAGATCCTAGTGTACCATCACACCACATTACATGTATACCATACAAAACACACATAGACCCAGTGTACCATACAACACACACATATATGTAATACCATACCATAAACACACATAGACCCTAGTGTACCATCACACCATCATTATACCATACAAACACACATAGACCTAGTGTACCATCACACCACATTACTAACCATACAAAACACACAGACCCTAGTGTACCATCACACCACATTACTGTATACCATACAAAACACACAATAGACCCTAGTGTCTAAACCATACACACCAACATATACACATGTATACCATACAAAACACACATAGACCTAGTGTACCATCACATACCACATTATACCATACAAAACACACACAGACCCTAGTGTACCATCACACCACATTACATGTATACCATACAAAACACATAGACCCTAGTGTACCATCAACCCACATTACACCATACAAAACACACATAGACCCTAGTGTACCATCACACCACATTATACCATACAAAACACACAGACCCTAGTGTACCATCACACCACATTACATGTATACCATACAAAAACACATAGACCCTAGTGTACCATCACACCACATTACATGTATACCATACAAAACACACACAGACCCTAGTGTACCATCACACCACATCATGTATACCATACAAAACACACAGACCCTAGTGTACCATCACACCACATTACATGTATACCATACACAAACACACTAGACCTAGTGTACCATCACACCACATTATATACCATACAAAACACATAGACCCTAGTGTACCATCACACCACATAATGTATACCATACAAAACACACATAGACCCTAGTGTACCATCACACCACATTACATGTATACCATACACAACACATAGACCCTAGTGTACCATCACACCACATTAATGTATACCATACAATACACACATAGACCCTAGTGTACCATCACACCACATTACATGTATACCATTCAAAACACACACAGACCCTAGTGTACCATCACACCACATTACATGTATACCATACAAAACACACACAGACCCTAGTGTACCATCACACCACATTATACCATACAAAACACATAGACCCTAGTGTACCATCCACACCACATTACATGTATACCATACAAAACATATACCCTAATGTACCATCACACCACATTACATGTATACCATACAAAACACACATAGACCCTAGTGTACCATCACACCACATTACATGTATACCATACAAAATTGTGTTGCACCACACTACCCCGCATTGGATTGTGTACTGTGCCAACTGCTGCAGAGCACACCCTGTCTCCTCACTTTCCATACAACTACTTTCTCCTTGCCGCTGTACATACTTCCTATTGTCTCTCTTTCCCATCGTCTTTCTGTCCACAATACGCTTTCTGTCCTCATCGTCTTTCTGCCTCATCGTCTTCTGTCCTCATCGTCTTTCTGTCCTCATGTCTTTCTGTCCTCATCGTCTTTCTGTCTCACTGTCTTTCCTCTGTCCTCATTGTCTTTCTGTCCCTCATGTCTTTCTGTCCGCACTGTCCTCTCTGTCCTCATTGTCTTTCTGTCCTCATCATCTTTCTGTCCTCACTGTCTTTGTCTCATGTCTTTCTGCATCGTCTTTCTGTCCTCATTGTCTTTCTGTCCTCATCGTCTTTCTGTCCGCACTGTCTCTCTGTCCTCATTGTCTTTCTGTCTGTCTCTCTCATTGTCTTTCTCTCTGTCCTCATTGTCTTTCTATCCTCATCGGGAAAGATAATAAATGGTGAAAGGGTATATAGAGTGGAGGGGGGGGGGGGATAATAAATGGTGAAAGGGTATATAGAGTGGGGAAGGGGGAAAGATAATAATGGTGAAAGGATATATAGAGTGGGGAAGGGGGAAAGATAATAAATGGTGAAAGGGTATATAGAGTGGGGAAGGGGGAAAGATAATAAATGGTGAAAGGGTATATAGAGTGGGGAAGGGGGAAAGATAATAAATGGTGAAAGGATATATAGAGTGGGGAAGGGGGAAAGATAATAAATGGTGAAAGGGTATATAGAGTGGGGAAGGGGGAAAGATAATAAATGGTGAAAGGATATATAGAGTGGGGAAGGGGGAAAGATAATAAATGGTGAAAGGGTATATAGAGTGGAGGGGGAAAGATAATAAATGGTGAAAGGGTATATAGAGTGGGGAAGGGGAAAGATAATAAATGGTGAAAGGGTATAAGAGGTGGGGAAGGGGGAAAGATAATAAATGGTGAAAGGATATATAGAGTGGGGAAGGGGGAAGATAATAAATGGTGAAAGGGTATATAGAGTGGGGAAGGGGGAAAGATAATAAATGGTGAAAGGATATATAGAGTGGGGAAGGGGGAAAGATAATAAATGGTGAAAGGGTATATAGAGTGGGGAAGGGGAAAGATAATAAATGGTGAAAGGGTGGGGTGGGTGGGAAGGATATTTTGCTTTCATTTCAACTTTGTGGACACAGGTTATTGTCATGGTGGGGCATTAGTGACACTGGTTATTGTCATGGTGGGGCATTAGTGACACAGGTTAATGTCATGGTGGGGCATTAGTGACACTGGTTATTGTCATGGTGGGGCATTAGTGACACAGGTTAATGTCATGGTGGGGCATTAGTGACACAGGTTATTGTCATGGTGGGGCGTTAGTGACACAGGTTATTGTCATGGTGGGGCATCAGTGACACAGGTTATTGTCATGGTGGGGCGTTAGTGACACAGGTTATTGTCATGGTGGGGCGTCAGTGACACTGGTTATTGTCATGGTGGGGCATTAGTGACACAGGTTATTGTCATGGTGGGGTGTTAGTGACACTGGTTATTGTCATGGTGGGGCGTTAGTGACACTGGTTATTGTCATGGTGGGGCATTAGTGACACTGGTTATTGTCATGGTGGGGCGTTAGTGACACTGGTTATTGTCATGGTGGGGCGTTAGTGACACTGGTTATTGTCATGGTGGGGCGTTAGTGACACTGGTTATTGTCATGGTGGGGCGTTAGTGACACTGGTTTATTGTCATGGTGGCGCATTAGTGACACTGGTTATTGTCATGGTGGGGCGTTAGTTACACTGGTTATTGTCATGGTGGGGCGTTAGTGACACTGGTTATTGTCATGGTGGGGCGTTAGTGACACTGGTTATTGTCATGGTGGGGCGTTAGTGACACTGGTTATTGTCATGGTGGGGCGTTAGTGACACTGGTTATTGTCATGGTGGGGCTTTAGTGACACTGGTTATTGTCATGGTGGGGCGTTAGTGACACTGGTTATTGTCATGGTGGGGCTTAGTGACACTGGTTAATGTTCATGGTGGGGCATTAGTGACACAGGTTAATTGTCATGGTGGGGCATTAGTGACACTGGTTAATTATGTCATGGTGGGGCATTAGTGACACGGTTAATGTCATGGTGGGGCATTAGTGACACTGGTTAATGTCATGGTGGGGCGTTAGTGACACTGGTTATTGCCATGTTGGGGCATTAGTGACACAGGTTATTGTCATGGTGGGGCATTAGTGACACTGGTTATTGTCATGGTGGGGCATTAGTGACACTGGTTATTGTCATGGTGGGGTATTAGTGACACAGGTTATTGTCATGGTGGGGCATTAGTGACACTGGTTATTGTCATGGTGGGGCATTAGTGACAGGTTATTGTCATGGTGGGGCATTAGTGACACAGGTTATTGTCATGGTGGTGCATTAGTGACAGGTTTATTGTCATGGTGGGCATTAGTGACACTGGTTATTGTCATGGTGGGGCATTAGTGACACAGGTTATTGTCATGGTGGGGCATTAGTGACACTGGTTATATGTCATGGTTGGGCATTAGTGACAGGTTAATGTCATGGTGGGGGCATTAGTGACACTGGTTAATGTCATGGTGGGGCATTAGTGACACTGGTTATTGTCATGGTGGGGCGTTAGTTACACTGGTTAATGTCATGGTGGGCATTAGTGACACTGGTTAATGTCATGGTGGGGCATTAGTGACACTGGTTAATGTCATGGTGGGGCATTGTGACACAGGTTAATTGTCATGGTGTGGCATTAGTGACACAGGTTATTGTCATGGTGGGGCGTTAGTGACACAGGTTATTGTCATGGTGGGGCATTAGTGACAGGTTATTGTCATGGTGGGCGTTAGTGACACAGGTTATTGTCATGGTGGGTCGTTAGTGACACTGGTTATTGTCATGGTGGGGCAATAGTGACACAGGTTATTGTCATGGGTGGGGCGTTAGTGACACTGGTTATTGTCATGGTGGGGGCGTTAGTGACACTGTTATTGTCATGGTGGGGCATTAGTGACACTGGTTATTGTCATGGTGGGGGCGTTAGTGACACTGGTTATTGTCATGGTGGGGCATTAGTGACACTGGTTATTGTCATGGTGGGCGTTAGTGACACTGGTTATTGTCATGGTGGGGCGTTAGTGACACTGGTTATTGTCATGGTGGCGCATTAGTGACACAGGTTATTGTCATGGTGGGCATTAGTGACACTGGTTATTGTCATGGTGGGGCATTAGTGACACTGGTTATTGTCATGGTGGGGCATTAGTGACACGGTTATTGTCATGGTGGGGCATTAGTGACACTGGTTATTGTCATGGTGGGGCATTAGTGACACTGGTTATTGTCATGGTGGGGCGATTAGTGACACTGTTTATTGTCATGGTGGGGCTATAGTGACACTGGTTATATGTCATGGTGGGGCATTAGTGACACTGGTTAATTGTCATGGTGTGGGCTATTAGTGACACTGGTTATTGTCATGGTGGGGCGTTAGTGACACAGGTTATTGTCATGGTGGGCATTAGTGACACTGGTTATTGTCATGGTGGGGCATTAGTGACACTGGTTATTGTCATGGTGGGGCATTAGTGACACATGGTTATTGTCATGGTGGGGCATTAGTGACACTGGTTAATGTCATGGTGGGGCATTAGTGACACATGGTTATGTCATGGTGGGGCATTAGTGACACTGGTTATTGTCATGGTGGGGCATTAGTGACACTGGTTATTGTCATGGTGGGGCGTTAGTGACACTGGTTATTGTCATGGTGGGGCGTTAGTGACACTGGTTATTGTCATGGTGGTGGCATTAGTGACACTGGTTATTGTCATGGTGGGGCGTTAGTGAGACACATTGGTTATTTAGTTATGTCATGGGGGCATTAGTGACACTGGTTATTGTCATGGTGGGGCATTAGTGACACTGGTTATTGTCATGGTGGGGCGTTAGTGACACGGTTATTGTCATGGTGGGGCGATTAGTGACACTGGTTATTGTCATGGTGGGGCATTAGTGACACTGGTTATTGTATGGGGGGCGTTGACATGGTTATTGCTTGGGCATTAGTGACACAGGTTATTGTCATGGTGGGGCATTAGTGACACAGGTTATTGTCATGGTGGGGCATTAGTGACACTGGTTATGTCATGGTGGGGCTATTAGTGACACAGGTTAATTGTCATGGTGGGGCATTAGTGACACTAGGTTATTGTCATGGTGGGGCATTAGTGACCAGGTTATTGTCATGGTGGGGCATTAGTGACACAGGTTATTGTCATGGTGGGGCATTAGTGACACGGTTATTGTCATGGTGGGGCATTAGTGACACTGGTTATTGTCATGGTGGGGCATTAGTGACACAGGTTATTGTCATGGTGGGGCATTAGTGACAGGTTAATGTCATGGTTGGGCATTAGTGACATGGTTAATGTCATGGTGGGGCATTAGTGACACTGGTTAATGTCATGGTGGGGCGTTAGTGACACTGGTTATTGTCATGGTGGGGCATTAGTGACACTGGTTAATGTCATGGTGGGGCATTAGTGACACTGGTTAATGTCATGGTGGGGCATTAGTGACACTGGTTATATGTCATGGTGGGCATTAGTGACACAGGTTAATGTCATGGTGTGGCATTAGTGACACAGGTTATTGTCATGGTGGGGCGTTAGTGACACAGGTTATTGTCATGGTGGGGCATTAGTGACACGGTTATTGTCATGGTGGGGCGTTAGTGACACGGTTATGTCATGGTGGGGCTTATGATGGATGTCATGTGTATGGTACCAGTTATTGTCTTGTTATCTGTTATTGTCATGTGGGTTAGTGACACTGTTATGTCATGGTGGGGCATTAGTGACACTGGTTATTGTCATGGTGGGGCGTTAGTGACACTGGTTATTGTCATGGTGGGGCATTAGTGACACTGGTTATTGTCATGGTGGGGCGTTAGTGACACTGGTTATTGTCATGGTGGGGCGTTAGTGACACTGGTTATTGTCATGGTGGCGCATTAGTGACACAGGTTATTGTCATGGTGGGCATTAGTGACACTGGTTATTGTCATGGTGGGGCATTAGTGACACTGGTTATTGTCATGGTGGGGCGTTAGTGACACTGGTTATTGTCATGGTGGGCATTAGTGACACTGGTTATTGTCATGGTGGGGCGTTAGTGACACTGGTTATTGTCATGGTGGGGCGTTAGTGACACTGTTTATTGTCATGGTGGGCGTATGTGACACTGGTTATTGTCATGGTGGGGCGTTAGTGACACTGGTTATTGTCATGGTGGGGCTTTAGTGACACTGGTTATTGTCATGGTGGGGCGTTAGTGACACTGGTTATTGTCATGGTGGGGCATTAGTGACACTGGTTATTGTCATGGTGGGGCATTAGTGACACAGGTTATTGTCATGGTGGGGCATTAGTGACACAGTTATTGTCATGGTGGGCATTAGTGACACAGGTTAATGTCATGGTGGGCATTAGTGACACTGGGTAATGTCATGGTGGGGCATTAGTGACACTGGTTATTGTCATGGTGGGGCATTAGTGACACTGGTTATTGTCATGGTGGGGCGTTAGTGACACTGGTTATTGTCATGGTGGGGCGTTAGTGACACTGGTTATTGTCATGGTGGTGCATTAGTGACACTGGTTATTGTCATGGTGGGGCGTTAGTGACACTGGTTATTGTCATGGTGGGGCATTAGTGACACAGGTTATTGTCATGGTGGGGCATTAGTGACACTGGTTATTGTCATGGTGGGGCATTAGTGACACAGGTTATTGTCATGGTGGGGCATTAGTTACACTGGTTATTGTCATGGTGGGGCATTAGTGACACAGGTTATTGTCATGTTGGCGCATTAGTGACACAGGTTATTGTCATGGTGGGGCATTAGTGACACAGGTTATTGTCATGGTGGGGCATTAGTGACACTGGTTATTGTCACGGTGGGGCATTAGTGACCCAGGTTAATGTCATGGTGGGGCATTAGTGACACAGGTTATTGTCATGGTGGGGCATTAGTGACACAGGTTATTGTCATGGTGGGGCATTAGTGACACAGGTTATTGTCATGGTGGGGCATTAGTGACACTGGTTATTGTCATGGTGGAGCATTAGTGACACAGGTTATTGTCATGGTGGGGCATTAGTGACAACGGTTATTGTCATGGTGGGGCATTAGTGACAGGTTAATGTCATGGTGGGGCATTAGTGACACTGGTTAATGTCATGGTGGGGCATTAGTGACACTGGTTATTGTCATGGTGGGGCGTTAGTTACACTGGTTAATGTCATGGTGGGGCATTAGTGATACTGGTTAATGTCATGGTGGGGCATTAGTGACACTGGTTATTGTCATGGTGGGGCATTAGTGACACTGGTTATTGTCATGGTAGGACATTAGTGACACAGGTTAATGTCATGGTGGGGCATTAGTGACACTGGTTATTGTCATGGTGGGGCATTAGTGACACAGGTTATTGTCATGGTGGGGCATTAGTGACACTGGTTATTGTCATGGTGGGGCATTAGTGACACTGGTTAATGTCATGGTGGGGCATTAGTGGAGCAGTGTTTATGGATTTTCCAGACTTTTGTCTACTGTGTATCTTGTTTTCATTGTTTAGTTCAACTTATCCAGCATTGAGTGTTTCTTTCCTTATTAAAAGTGTGTCTGGTGTTAAATTCATGCTTTTTAATTTTGTTCATGAGGTGAGATATCTTTCTAAAAGTACAAATTATTGGAAAGTCTTGAGCTAAGATGAAGTTGAAATTTTTACAAGCTTAGGCTATGAATAAATTTTAAATAAATTTACAAAGTATTTATGCCTTAAGGTGATGTAACCTCTCGCATCAATTTTTTGTTTTGTCGTCCATGGACACATTTGTTAGTTATTCTTGGGAAGATACGCTTTACTGTCAAATGATTTTTGATTATTAGAAAGAAAAGAACCTTCAAAGTAAAAAAAGGGGAGGGGGTGGGACAGAAGAAAAATTTCTGAAGGTGTCTTTAACTTTTAATTGTTGTTTTCAATCTGTCATGTGCAGCGTTTGTTTACAGGTGGAGTTGCTGTTGTTAGTTTTCCTTAGTTTGTCTCTTGAGGTCATGGTACAGGGGCTTTTATTTAGTGGAATGAAATTGCTTGTCATTTTCCTCCGTAGTCTGCAGGTTGTTTTGTGTTGGTGGAGTGTATTACATTTTTTGGCTGATTGGAATCAGCATTTGTGAAAACAGGAGTCCAGTGGTATTCAGTGTCTGTATAATGAAGATAGTGTAGTTCACTTTTGCATGTAAAAGTGGCATAGCAAAAAGAACGGTGCTATTCGTGTTATGTTCAGAATATGATAGATTAAAAGTATGTTGTGTTATGTTATGTGCTTTCACATTTTGCACATAAAGTTGATACTGCAAACATATTATCTAATTTTATATCATTCAACAACTTGTACATGAACTTGTTTATTGAAGTGAATTAATGTAACAATGGTTATTATGTCTGAATATTGGAAGAACATGTGGTGTTGTAACTGAAGACTAATGTTATTACGGTATTTTGTATTGTTTTAGTTATTAAAGATCTGTATTTACTGCTTAGTCTGCTGGAACAGGCTTTGTCATGTGTAAAGTGTCTGCTAGGTAGGAGGAAACAATAAGACAGATAATCAGTAGAACAAAACAGACTAGGAAAAAAAAAAAATAAATAAAACAAAACGTATTTCCTGAAACTGTTTCATATAGGTTTCAGAATATGATAGATTAAAAGTATCTGTGATTAACTGCATATTTTGTATTTCCTGAAATGTTTTATATAGATTTCAGAATATGATAGATTAAAAGTATCTGTGATTAACTGCATATTTTGTATTTCCTGAAACTGTTTTATATAGATTTCAGAATATGATAGATTAAAAGTATCTATGATTAACTGTATATTTTGTATTTCTTAAAAGTATTTTATATAGATTTCAGAATATGATAGATTAAAAGTATCTATGATTAACTGTATATTTTGTATTTCTTAAAAGTATTTTATATAGATTTCAGAATATGATAGATTAAAAGTATCTGTGATTAACTGTATATTTTGTATTTCTTTAAAGTATTTTATATAGATTTCAGAATATGATAGATGAAAAGTATCTATGATTAACTGTATATTTTGCATTTCTTAAAACTGTTTCATATAGGTGTCAGATTAAGACAGTTAAAAGTATCTGTGATTAACTGTATATTTTGCATTTCTTAAAACTGTTTCATATAGGTGTCAGATTAAGACAGTTAAAAGTATCTGTGATTAACTGTATATTTCGGTCTTGCTTTCAGTTCTTATTAACATCAGTTACGTCATGTCTTTTATGTCATGCAGTACTGTAAATCTCGTCTGAAACTGCCAGTGACAGAATTCTAAAAATGTTACTTTGTGAAATCTTTCTGTCAGTAATATCAGTGATTTATTTATATTGTAGACAATTTCTTTGTGCTGTGTTCTTCCATCTTCCTCAGTAGTGTACCTGACAATTACCATGATCACAGTATTCTGCTGTTGGCACCTGCAAATGAGTGCCATTCGTTTCAGTAATATTTCAGTAACATTTTAGTTACATTTCAGTAACATGAGCCTGCAAGTTGCTGTCACAAAAGTCTGTTTTAAGCCTAGAATAAACTAGACTTGAATGTATTTGCATCACAGTGGTCTAATCTTAGTCTTTTTCAAAGTATGTATTTGTTTTTCTTCTTGATACAAAATTATGTGCTACTGACATTGTCATTTTGTCTAAAACACTTCCATATCATATAGTATTGTGGTACTGTAGGTCTAGAATATTACTCAGGTTGAAAAAACAATGTCATAGAAAATAAAAAATGATGTCATTGTGGAGGTATTGTGCTCTGTTGAATGTATTCCAAGTGTCATTTGGCTAAAATTCTTTCATGCCACCAAAACATTGTACATTATAAGCAAGCTTCGAAAACATTCTTTCAGACAACTATCATGGAAATATTTTGCTGTTATGGCACTGATCTTGTACCATCATACCGCATCATAACATCTTGCCCTGGTTGGTTGGCACTGATCTCGTATCATCATATCGCATCATAACATCTTGCCCTGGTTGGTTGGTTGTGACAGACTCTGACAACATTCATGAGGACCTGGCAGAGCTGACCTGTGAGATTTCCATCAAACAACGTCTGATCGAGGACCTGGAGCGCTCACAGAAGAACATGCATTCCATGAAGTCGCACTATGAGGGCAAGGTCATGCAGCTTCAGGTGCGCATCAAGGAGACAGAACTGGAGAGGGACACCGTCCTGGCTAACATGGGTTAGTTTGTATTTTATTGTCAGTGTAATGAGGGACTCTGTTTCTGTCCTGGGTTTGTATTCAACTGTCAGTGTAATGAGGGACTGTGTGCTGGCTAACATGGGTTTGTATTTTACTGTCAGTGTAATGAGGGACTGTGTGCTGGCTAACATGGGTTTGTATTTTACTGTCAGTGTAATGAGGGACTGTGTGCTGGCTAACATGGGTTTGTATTTTACTGTCAGTGTAATGAGGGACTGTGTGCTGGCTAACATGGGTTTGTATTTTACTGTCAGTGTAATGAGGGACTGTGTGCTGGCTAACATGGGTTTGTATTTTACTGTCAGTGTAATGAGGGACTGTGTGCTGGCTAACATGGGTTTGTATTTTACTGTCAGTGTAATGAGGGACTGTGTGCTGGCTAACATGGGTTAGTTTGTATTTTACTGTCAGTGTAATGAGGGACTGTGTGCTGGCTAACATGGGTTAGTTTGTATTTTACTGTCAGTGTAATGAGGGACTGTGTGCTGGCTAACATGGGTTTGTATTTTACTGTCAGTGTAATGAGGGACTGTGTGCTGGCTAACATGGGTTAGTTTGTATTTTACTGTCAGTGTAATGAGGGACTGTGTGCTGGCTAACATGGGTTAGTTTGTATTTTACTGTCAGTGTAATGATTGTGGTTGGAGGGACTGTTACAGGGTACAGAGGGGATGTGATGTAGATGAGTGAATTGAATGGGTGGTGTGAAGTGGGAAGAGGAGGGGTACAGAAGACTTGGGACAGGCAGACACACACACACGCATGTTCACACACACGCACACGCACGTGCACGCACGCACGCACGCACGCACGCACACACAGAGTTTAACTGTTTTTTTTCCACTGGAAGAAAATAACAGTGAAGAGATTTGTGAATGTCTTCTCTAGAACACACACACACACACACACACACACACACACACACAGAATTTAACTGGTTTTTTTCCACTGGAAGAAAATAACAGTGAAGAGATTTGTGAATGTCTTCTCTAGAACACACACACACACACACACACACACACACACACACACACACACACACACACACACACACACACACACAGTTTAACTGTTTTTTTTCCACTGGAAGAAAATAACACTATTAACAGTGAAGAGATTTGTGAATGTCTTCTCTAGAACACACACACACACACACACACACACACACACACATACACACACACACACACACACACACACACACACACACACACACACACACACACACAACACACACACACACACACACAGAGTTTAACTGTTTTTTTCCACTGGAAGAAAATAACAGTGAAGAGATTTGTGAATGTCTTCTCTAGAACACCTCACAAGCACAAGATACTCTATACGCAAGCACAAGATACTCTACAGTCTATGTTTTGCAGTTTAGAAAAACATGATTGTATAATGTTGATTACAACAGCCCAGTCTTGGTACACAGGGGTCCTAACACTATGATTGTATAATGTTGATTACAACAGCCCAGTCTTGGTACACTATGATTGTATAATGTTGATTACAACAGCCAGTCTTGATACACTATGATTGTATAATGTTGATTACAACAGCCCAGTCTTGGTACACAGGGGTCCTAACACTATGATTGTATAATGTTGATTACAACAGCCCAGTCTTGGTACACTATGATTGTATAATGTTGATTACAACAGCCAGTCTTGATACACTATGATTGTATAATGTTGATTACAACAGCCCTGTGTTGGTACACTATGATTGTATAATGTTGATTACAACAGCCCTGTGTTGGTACACTATGATTGTATAATGTTGATTACAACAGCCCTGTGTGTTGGTACACTATGATTGTATAATGTTGATTACAACAGCCCAGTCTTGGTACACAGGGGTCCTAACACTATGATTGTATAATGTTGATTACAACAGCCCTGTCTTGATACACTATGATTGTATAATGTTGATTACAACAGCCCTGTCTTGATACACTATGATTGTATAATGTTGATTACAACAGCCCAGTCTTGGTACACAGGGGTCCTAACACTATGATTGTATAATGTTGATTACAACAGCCAGTCTTGATACACTATGATTGTATAATGTTGATTACAACAGCCCTGTCTTGGTACACTATGATTGTATAATGTTGATTACAACAGCCCAGTCTTGGTACACAGGGGTCCTAACACTATGATTGTATAATGTTGATTACAACAGCCCAGTCTTGATACACAGGGGTCCTAACACTGCACTCAAGAAACAGTAACGTGTCTGTAGGGATTTATACCTCTGATTTTTTTTCACAGACAAGATAGAAGCAGTGACGCAAGAAAAGACGAAGAAGGTGAGAGCTGAATATGAAAGAAAGTTGAGCACTCTACAGCTGGATCTGAAGAAGATGCAGGCTGCCCGCAGAGACCACGCCAAGATGGTGAAGAACAACTCTCACACGGAGAAACAGCTCAAGACGCTGCAGCATGAACTGACAGAGATGAAGAAAACCAAAGTGAGTGCAGTGCATGATTCTGTGCAGATTGGTTTCTGGCTTTGTCTTTTATGTGTGAAAGGAAACTGTTTACATTGCAAGATATGTACCTTTCATTTTGGTCAGACATTCTGCTCTTTCACAGACATTTTTTGTATTCAGGCTGATGAGTTTTGGTCAGAAAGTAGTGTCATGTTTGTGTTGGTCAGAAAGTAGTGTCATGTTTGTGTTGGTCAGAAAGTAGTGTCATGTTTGTGTTGGTCAGAAAGTAGTGTCATGTTTGTGTATGTTTTGGTATTGAAGTGATGAGTGAATCTGTTTAAATGTGAAGTAGTTGTTGCATGGAATCTTGTATAGAACAGTTAAATTTGTTGTGATGTTACATACATATGACTCCTCATGGGAATCCTTTTGCACATTTTATCTTAGAAGAATGTTTTGACATACAATGAGTATTGGAATTGTTAGAAGTTTTACTTACTTAACAGAATACTGACTGTTGCTAGACATAGAGATATGTTAAGGCGGAAGCTGGAAATCTATCCATTTAAGTCCTCTTCTCCCACTGGAAAAAGCTGCAGGAAAATGTCAGTCTTTTTCTCCCAATTTTTTTTATTTGGTGTGTGTTTGTGGTCCTACATTCATACTTGACAAAGGCCAGTTGGCCAAAAATTTGCGCCTGTCTTGTCTTGTCTTGTTGCATTAAATACATGTTCTGATTCTATTTTCATTTTTTTCTCATTCCTAGCTGTTTAATTAAGGATTTCTTAGAAAGAAAAGAATAAATCTGAAGTGAATGGTTACCTCAATTTACCAAAACTTTACTAGGTCAGAAATATTTTAAGGAAGTGTTTTTCACCCACAGTGTCATGGATATTGATGCTTTGAGAAAGGGAATCACAGTTTGAATTTTTGTTGAACATCTTGGAATCCTTCAGGTTTTCTTTGCGTGTCTCTGTTATTACATAATCAGCAGCTGTCTGAAGTCGATCAGTGGTAATTATACATAGAAATGTTCAACCTCAATCTTTGCCACTATGCTTTTATATGTGAGGGTTATGCCCCGAAATGTTCAACCCCAATCTTTGCCACCCCGAAATGTTCAACCCCAATCTTTGCCACTATGCTTTTATATGTGAGGGTTATGCCCCATTTGTGTGCAGGTGAAGTTGATGAAGCAGGTGAAAGAGGAAGCAGAGCGGAGCAAGCAGTCAGAAGCACGACGGACACGTGAAATGGGACAAATGAAGCGAGAACAGTTGAAGAGAGAAACTCTGATCAAAACACTGGAGAGAGAGAAGCAACAGAAAGAAGTCATACTACGGCGCAAACAAGAAGAGGTGGGAAAGTTGGGAGGGAGACAGACAGAGTACATGAGTAGGGGGAAGAGGGAGGGAAGAAAAGAAATGACAGGGGAAGGGATACATCAAGAGACAGGCTGGAAAAGATCTTCAGAAATATGGGTAGTGTGGTTGGAAAGATAAAGGACAATGGATGGTGTGGTGGGAAAGATAAAGGACAATGGGTGGTGTGGTGGGAAAGATAAAGGACAATGGGTGGTGTGGTGGGAAAGATAAAGGACAATGGATGGTGTGGTGGGAAAGATAAAAAGGACAATGGGTGGTGTGGTGGGAAAGATAAAGACGATGGGTGGTGTGGTGGGAAAGATAAAGGACAATGGGTGGTGTGGTGGGAAAGATAAAGACGATGGGTGGTGTACTGACAGGTCAGACCCATCCTCTACACGATGACTACAATGATACTGACAGGTCAGACCCATCCTCTACACGATGACTACTACGATACTGACAGGTCAGACCCATCCTCTACATGATGACTACAACAATACTGACAGGTCAGACCCATCCTCTACACAACTACAACGATACTGACAGGTCAGACCCATCCTCTACACAATGACTATAATGATACTGACAGGTCAGACCCATCCTCTACACAATGACTATAATGATACTGACAGGTCAGACCCATCCTCTACACGATGACTACAACAATACTGACAGGTCAGACCCATCCTCTACATGATGACTATAATGATACTGACAGGTCAGACCCATCCTCTACATGATGACTACAACAATACTGACAGGTCAGACCCATCCTCTACACAACTACAACGATACTGACAGGTCAGACCCATCCTGTACATGATGACTATAATGATACTGACAGGTCAGACCCATCCTCTACACAACTACAACAATACTGACAGGTCAGACCCATCCTCTACACAACTACACAATACTGACAGGTCAGACCCATCCTCTACATGATGACTACAACAATACTGACAGGTCAGACCCATCCTCTACATGATGACTACAACAATACTGACAGGTCAGACCCATCCTCTACATGATGACTACAACAATACTGACAGGTCAGACCCATCCTCTACATGATGACTACAACAATACTGACAGGTCAGACCCATCCTCTACATGATGACTACAACAGATACTGACAGGTCAGACCCATCCTCTACATGATGACTACAACAATACTGACAGGTCAGACCCATCCTCTACATGATGACTACAACGATACTGACAGGTCAGACCCATCCTGTACATGATGACTACAATGAATACTGACAGGTCAGACCCATCCTCTACAGATGACTACAACAATACTGACAGGTCAGACCCATCCTCTACATGATGACTATAAATGATTACTGACAGGTCAGACCCATCCTCTACATGATGACTATAATGATACTGACAGGTCAGACCCATCCTCTACATGATGACTACAACAATAACTGACAGGTCAGACCCATCCTCTACACGATGACTATAATGATACTGACAGGTCAGACCCATCCTCTACATGATGACTAACAATACTGACAGGTCAGACCCATCCTGCTACATGATGACTACAACGATACTGACAGGTCAGACCCATCCTCTACATGATGACTACAACAATACTGACAGGTCAGACCCATCCTCTACATGATGACTACAACGATACTGAAGGTCAGACCCATCCTCTACATGATGACTACAACGATACTGACAGGTCAGACCCATCCTCTACATGATGACTATAATGATACTGACAGGTCAGACCCATCCTCTACATGATGACTACAATGATACTGACAGGTCAGACCCATCCTCTACATGATGACTACAACAATACTGACAGGTCAGACCCATCCTCTACATGATGACTACATGATACTGACAGGTCAGACCCATCCTCTACATGATGACTACAACAATACTGACAGGTCAGACCCATCCTCTACATGATGACTACAACAATACTGACAGGTCAGACCCATCCTCTACATGATGACTACAGTGATACTGACAGGTCAGACCCATCCTCTACATGATGACTACAGTGATACTGACAGGTCAGACCCATCCTCTACATGATGACTACAACGATACTGACAGGTCAGACCCATCCTCTACATGATGACTACAGTGATACTGACAGGTCAGACCCATCCTCTACATGATGACTACAGTGATACTGACAGGTCAGACCCATCCTCTACATGATGACTACAACTAATACTGACAGGTCAGACCCATCCTCTACATGATGACTACAGTGATACTGACAGGTCAGACCCATCCTCTACATGATGACTACAACAATACTGACAGGTCAGACCCATCCTCTACATGATGACTACAACAAATACTGACAGGTCAGACCCATCCTCTACATGATGACTACAAGGATACTGACAGGTCAGACCCATCCTCTACATGATGACTACAACGATACTGACAGGTCAGACCCATCCTCTACATGATGACTACAACAATACTGAACAGGTCAGACCCATCCTCTACATGATGACTACAATCGATACTGACAGGTCAGACCCATCCTCACATGATGACTACAACGATACTGACAGGTCAGACCCATCCTCTACATGATGACTACAACAATACTGACAGGTCAGACCCATCCTCTACATGATGACTACAACAATACTGACAGGTCAGACCTCTCTCACATGACTACACATACTGACAGGTCAGACCCATCCTTACAATGACTACAACAATACTGACAGGTCAGACCCATCCTCTATCGATGACTACAACAGATACTGACTAGGTCAGACCCATCCTCTACAGATGACTACACATACTGACAGTCAGACCACCTACTACGATGACACATACTGACAGGTCAGACCCATCCTCACGATGATACACGATACTGACAGTCAGACCCATCCTCTACACCATGACCTACAATGATACTGACAGGTCAGACCCATCCTCTACACGATGACTAACAACAATACTGACAGGTCAGACCCATCCTCTACATGATGACTACAACAATACTGACAGGTCAGACCCATCCTCTACACGACTATAACAATACTGACAGGTCAGACCCATCCTCTACACGATGACTACAACGATACTGACAGGTCAGACCCATCCTCTACACGACTATAACAATACTGACAGGTCAGACCCATCCTCTACACGATGACTACAACAATACTGACAGGTCAGACCCATCCTCTACACGATGACTACACAAGTAGACGTGCAGAAAGATGTGGAAGATTGTTAGCTCCACATAGAAGCGTGACATGTATTAACAACTCTTAATCCATCAGCCATGCATGTCTTTAACTGTGACAGACTTGATTTATAATGGACTGACATCTGCTCAACTGTTTTGTTTAATTTAGTTTTTCATAGTGTTCTATGTGTGTGTGTGAATGGTAGAGGATGAGGGGTGGGGGTGGAGGGGGTATGTGTGCACAGAGTTGTGTCATGGTTATTGGTTGCTGCATTTTGTGGATGATTTGATGTGTCAAGGTGATTGTATTTCTGTGTTTTGTGATAGACTTATGATTGTGTTTGAAGGACATATCATAATGATGGAGTGATGATTGTGTTTGAAGGACATATCATAATGATGGAGTGATGATTGTGTTTGAAGGACATATCATAATGATGGAGTGATGATTGTTTGAAGGACATATCATAATGATGGAGTGATGATTGTTTGAAGGACATATAATGATGGAGTGATGATTGTGTTTGAAGGACATAATGATGGAGTGATGATTGTTTGAAGGACATATAATGATGGAGTGATGATTGTGTTTGAAGGACATATCATAATGATGGAGTGATGATTGTGTTTGAAGGACATATCATAATGATGGAGTGATGATTGTGTTTGAAGGACATATCATAATGATGGAGTGATGATTGTGTTTGAAGGACATATCATAATGATGGAGTGATGATTGTGTTTGAAGGACATATCATAATGATGGAGTGATGATTGTGTTTGAAGGACATATCATAATGATGGAGTGATGATTGTTTGAAGGACATATAACGATAGAGTGATGATTGTGTTTGAAGGACATATCATAATGATGGAGTGATGATTGTGTTTGAAGGACATATAATGATGGAGTGATGATTGTGTTTGAAGGACATATCATAATGATGGAGTGATGATTGTTTGAAGGACATATAACGATGGAGTGATGATTGTTTGAAGGACATATCATAATGATGGAGTGATGATTGTTTGAAGGACATATCATAATGATGGAGTGATGATTGTTTGAAGGACATATCATAATGATGGAGTGATGATTGTGTTTGAAGGACATATAATGATGGAGTGATGATTGTTTGAAGGACATATCATAATGATGGAGTGATGATTGTTTGAAGGACATATCATAATGATGGAGTGATGATTGTGTTTGAAGGACATATAATGATGGAGTGATGATTGTGTTTGAAGGACATATCATAATGATGGAGTGATGATTGTGTTTGAAGGAGATGTAAGGCTGTACATGTGGTGGGAGTCCAGTGTATGTACATTCTTATTTCCATATGTGGATGGATAAAGGATGATTGAATTAAATGACATTGTAAAAGAGTGATTTTGGTCAGTTTCAGTTAACTCCTGACTGCTACTGATGAGTACTCTCCTCATTTGGGGAATGTTACTTCTCAATAATCATCAGCTTCATCAACATGTTTTTTATGACTTCTGGATTACATAACGTCACGCTATTTATCAGAACCAGTTTCAGGTCTAAAAGCCACAAGATCATCAACAAAATTTTTGCACAGTCAACCTTAATCTTTGTATGCAGAGTGATCTAACATGCTGAGGTTCAGCAGTGAAATAATTAATTTTGTCTGCAGCATGTGTTCTTGCACAAAATATTTGGTCTGCAGCATGTGTTCTTGCACAAAATATTTGGTCTGCAGCATGTGTCATCATCATCAGGTGCCCTGCCGCATGGCGTTGGTGATCATGGACTCCCATCTGTCTCTGTCTCTTGTTGCCTCTAGCATCTCTCAGCCTGAGTCCGTGAGGTGCTCAGTTATCGCCTGTCGCCACGAGGAGGCACAGCGTAGGGCTTGCTGATGGAGAGGCTATGTATTGGCAGGAAGAGACCTACGCCTTCTGCTCTTCTTTTCGCATGGCTGCAAGCAGCAGTGCTAGCCAGCAGTGTAGGCTGAAGCCGACACACTAGACGCATCACATCTGCCAATATGACAAGCATGTGCAGCATGTGTACTTGCACAAAATATTCAACAGGGATTTCTCCGACGATCATTCGTGCATTTTCTATTTAACTGATTTTGGTTCATGGGTTTATTCCAATGAATAGTTGACTTAAAAAGTAGAATCTTGGTGCAAGACTGTCCTGTTCTCTCTCTCTCTCTGTGCATGTGTGTGTGTGTGTGTGTGTGTGTGTGTGTGTGTGTGTGTGTGTGTTAGAAATTACATGATAATGATAATATTTGTTATTGTTAGATAACAGTGATAATTATAATTATCTTTTTCAAAATGCTGTTGTCACTCATTTTTGCCTGTTGGCTGTTGGGACAGGTGGAGGCCTTAAGGAAACGCCAGAAGCCAATGTCCACCAGGGCAGCAGGACGCGTGGCCAAATATGACAGACCCCCCATACAGCCTGTCTCACCCCTCATCTCACGCAGACTTCGCTCTCGAAGGACTGAGTTCTCTCCCAAGGCTGCCAAGAGTAAATGGGAACGGCTGGAAAAACATGTGAGATTGCTTGCTCCATTTCTTGTATAAAAGTGTGTGTGTGTGTGTGTGTGTGTGTTAAGTGACTTGTTAGCTTGGTCAGAATACTATGTGGATAATGTAGGGGTCAAGAGTTTAACCCTCGGAATAGCTACAGGTAAAAAATTAGTGGCTCCATTAGCACAGTCAGAGTGCCATGTTGATTACTAAGGATTATAGATTACCCTCATGTGAGCTACAGGTAAGTTTAGTGGCTCCATTAGCACACATTCTGCATTTAATGTTAATTGTTTACTTTGTGGAATGTTTCAAAAATGTCCCCCAACAAGATGTTGGGAGTGTAAGTGAAAGTATCTGCCATGGGTTGTCATGCCAGTGACAGTAGTGTTTGTCGTATGAAGAAAACTGAAATTGTGTGTTTGATGGTATTACTGATGTGTGTTGGTGACAGGTATGTTAATTGTGTTTGATGGTATTACTGATGTGTGTTGTGACAGGTATGTTGTGTGTTGATGGTATTACTGATGTGTGTTGGTGACAGGTATGTTAATTGTGTGTTGATGGTATTACTGATGTGTGTTGTGACAGGTATGTTAATTGTGTGTTGATGGTATTACTGATGTGTGTGTTGTGACAGGTATGTTGTGTGTTGATGGTATTACTGATGTGTGTTGGTGACAGGTATGTTAATTGTGTGTTGATGGTATTACTGATGTGTGTTGTGACAGGTATGTTAATTGTGTGTTGATGGTATTACTGATGATGTGTTGGTGACAGGTATGTTAATTGTGTGTTGATGGTATTACTGATGTGTGTTGTGACAGGTATGTTAATTGTGTGTTGATGGTATTACTGATGTGTTGTTGGTGACAGGTATGTTAATTGTGTGTTGATGGTATTCTGATGTGTGTTGGTGACAGGTATGTTGTGTGTTGATGGTATTACTGATGTGTGTTGGTGACAGGTATGTTAATTGTGTGTTGATGGTATTACTGATGTGTGTTGGTGACAGGTATGTTAATTGTGTGTTGATGGTATTACTGATGTGTGTTGGTGACAGGTATGTTAATTGTGTGTTGATGGTATTACTGATGTGTGTTGGTGACAGGTATGTTAATTGTGTGTTGATGGTATTACTGATGTGTGTTGGTGACAGGTATGTTAATTGTGTGTTGATGGTATTACTGATGTGTGTTGGTGACAGGTATGTTTTGTGTGTTGATGGTATTACTGATGTGTGTTGGTGACAGGTATGTTGTGTGTTGATGGTATTACTGATGTGTGTTGGTGACAGGTATGTTTGTGTGTTGATGGTATTACTGATGTGTGTTGGTGACAGGTATGTTAATTGTGTGTTGATGGTATTACTGATGTGTGTGTTGGTGACAGGTATGTTGTGTGTTGATGGTATTACTGATGTGTGTTGGTGACAGGTATGTTAATTGTGTGTGATGGTATTACTGATGTGTGTTGGTGACAGGTATGTTAATTATGTGTTGATGGTATTACTGATGTGTGTTGGTGACAGGTATGTTAATTGTGTGTTGATGGTATTACTGATGTGTGTGTGTTGGTGACAGGTATGTTAATTGTGTGTTGATGGTATTACTGATGTGTGTTGGTGACAGGTATGTTAATTGTGTGTTGATGGTATTACTGATGTGTGTTGGTGACAGGTATGTAATGTGTGTTGATGGTATTACTGATGTGTGTGTTGGTGACAGGTATGTTAATTGTGTGTTGATGGTATTACTGATGTGTGTTGGTGACAGGTATGTTAATTGTGTGTTGATGGTATTACTGATGTTTGTGTGTTGGTGACAGGTATGTTAATTGTGTGTTGATGGTATTACTGATGTGTGTGTGTTGGTGACAGGTATGTTAATTGTGTGTTGATGGTATTACTGATGTGTGTTGTGACAGGTATGTTAATTGTGTGTTGATGGTATTACTGATGTGTGTTGTGACAGGTATGTTAATTGTGTGTTGATGGTATTACTGATGTGTGTGTTGGTGACAGGTATGTTAATTGTGTGTTGATGGTATTACTGATGTGTGTTGTGACAGGTATGTTAATTGTGTGTTGATGGTATTACTGATGTGTGTTGGTGACAGGTATGTTAATTGTGTGTTGATGGTATTACTGATGTGTGTTGTGACAGGTATGTTAATTGTGTGTTGATGGTATTACTGATGTGTGTGTTGGTGACAGGTATGTTAATTGTGTGTTGATGGTATTCTGATGTGTGTTGGTGACAGGTATGTTTGTGTGTTGATGGTATTACTGATGTGTGTTGGTGACAGGTATGTATTGTGTGTTGATGGTATTACTGATGTGTGTTGGTGACAGGTATGTTAATTGTGTGTTGATGGTATTACTGATGTGTGTTGGTGACAGGTATGTTAATTGTGTGTTGATGGTATTACTGATGTGTGTTGGTGACAGGTATGTTGTGTGTTGATGGTATTACTGATGTGTGTTGGTGACAGGTATGTTGTGTGTTGATGGTATTACTGATGTTGTGTGTTGGTGACAGGTATGTTAATTGTGTGTTGATGGTATTACTGATGTGTGTTGGTGACAGGTATGTTAATTGTGTGTTGATGGTATTACTGATGTGTGTTGGTGACAGGTATGTTGTGTGTTGATGGTATTACTGATGTGTGTTGGTGACAGGTATGTTAATTGTGTGTTGATGGTATTACTGATGTGTGTGTTGGTGACAGATATGTTGTGTGTTGATGGTATTACTGATGTGTGTTGGTGACAGGTATGTTAATTGTGTGTTGATGGTATTACTGATGTGTGTTGGTGACAGGTATGTTAATTGTGTGTTGATGGTATACTGATGTATGTGTTGGTGACAGGTATGTTAATTGTGTGTTGATGGTATTACTGATGTGTGTGTTGGTGACAGGTATGTTAATTGTGTGTTGATGGTATTACTGATGTGTGTGGTGTTGGTGACAGGTATGTTAATTGTGTGTTGATGGTATTACTGATGTGTGTTGGTGACAGGTATGTTAATTGTGTGTTGATGGTATTACTGATGTGTGTGTTGGTGACAGGTATGTTAATTGTGTTGTGTGATGGTATTACTGATGTGTGTTGGTGACAGGTATGTTAATTGTGTGTTGATGGTATTACTGATGTGTGTTGGTGACAGGTATGTTAATTGTGTATTGATGGTATTACTGATGTGTGTGTGTGTTGGTGACAGGTATGTTAATTGTGTGTTGATGGTATTACTGATGTGTGTTGGTGACAGGTATGTTAATTGTGTTTGATGGTATTACTGATGTGTGTTGGTGACAGGTATGTTAATTGTGTGTTGATGGTATTACTGATGTGTGGTGTTGGTGACAGGTATGTTAATTGTGTGTTGATGGTATTACTGATGTGTGTTGGTGACAGGTATAGTTAATTGTGTGTTGATGGTATTAACTGATGTGTGTTGGTGACAGGTATGTTAATTGTGTGTTGATGGTATTACTGATGTGTGTGTGTGTTGGTGACAGGTATGTTAATTGTGTGTTGATGGTTTACTGATGTGTGTTGGTGACAGGTATTTAATGTGTTGATGTATATGATGTGTGTGGTGACGTATGTTAATTGTGTGTTGATGTATTACTGATGTGTGTTGGTGACAGGTATGTTAATTGTGTGTTGATGGTATTACTGATGTGTGTTGGTGACAGGTATGTTAATTGTGTGTTGATGGTATTACTGATGTGTGTTGTGGTGACAGGTATGTTAATTGTGTGTTGATGGTATTACTGATGTGTGTTGGTGACAGGTATGTTAATTGTGTGTTGATGGTATTACTGATGTGTTTGTGTGTTGGTGACAGGTATGTTAATTGTGTGTTGATGGTATTACTGATGTGTGTTGGTGACAGGTATGTTAATTGGGGTGTTGGTATTACTGATGTGTGTTGGTGACAGGTATGTTAATTGTGTGTTGATGGTATTACTGATGTGTGTTGGTGACAGGTATGTTAATTGTGTGTTGATGGTATTACTGATGTGTGTTGGTGACAGGTATGTTAATTGTGTGTTGATGGTATTACTGATGTGTGTTGGTGACAGGTATGTTAATTGTGTGTTGATGGTATTACTGATGTGTGTTGGTGACAGGTATGTTAATTGGGTTGTTGGTATTACTGATGTGTGTTGGTGACAGGTATGTTAATTGTGTGTTGATGGTATTACTGATGTGTGTGTTGGTGACAGGTATGTTAATTGTGTGTTGATGGTATTACTGATGTGTGTGTTGGTGACAGGTATGTTAATGTGTGTTGTAATTGATGTGTTTGGTGAGGTTGAATGGTTTTGATGTATTACTGATGTGTGTGTTGGTGACAGGTATGTTAATTGTGTGTTGATGGTATTACTGATGTGTGTTTGGTGACAGGTATGTTAATTGTGTGTTGATGGTATTACTGATGTGTGTGTTGGTGACAGGTATGTTAATTGTGTGTTGATGGTATTACTGATGTGTGTTTGGTGACAGGTATGTTATTGTGTGTTGATGGATTACTGATGTGTGTTGGTGACAGGTATGTGTGTGATGGATTATATGTTGTGTTGGTGACAGGTATTAATGTGTTGATGGTTATGATGTGTGTTGGTGACAGGTATGTTAATTGTGTGTTGATGGTATTACGTGATGTGTGTTGGTGAAGGTATGTTGTGTGTTGATGGTATTACTGATGTGTGTTGGTGACAGGTATGTTGTGTTGATGGGATTACTGATGTGTGTTGGTGACAGGTATGTTAATTGTGTGTTGATGGTATAACTGATGTATGTGTTGGTGACAGGTATGTTAATTGTGTGTTGATGGTATTACTGATGTGTGTGTGTTGGTGACAGGTATGTTAATTGTGTGTTGATGGGATTACTGATGTGTGTTGGTGACAGGTATGTTAATTGTGTGTTGATGGTATTACTGATGTGTGTTGGTGACAGGTATGTTGTGTGTTGGTGACAGGTATGTTGTGTGTTGGTGACAGGTATGTTAATTGTGTGTTGATGGTATTACTGATGTGTGTTGGTGACAGGTATGTTAATTGTGTGTTGATGGTATTACTGATGTGTGTTGGTGACAGGTATGATAATTGTGTGTTGGTGACAGGTATGTTAATTGTGTGTTGGTGACAGGTATGTTAATTGTGTGTTGATGGTATTACTGATGTGTGTGTGTTTGGTGACAGGTATGTTAATTGTGTGTTGATGGTATTACTGATGTGTGTGTGTGTGTTGGTGACAGGTATGTTAATTGTTTGTTGATAGTATTACTGATGTGTGTTGTGACAGGTATGTTAATTGTTTGTTGATAGTATTACTGATGTGTGTTGGTGACAGGTATGTTAATTGTGTGTTGATGGTATTACTGATGTGTGTTGGTGACAGGTATGTTTAGCAGGTAGTGTTTGTTAACAAAAGCGATAAGTCAGGAAGTGTGAACGTCCTGACATGGTTAGTGTGGTGGTTTTCAGATGAATGCTGTGGTGACCAAGAAGCAGACCATCACACTGATGGAGAGAGACATGGAAGTCTGGCTCAAGGTTAGATACCACATCTTTTGTGAATGACTGCTTCTTTTGATTTTGTACAAGGTTGTTATAACTGTACTCTTCGGCTGTGTTCTCCTTGTTCGGATTGTATTTACTGTTCAGCTGTATTCTCCTTGCCCTGATTGTATTTACAGTTCAGCTGTATTCTCCTTGTCCTGATTGTATTTACAGTTCAGCTGTATTCTCCTTGTCCAGATTGTATTTACAGTTCAGCTGTGTTCTCCTTGCCCTGATTGTATTTACAGTTCAGCTGTGTTCTCCTTGCCCTGATTGTATTTACAGTTCAGCTGTGTTCTCCTTGCCCTGATTGTATTTACAGTTCAGCTGTATTCTCCTTGCCCTGATTGTATTAATTGTACAGTTCAGCTGTATTCTCCTTGCCCTGATTGTATTTACTGTACAGTTCAGCTGTGTTCTCCTTGCCCTGATTGTATTAATTGTACAGTTCAGCTGTGTTCTCCTTGCCCTGATTGTATTAATTGTACAGTTCAGCTGTATTCTCCTTGCCCTGATTGTATTTACTGTACAGTTCAGCTGTGTTCTCCTTGCCCTGATTGTATTAATTGTACAGTTCAGCTGTGTTCTCCTTGCCCTGATTGTATTAATTGTACAGTTCAGCTGTGTTCTCCTTGCCCTGATTGTATTAATTGTACAGTTCAGCTGTGTTCTCCTTGCCCTGATTGTATTAATTGTACAGTTCAGCTGTATTCTCCTTGCCCTGATTGTATTTACTGTACAGTTCAGCTGTGTTCTCCTTGCCCTGATTGTATTAATTGTACAGTTCAGCTGTGTTCTCCTTGCCCTGATTGTATTAATTGTACAGTTCAGCTGTGTTCTCCTGTCCCTGATTGTATTGTACAGTTCAGCTGTGTTCTCCTGCCCTGATTGTTTTATGTTACAGTTCACTGTGTTCCCCTTCCCTGATTGTGATTATCTGTACAGTTCAGACTGTGTTCTCCTGTCCATACCTGTGGTGGATAGTTGTTCATACAGTTCCCACAGTGTGTAAATGTTTGTCGACTGTAGTTGATGTGTATTCCTGTTACATCTGTGTATTGTACTTCCAAATTGTTGTATTCCCTGCTTGATGATTTTCTCGTCCATCCTGTGTGATGATGTGTCTGTTCCCACCCTGTGTGATGATGTGTCCACCTGTGTGTGATGATCTGTTCCACCTGTGTGATGATGTGTAATTCTGTGTTTCCACCCTGTGTGATATTTGTAGTGTAGTCTGTTCCACCCTGTGATAGTGATTGCATGTGTGATCTGTCTCACTGTGTGATGAGTAGTGTGTGATTGTCTCCACCCTGTTGTAGTGATTGATTTTCCTGTCCACCCGTGTGTGATGAGTTGTCGTCCACCTGTATTTCTCACCCTGTGTGATGTTTGTCCACCTTGTGATGATGTTTGTCCACCTGTGTGATGTGTCTGTCCACCCTGTTGATTGTGATGTGTGTTGTCCACCCTGTGTGATGATGTGTCTGTCCCACCCTGTGTGTTGATGATGTGTTGTCCACCCTGTGGATGCACCTGTTTCTTCACCCGTGTGATGTGTGTCTGTCCACCCTGTGTGATGATGTGTCTGTCCACCCTGTGTGATGAGTGTCTGTCCACCCTGTGTGATGATGTGTCTGTCCACCCTGTGTGATGATGTGTCTGTCCACCCTGTGTGATGATGTGTCTGTCCACCCTGTGTGATGATGTGTCTGTCCACCCTGTGTGTGATGTAGGGTTGTCTGTGTCCACCCTGTGTGATGATGTGTCTGTCCACCCTGTGTGATGATGTGTCTGTCCACCCTGTGTGATGATGTGGTCCACCCTGTGTGATGTGTCTGTCCACCCTGTTGATGATGTGTGTACTGGTATGATGTGTCTCCCCTGTGTGATGTGTGTCTGTCCACCCTGTGTGTGATGTGTCTGTCCCCCTGTGTGATGTGTGTCTGTCCACCTGTGTGATGATGTGTCTGTCCACCCTTGTGATGATGTGTCTGTCCACCCTGTGGTGTCATGATGTGTCTGTCCACCCTGTGGATGGTTGCTTATTGTGACCCTGTGTGTGTGTGTCCTGTCCACCCTGTGTGATAGTGTCTGTCACCCTGTGTGATGATGTGTCTGTCCACCCTGTGTGATGATGTGTCTGTCCCCTGTTGATATGTGTCTTCCACCTGTGTGATGATTGTCTGTCCACTGTGTGATGTGTCGTCCACCCTGTGTGATGATGTGTCTGTCCACCCTGTGTGATGATGTCTGTCCCCCTGGTGAATGTGTCTGTCCACCCTGTGTGATGATGTGTCTGTCCACCTGGTGATGATCTGTCCACCTGTGTGATGATGTGTCTGTCCCACCCTGTTGATGTGTGTCTGTCCACCCTGTGTGATGATGTGCCCTGTCCACCCTGTGTGATGATGTGTCTGTCCACCCTGTGTGATGATGTGTTGTTCTGTCCACCCTGTGTGATTGATGTGTGTGTTCTGTCCACCCTGTGTGCTGCCACCTGTTGTGTCTGTCCACCCTGTGTGATGGTGTGTCTGTCCACCCTGTGTGATGTGTCTGTCCCACCTGTGTGATGATGTGTCTGTCCACCCTGTGTGATGTGTCTGTCCACCCTGTGTGATGATGTGTCTGTCCATCCCTGTGTGAATGTGTTGTCCACCTGTGTGAATGTGTCTGTCCACCTGTGTGATGTGTGTCTGTCCACCCTGTGTGATGATGTGTCTGTCCCCTGTGTGATGTGTGTCTGTCCACCCTGTGTGATGATGTCTGTCCATCCTGTGATATGTGTCTGTCCACCCTGTGTGATGATGTGTCTGTCCACCTGTGTGATGTGTCTGTCCACCCTGTTGATGTGTTCTGTCCATCCTGTGAGGTGTCGTCCCCCGTGCATGATGTGTCTGTCCACCTGTGTGATATTTTTCACTGGGGATGATGTGTCTGTCCACCCTGTGTGTGGTGTCTGTCCATCCTGTGTGATGATGTGTCTTCCACCCTGTGTGATGATGTGTCTGTCCACCCTGTGTGATGATGTGTCTGTCCACCCTGTGGATGATGTCTGTCCATCCTGTGTGATGGTGTTGTCCACCCTGTGTGATGATGTCTGTCCACCCTGTGTGAATGTGTCTGTCCACCCTGTGTGATGTGTCTGTCCACCCTGTGTGATGATGTGCTGTCCACCTGTGTTGACCTGTACTGTTGATTGTCTGTCCACCCTGTGTGATGGTCTGTCCATCCTGTGTGTGATGTCTGTCCCCTTTGATGTTTGTCTGTCCACCTGTGTGATATGTTCTGCCACCTGTGTGATGATGTGTCTGTCCACCTCGTGTGATGATGTGTCGTGTCCTTCCCTGTGTATGATGTCTTCCACCGTTGATATTGTCGTCCACCTGTGATGTGTCTTCCACTGATGATATGTGTCTGTCCATCCTGTATGTGTTCGTCCATGCCTGTTGATGTGTGTCTGTCCACCTGTGTGATGATTATTGTCCACTTTGTAGTATAGATGTCTGTCCACCTGTGTGAGATGTGTCAGTCCACTGTTGATGTTTCTGTCCACCTGTGTGATGACTTGTCATCCTGTGATGATGTGTCTGTCACCTGTGTGATGATGGTCTGTCCACCCTGTGTGATGATGTCTGTCCATCCTGTGTGATGATGTGTCTGTCCACCCTGTGATGATGTGTCTGTCCACCCTGTGTGATGAGTCTGTCCACCCTGTGTGATGATGTGTCTGTCCACCTGTGTGAGATGTGTCTTCCACCCTGTGTGATGATGTGTCTGTCCACCCTGTGTGATGATGTGTCCACCCTGTGTATTGATGGATGATCGTGTCCACCCTGTGTGATGATGTCTGTCCACCCTGTGTGATGATGGTCTGTCCACCTGTGTGATGATGTGTCTGTCCACCCTGTGTGATGATGTGTCTGTCCACCCTGTGTGATGATGTTCTGTCCACCTGTGTGATGATGTGTCTGTCCACCCTGTGTGATGATGTGTCTGTCCACCTGTGTGATGGTGTCTGTCCACCCTGTGTGATGATGTGTCTGTCCACCCTGTGTGATGTGTCTGTCCACCCTGTGTGATGATGTTCTGTCTGTCCACCCTGTGTGATGATGTGTTGTTGTCCACCCTGTGTGATGATGTGTCTGTCCACCCTGTGTGATGATGTGTCTTCCCTTGTGAGTGTCTGTCCCCCTGTGTGATGATGTGTCTGTCCACCCTGTGTGATGTGTGTCTGTCCACCTGTGTGATGATGTGTCTGTCCACCTGTGTGATGATGTGTCTGTCCACCCGTGTGATGATGTGTCTGTCCACCCTGTGTGATGATGGTCTGTCCACCCTGTGTGATGATGTGTCTGTCATCTGTGTGATGATGTGTCTGTCCATCCTGTGTGATAGTGTGTCTGTCCACTGTGTGATGATGTGTCTGTCCACCCTGTGTGATGATGTGTCTGTCCACCCTGTGTGATGATGTGTCTGTCCACCCTGTGTGATGATGTGTCTGTCCACCCTGTGTGATGATGTGTCTGTCCACCCTGTGTGATGGTGTGTCTGTCCACCCTGTGTGATGATGTGTCTGTCCACCCTGTGTGATGATGTGTCCATCCTGTGTGAAGATGTGTCCATCCTGTGTGATGATCTGTCCATCCTGTGTGATGATCTGTCCACCCTGTGTGATGATCTGTCCATCCTGTATGATGTGTCCGCCCTGTGTGATGATCTGTCCATCCTGTGTGATGATCTGTCCATCCTGTATGATCTGTCCATCCTGTGTGATGATCTGTCCATCCTGTATGATGCGTCCACCCTGTGTGATGATCTGTCCATCCTGTGTGATGTGTCCACCCTGTGTGATGATCTGTCCATCCTGTATGATGTGTCCATCCTGTATGATCTGTCCACCCTGTGTGATGATCTGTCCATCCTGTATGATGTGTCCGCCCTGTGTGATGATCTGTCCATCCTGTGTGATGATCTGTCCATCCTGTATGATCTGTCCATCCTGTGTGAGATCTGTCCATCCTGTATGATCTGTCCACCCTGTGTGATGATCTGTCCATCCTGTGTGATGTGTCCACCCTGTGTGATGATCTGTCCATCCTGTATGATGTGTCCATCCTGTATGATGTGTCCACCCTGTTGATGTGTCCACCTGTGTGATGATCTGTCCATCCTGTATGATGTGTCCACCCTGTGTGATGATCTGTCCATCCTGTATGATCTGTCCATCCTGTGTGATGATCTGTCCATCCTGTTATCTGTCCATCCTGTGGATGATCTGTCCACCTGTGTGATGATCTGTCCACCACTGTGTGATGATCTGTCCATCCTTGTGTGATGATCTGTCCATCCTGTGTGATGATCTGTCCATCCTGTATGATCTGTCCACCCTGTGTGATAATCTGTCCATCCTGTATGATGTGTCCACCCTGTGTGATGATGTGTCCACCCTGTGTGATGATCTGTCCATCCTGTATGATCTGTCCATCCTGTGTGATGATCTGTCCATCCTGTATGATATGTCCACCCTGTGTGATGATCTGTCCACCTGTATGATCTGTCCACCCTGTGTGATAATCTGTCCTCCTGTATGATTGTCCACCCTGTGTGATGATCTGTCCATCCTGTAGATTGTCCACCTGTGTGATGATCTGTCCACCCTGTATGATCTGTCCACCCTGTGTGATGATCTGTCCATCCTGTATGATATGTCCACCCTGTGTGATGATCTGTCCACCCTGTATGATCTGTCCACCCTGTGTGATAATCTGTCCATCCTGTATGATTGTCCACCCTGTGTGATGATCTGTCCACCCTGTATGATCTGTCCACCCTGTGTGATATCTGTCCATCCTGTATGATATGTCCACCCTGTGTGATGATCTGTCCACCCTGTATGATCTGTCCACCCTGTGTGATATCTGTCCATCCTGTATGATATGTCCCTGTGTGATGATCTTCCACCTGTATGATCTGTCCACCCTGTGTGATATCTGTCATCCTGTATGATGTGTCCACCCTGTGTGATGATCTGTCCATCCTGTATGATGTGTCCACCCTGTGTGATGATCTGTCCATCCTGTATGATATGTCCACCCTGTGTGATGATCTGTCCACCTGTATGATTGTCCATCCTGTGTGATGATCTGTCCACCCTGTGTGATGATGTGTCCACCCTGTGTGATGATCTGTCCATCCTGTATGATGTGTCCATCCTGTGTGATGATCTGTCCATCCTGTATGATCTGTCCACCCTGTGTGATGATCTGTCCATCCTTGTGATGATCTGTCCACCCTGTGTGATGATCTGTCCATCCTGTATGATGTGTCCATCCTGTGTGATGATCTGTCCATCCTGTGTGATGATCTGTCCACCCTGTGTGATGATTGTCCACCCTGTGTGATGATCTGTCCATCCTGTATGATGTGTCCATCCTGTGTGATGATCTGTCCATCCTGTATGATCTGTCCATCCTGTGTGATGATCTGTCCATCCTGTGTGATGATCTGTCCACCCTGTGTGATGATCTGTCCACCTGTTTGATGATCTGTCCATCCTGTATGATTGTCCATCCTGTGTGATGATCTGTCCATCCTGTGTGATGATCTGTCCATCCTGTATGATCTGTCCACTCCTGTGTGATGATCTGTCCATCCTGTGTGATGATCTGTCCATCCTGTATGATCTGTCCATCCTGTGTAATGATCTGTCCATCCTGTGTGATGATCTGTCCATCCTGTATGATCTGTCCACCCTGTGTGATGATCTGTCCATCCTGTATGATCTGTCCACCCTGTGTGATGATCTGTCCATCCTGTATGATCTGTCCACCTGTGTGATGATCTGTCCATCCCTGTTATGATCTGTCCACCCTGTGTGATGATTGTCCATCCTGTATGATCTGTCCACCCTGTGTGATGATCTGTCCATCCCTGTATGATCTGTCCACCCTGTGTGATGATCTGTCCATCCTGTGTGATGTTTGTTCCACCCTGTGTGATGATCTGTCCATCCTGTGTGATGATGTCCACCTGTGTGATGATCTGTCCATCCTGTATGATCTGTCCACCCTGTGTGATGATCTGTCCATCCTGTATGATGTGTCCACCCTGTGTGATGATCTGTCCACCCTGTGTGATGATGTGTCCATCCTGTATGATCTGTCCACCCTGTGTGATGATCTGTTCCACCCTGTATGATCTGTCCACCCTGTTGTGATGATGTGCTCCACCTGTGTGATGATCTGTCCATCCTGTATGATTGTCCACCCTGTGTGATGATCTGTCCATCCTGTATGATGTGTCCACCCTGTGTGATGATCTGTCCCACCCTGTGTGATGATGTGTCCATCCTGTTGATGATCTGTCCATCCTGTGTGATGATCTGTCCATCCTGTGTATGATCTGTCCACCCTGTGTGATGATCTGTCCACCCTGTGTGATGATGTCCACCCTGTGTGATGATCTGTCCATCCTGTGTGATGTGTCCACCCTGTGTGATGATCTGTCCACCCTGTATGATTGTCCACCCTGTGATGATCTGTCCATCCTGTATGATGTGTCCACCCTGTGTGATGATCTGTCCATCCTGTATGATGTGTCCACCCTGTGTGATGATCTGCCCACCCTGTGTGATGATGTGTCCATCCTGTATGATCTGTCCATCCCTGTGTGATGATCTGTCCATCCTGTATGATCTGTCCACCCTGTGTGATGATCTGTCCACCCTGTGTGATGATGTGTCCACCCTGTGTGATGATCTGTCCATCCTGTGTGTGATGTGTCCACCCTGTGTGATGATCTGTCCACCCTGTGTGATGATGTGTCCACCCTGTGATGATCTGTCCATCCTGTATTGATTGTGGTCCACCCTGTGTGATGATCTGTCCATCCTGTATGATGTGTCCACCCTGTGTGATGATCTGCCCACCCTGTGTGATGATGTGTCCATCCTGTATGATCTGTCCATCCTGTGTGATGATCTGTCCATCCTATATGATCTGTCCACCCTGTGTGATGATCTGTCCATCCTATATGATCTGTCCACCCTGTGTGATGATCTGTCCACCCTGTGTGATGATCTGTCCACCCTGTGTGATGATGTGTCCATCCCTTCTTTCTGCCTCGTTTTGAATGTGGAAGATGTGGGCCCCATTTGAATGTTTCACTCAAGTGTGAGAAATGTATAGAACATTGCCTGAGGATTATGTGTACTTTGAGAAGAGTGGTTTTGTGTAGAAGTTTAAATGACATGTTTGTGATGGAAGTTGTAGAATGTATCAGAATGATAACCATGGAAGTTGAATGTTCTTTGATTTTGTTGCAGTTTCTGTGTTTTACAAAATTAATGTTGTTGCAGCAAAGAGACAAGATGACCAAGAAACTTGAACACTATCAGAAGAAGAGGAAAATGATGGCAGATCTGGGAGAGGTAGGTGTAGAATTTTCATACATAGTGTATGTACTTTATGTGTTTGTGTGGGTAGGGCGTAGAGTGCAGATATACATATTGTCACAATTTTACACAAGTATTCCTTGTGCACGCATTTATGCATGTTCACATGCACTTGGACACACATACAGGTGCCAGGAAATAAAGCTGTGTGGTTAAAACTTGAAATAGAATTTGGAAAAATTATGTTCACAAGTTGGTTAGGGAGTAACTTTCTTCAGCGGTATTGATCTTTCCTCACTATGTTCATGACTTCACTGGTATGGCATCTGTAGTTGCATTTGTTTGTATGTTACAGCACGGTATCACACCTTACTGTGCTGTATCCATTGTTTCAAAGTTACAGCACAATATCCTACATAATTGTGCTGTATCAATTGTTTCAAAGTTACAGCTTGATATCCTACTTAATTGTGCTGTATCCATTTGTTTCAAAGTTACAGCTTGATATCCTACATAATTGTGCTGTATCAATTGTTTCAAAGTTACAGCTTGATATCCTACTTAATTGTGCTGTATCCAATTGTTTCAAAGTTACAGCTTGATATCCTACTTAATTGTGCTGTATCATTGTTTCAAAGTTACAGCTTGATATCCTACATAATTGTGCTGTATCAATTGTTTCAAAGTTACAGCTTGATATCCTACATAATTGTGCTGTATCCAATTGTTTCAAAGTTACAGCTTGATATCCTACATAATTGTGCTGTATCCAATTTTCAATACAGCTTGATATCCTACATAATTGTGCTGTATCCAATTGTTTCAAAGTTACAGCTTGATATCCTACATAATTGTGCTGTATCCAATTGTTTCAAAGTTACAGCTTGATATCCTTCTTAATTGTGCTGTATCCATTTGTTTCAAAGTTACAGCACAGTATCATACGTTATTGGGCTGTATCCATTTGTTTCAAAGTTACAGCATGATGCATTTCGTCTTTATGTGTGTGAGGCATTTTTTGACATTTTTCATGCATTTGTATGTGACACTAATGCAAGGAGATGATTGTAAAGGCTTTCTGTCTTTCTTAACTCACTCGGTACAGGGGAGTTTTTCCCCTAGCGTTTCCCCTGGTACGGCCCATTTTGAAGGTTAGGAAAAAAATCACAAAAAATACAAAACATAAAGGAACAAAATGAAACTTTCAGATCTGAATATTTACATGTTGGGTTAGTTCATGCCAAAATATTGAAGTTCTTCCTTGAATTTTTCTTCTTCATGTGCCACGTTGAAAATACCCCAAATTTTGTGGTCAGGATCACCGTACAGTCACACACTTTAATCAGCTCCATGAACACACAGTCAAAGGTGAGAAGGTCTTTGTATGCACAAAACAACATGAATAAAGTAGACTTTGCTCAGGGTAAAAAAAAAAGATTATTAGTGATATTATATGAATAAATGTTACAAATTGTTACACAGGGGAGTTATAGGAGCGTGGCACTCAAATGAGACATGCAGGCCACAAGAGCCAGAGAAGGACGCAAAGTGGGAGAAAAACTAAAATCTTCGTGCCAGTCATGCTTTCATAAAGTGAATGAAACTTCCATCAGGCATGCGACTCGCTGTACTTGGCCTGCTGACTGCTCGCCTCTCATGACGTGTACGCCCACCTCCCTTTCCCACTTCACTGTCGTCTGAAACTGGGTCACTGTCAGTACCTTCTTGCTGGCAACTTCCATCACTTGATACACTTTCACCATTATCTTCAGCATACTCCTCGATGTCCAATCCTTCAGTCTGAAGCACTTCAATCACTTTAGCAGCAGTAATACGCCGCAGACGCGATCTACTTTGTTCGAAAACTCGTACTCACCTGCGACGCCATTTTCGACACGAATGCAGATTAGCAAGTCATTCGGGGTGCCGAAGACAATCGCTTCCCGACGAGTGTAGTGTTACGGAATCTCACGAAGTAACTTTCCACTTGACCCTTGACATGTTTGCAGTGACCATTGTGGCTATGGTAGGCATGCAGGCTCAAAAGGGGAGCGTCGAAACATTTTTAATTATCGAAACCGCTATAGCGTTCCGTCGTACGCAACCGTGCCTTTCATCATGACCACTATAGCGTTCCGTCGTACCGAGTGAGTTAATGTCTATTATCTCTGCCGTAAACAGCACATATTGAATCCCTTGTCTCATTTTCTTGGTTGAACCTGGTGTAAGCTGGTGAATAGTCTGAAACAGACAAAGTGTTAGACAGAAATAGGTATACATACCGCTGACGATGTTTGGTGTGCAGACGGCATCAGTGAAGGAGATGGAGGACATCATTGAAGGTCTTCAACAACAAGTGGCCTTTACACAGGACAACATCACAGATTGTCAGATGGGCATCATGCAGATGGAGGAAAACAAGGTAACATTGATAGACTGTGGCATGTGTGTGAATTTATCATGGTCTGACTGCAGTTACTCAGAGAAAGATTGAGCGTACCCTTCAGTCCACCCAGCTATAAATGGCTACCTAATGCTGTTTAGGGTTGGGGATGGGCACTAATGACCCATATGTTTGGTCTAACAAAAGTGAGTTGTCTATCACATCATTCCCATCTGACTTTGGGCCATGGTACTACCTTTACCTTTTTTACCTACTGTTTTACTGCAAGTACAAGGACAACAATGACAGCTACTGCTTCATCTGTTACTATCACAAGTACTGCCACTAGTATTTAGTACATTAATGACTCTTATTCATACAGTCCAGAACCCATGCTCTTGTCTCATTATATTATCACACACACGCACACGCACACACACACACACACACACACACACACACACACACACACACACACACACACACACACACACACTCTGTCTGTCTCTGTGTGTGTGTCTCTCTTCTCTTTCTTCCTAGTATACTCTGATTAGATATGAACATGCATGCATGCATGTGTGTGTGTCTGCTTGTGTGTGAGAGTGAATGTGTGTGTGTGTGTGTGTGTGTGTGTGTGTGTGTGTGTGTGTGTGTGTGTGTGCGTGCGTGTGTTCTATCAATTCATTTTTTGAAATACATTTTCAGTTGTTTATAATGAATACATGTGGAATGTCTTTACAAAGAAATATTATTTTCTCGTTGTAAATTATTTGTGGTGTGGTATGTGCTACAGGAAGAAGCGGAGACAATGGATGTGGCAGTGCTGATAAGTGGCTGTGGTGCAGAGGAGGCTCGCTACCTGATTGACCACTGTCTGCAGCTGTCCATAGACAGGGTCAGTGTTTGTGGTTTGTCTTGTTTACTTGTAAGTAGACAGGTTCGATGTTTGTGGTTTGTCTTGTTTACTTGTAAGTCTTCTTGTTACAAGGGATTTGTGTGAATTGAGTGAATTGTGGACAGCTGTCCATAGACAGGGTCAGTGTTTGTGGTTTGTCTTGTTTACTTGTAAGTCTTCTTATCACAAGGGATTTGTGTGAATTGAGTGAATTGTGGACAGCTGTCCATAGACAGGGTCAGTGTTTGTGGTTTGTCTTGTTTACTTGTAAGTCTTCTTGTTACAAGGGATTTGTGTGAATTGAGTGAATTGTGGACAGCTGTCCATAGACAGGGTCAGTGTTTGTGGTTTGTCTTGTTTACTTGTAAGTCTTCTTGTTACAAGGGATTTGTGTGAATTGAGTGAATTGTGGACAGCTGTCTACAGACAAGGTCAGTGTTTGTCTTTTGTCTTGTTTACTTGTAAGTCTTCTTGTTACAAGGGATTTGTGTGAATTGTGGACAGCTGTCTACAGACAGGTTCAGTGTTTGTGGTTTGTCTTGTTTACTTGTTCTCATCAATGGCACTTACTCTCAACCTGCATACCTGACCTGTGGTGTTCCACAAGGATCTGTCCTTGGCCCTGTTCTTTTCACTCTTTACACCTCCCCCCTGTCCACCATCATCAACTCCCATTCTATAAAACACCACTTCTATGCTGATGACACCCAACTTCAAGACAGTGACTCACCTGATAATATACAGCGCCTGTTGACTCGCACCACTGAGTGTTACTCGGACATTAAGAACTGGATGACACACAATAGACTTCAGCTTAATGACGACAAAACAGAAGCTATCCTCATTGGCACCCGTCAGAAACTTTCTCAGCTGCCTCCTCTTTCTCTCCCATTATGTAACACATCAGTCCCAATTTCTGATTCAGCTAAAAACCTTGGTGTCTGCATTGACTCTACCCTCTCCATGAACAACTTTGTTTCTCAAACTGCCAGATCCTGCTACTATCATCTCCATCGTATAAGGCTGATCAGGAAGTATCTCTCTGTCGAAACAACTGCAAAACTCGTTCTCTCCTTCATAATGTCTCGCATTGACTATTGCAATTCACTCCTGTCTGGTCTTCCTGCCTCCACCATTCACATCCTACAGCGCATTCAAAACAATGCTGTACGCCTTGTACTCAAAAAGAAAAAAGCTGACCACATATCTCCTCTCCTGGCACAACTTCACTGGCTCCCTGTATCAAAGCGCATACAGTACAAACTAGACACCATGTGCTACAAAAGCCTCAATAACGCAGCCCCCGATTACCTGTCAAGCCTACTTGAGATCTATGTTCCCTCACGTACCCTCCGCTCTGCCTCCGATCCTCTGACTTTTCGCTTTCCACGCACTAAGCTCAATACCTATGGTCCACGAGCCTTCTCTGTTTCTGGTCCACTCTCCTGGAACAAACTTCCTCTCTCAGTCCGTCAGCAACCTACTTTTGTCTCCTTCAAGTCCGCTCTCAAAACTCACCTTTTCTCCTCCGCATAAAATCCTAACCCCCCTCTGCAGCCTGTCTCCGCTCGGAGGGAATCACATGGTTATAATATATAATTGTATATGCTATGCTCTCTATAATTTTCCATTGGTTTTATTCTTGCTTTTATTGCTTTTATTCTTTCTCCCCATTTATAGCCATGCGTGTGTGTGTGTGTGTGTGTGTGTGTGTGTGTGTGTGTGTGTGTGTGTGTGTGCGTGCGTGTGTGTGCGTGTGTGTGTGCGTGCTTGCGTGTGTGTCTGCTTCAGCGCTTAGATTTGATTTTATCAAGATTTTGCGCTATATAAATATTGTAATTATTATTATTATTACTTGTAAGTCTTCTTGTTACAAGGGATTTGTGTGAATTGAGTGAATTGTGGACAGCTGTCCATAGACAGGGTTGGTGTTTGTGGTTTGTCTTGTTTACTTGTAAGTCTTCTTGTCACAAGGGATTTGTGTGAATTGAGTGAATTGTGGACAGCTGTCCATAGACAGGGTTGGTGTTTGTGGTTTGTCTTGTTTACTTGTAAGTCTTCTTGTTACAAGGGATTTGTGTGAATTGAGTGAATTGTGGACAGCTGTCTACAGACAGGGTTGGTGTTTGTCTTTTGTCTTGTTTACTTTCTGCATGTCACAAGGGATTCACTTGACTGTATTTTGGACAGCTGTCCTCAAGAAGAGCAAAGTGCTACCCATTTTTGTTTGTTATATTTCATGTTGAGGCAGCTGAGATATGGTTTCTAAGAAGAATGTTGAGAGTTCCATGGACAGCAAAGAAAACAAATGAGACAGTCTTGATGGAGGCAGACACAAGAAGATCATTGATAAGGAAGATTAGGAAAAGACAGGCAACATTTATAGGCCATTTTATGAGGAAAGGGGAATTGGAGCACCTGGTCACAACGGGAAAGCTGGAGGGAAAGAGAGCACCAGGTAGACCCAGGGAGAACATATTGGACGGACTTGCAGAGTGGCTGAAGACAAAGAGGGTGGAAGAGGTGCTTGAGGCAACAAGAGATAGAAACAGATGGAAGGCCATGATCGCCAACACCATGTGACAAGGCACCTGATGATGATGATGATGATATATTTCATGTCTGTATGTTTCATGTCTTTTAAATTTTCATTCTGTTATATTTCATGCATGCTTGCTATATTTCATGTCTGTTATATCATGCATGCTTGCTATATTTCATGTCTGTTATATTTCTATGCTGCTTATATTTCATGTCTGTATATTTCATGTCTGTTTTATAGTGCAGTCTTATATTTCATGTCTGTTATAGTGCAGTCTTATATTTCATGTCTGTTATATTTCATGTCTGTTATATTTCATGCATGCTTGCTATATTTCATGTCTGTTATAGTGCAGTCTTATATTTCATGTCTGTTATATTTCATGTCTGTTATATTTCATGCATGCTTGCTATATTTCATGTCTGTTATAATGCAGTCTTATATTTCATGTCTGTTATATTTCATGTCTGTTATAGTGCAGTCTTATATTTCATGTCTGTTATATTTCATGTCTGTTATAGTGCAGTCTTATATTTCATGTCTGTTATAGTGCAGTTTTATATTTCATGTCTGTTATAGTGCATCTTATATCATGTCTGTTATATTTCATGTCTGTTTATATTTCATGTCTGTTTTTATATTTCATGTCTGTTCTATTTCATGTCTGTTCTATTTCATGTCTGTTATATTTCATGTCTTATAGTTGCAGTTTATATTCATGTCTGTTATAGTGCAGTCTTATATTTCATGTCTGTTATATTTCATGTCTGTTATATTTCATGTCTGTTATAGTGCAGTCTTATATTTCATGTCTGTTATAGTGCAGTCTTATATTTCATGTCTGTTATATTTCATGTCTGTTATATTCATGTCTGTTATAGTGCAGTCTTATATTTCATGTCTGTTATAGTGCAGTCTTATATTTCATGTCTGTTATATTTCATGTCTGTTATAGTGCAGTCTTATATTTCATGTCTGTTATAGTGCAGTCTTATATTTCATGTCTGTTTTTATATTTCATGTCTGTTATAGTGCAGTCTTATATTTCATGTCTGTTATAGTGCAGTCTTATATTTCATGTCTGTTATAGTGCAGTCTTATATTTCATGTCTGTTATATTTCATGTCTGTTTATTTCATGTCTGTTATATTTCATGCATGCTTGCTATATTTCATGTCTGTTATAGTGCAGTCTTATATTTCATGTCTGTTATAGTGCAGTCCTATATTTCATGTCTTTAAGTGCAGTCTTATTTCATGTCTTATTTCATGTCTGTTGTAGTGCAGTCTTATATTTCATGTCTTTATATTTCATGTCTGTTATAGTGCAGTCTTATATTTCATGTCTGTTATAAGCTTCGCACAAAAAGTTAAGGATCACTATGAGAAAACAGGTGCGTAATAAACTCAGTTCGCTACTGTTATTTATTTCTCAGTCCAGCCAAATTGTTATGAATTCTTGTTCAGCTGTAGGTGGGCGATGTTGTGTTAGTGCGAAAATTGCACGGGATTCTCTACAACTGAGCTTGGCCGCAAACGGAAAAGCGGAAACTTGCGAAAAAGGACCTTGTTTTGGACGTTCTGCCTGAACACATTGCACAAGCCAGATGGAAAAACCATTATGCACGTGCAAGCACTGCTGTTTATGTGTGAGATGCTGTCTCTTGCTTGGCTTTATAAGAAGACATTCCACCAGTAGTAGGCCTGATCTGACAATGCCTCCACGACGAAAATTGAGCGAGTTTGAGAGGGGACGAGCTGTTGCATGTTTCCAAGATGGTGTTCCCAAGCAAGAAGTGGCCAGGCGACTTCAGGTGTCCATCTCGGTCATTGTCAGACTGATTCAACGCTTCACAGCCACTGGGAGGGTCCATGAAAGACGCAGATCTGGTCGACCGAAGAAGACAAACCCACGTGAAGATCGTCTCATTGAACGACAAGCCCTGCAGACAAGAACAGCCTCTTCCAGCATCATTCGAAGGCAGCTGAGGGTGGCTACTAACATCAACATCAGCCAGCAGACCATACGGAACCGCCTTCATGGGTTTAACCTCCGTTCTCGTCGCCCAGCTGTACGGCCACGCTTAACTCCAGCCCATAGGGCAGCACCCGCGCCTTCTGCAGACGTCACGTGAGGTGGACACGTCAGCAATGGTCCCAGGTCCTGTTCAGTGATGAATCACGCTTCACCATGAACCACAACGACGGCCGACTGAGGGTCTGGAGGCGCCCAGGGCAACGCTTTATTGACACCACTGTCCAAGAAAAGGTGGCCTTTGGTGGAGGTTCTGTAATGGTCTGGGGGGCCTTCAGCCTTCACCACAGAACACCCTTGTATCATGTACAGGGTAACCTGACTGGCCTCCGATACCGGGATGAGATCCTTCGACCGCTGGCTGTGCCTACACTGCAGCAGATGGGACCGACGGCTGTCTACCAGGATGACAACGCTCGCCCCCACAGGGCAAGGGTGGTCAACGACTTCCTGCAGCAGTCTGGAGTCAACAGAATGGAGTGGCCAGCATGCAGTCCCGATCTCAACCCGATTGAGAACCTCTGGGATGAGCTGGATCACAAAGTGAGGAGCAACCACCCCCCTCCCAGGGATGCCCAACACCTCTACCAGATGCTGCAGGCTGAGTGGCAGGCGCTTCCACAGAGGATCTTCACCAACCTGGTCAACTCGATGACTCGCTGCGTCGAGTGCCAGAACAGCCATGGCGGTTACACGCATTACTGAACTTTTGGGAGCATCAGAATGCCCTGTCTTGTGATTTCAATGACTTTTGGAAATCAAATTTCGATACGTACCCACTTTGATCAAATGTACACACCAAACGATTGCTCGAAATTGAAGGCAATTGTGTATCGTTATCACTAAAGCATGGAATTAAATGTTTGCCAAACTTCAACGCATTGGCTTTCTAATTTTGAAAGTTATGAATTTTTGTGCAAGTGATCCTTAACTTTTTGTGCGTAGTGTATTTCATGTCTGTTATAGTGCAGTCTTATATTTCATGTCTGTTATATTTCATGTCTGTTATAGTGCAGTCTTATATTTCATGTTATATTTCATGTCTGTTATAGTGCAGTCTTATATTTCATGTCTTATATTTCATGTCTGTTATATTTCATGTCTGTTGTAGTGCAGTCTTATATTTCATGTCTGTTATATTTCATGTCTGTTTTTATATTTCATGTCTGTTTATCTACAAAAATAGACATTTTTAACAGACTTTTGCCGAGAATATTTTGTTGCGATAGATTTTTTCATGTGCGATGAGTGTGTGCATCACATGATACCTTAGTTTACCGTCTTATCCGAAAGATCAGCTCCTAGCTCCAAGCAAGATCTGGTGGACAGGGGAGAAAACCCCTGGTTTATTCATTGATTCAAATCAGTAACTTCCATTGTCCTAGGTAGCTGCTTGTAACCACTACACCACCATCATTACAGTAATGTGTTTATGTGTGTGTGTGTGTGTGGGGGGATATGTGGAGAAGGCCCTATGCTTAATTGACCTCTGTAGTTAGATGTGTGTGTGTGTGTGTCTGTGTTGTGTGGTCGGATTTGTCTTCAGTGCAAATGTTACAGCATATTGGATGCCAGCCAAAGGGATTTATGGGACAGTGATGCTTGCTTCATACCGAATAACAGTGTAAAAACAGTGCAGTACAACACGATATTGTACAATACAGAATGTAATACAGCACAACTTGACATAATACGTATTATTTCATTAACATAAATCACTTATATTGTTATGTTCACGTCACCATCATAATATTGTGCAGGGTCTGACGCTGGCCACAAAAGAAGCTGAGTGTCGAGAGCTTCACGCCAAACTTCACCAGACAGAGCTGAACAACACACTTCAACAAGACTTGCTGAGACACATGATGCAGGACAATGTGCTGATTGAGACAGACGACCTGATGACTCACAGCGATGCTGATGGTGAGTTGATTATCTGAAACAACCTGATGACTCACAGCGATGCTGATGGTGAGTTGATTATCTGAAACAGACGACCTGATGACATATGCTGATGGTGAGATGATTATCTGAAACAGACGACCTGATTACACACAGCGATGCTGATGGTGAGTTGATTATCTGAAACAGACGACCTGATTACACACAGCGATGCTGATGGTGAGATGATTATCTGAAACAGACGACCTGATTACACACAGCGATGCTGATGGTGAGTTGATTATCTGAAACAGACGACCTGATTACACACAGCGATGCTGATAGTGAGTTGATTATCTGAAACAGACGACCTGATTACACACAGCGATGCTGATAGTGAGTTGATTATCTGAAACAGACGACCTGATTACACACAGCGATGCTGATAGTGAGTTGATTATCTGAAACAGACGACCTGATTACACACAGCGATGCTGATGGTGAGTGATTATCTGAAACAGACGACCTGATTACACACAGCGATGCTGATGGTGAGATGATTATCTGAAACAGACGACCTGATTACACACAGCGATGCTGATGGTGAGTTGATTATCTGAAACAGACGACCTGATTACACACAGCGATGCTGATAGTGAGTTGATTATCTGAAACAGACGACCTGATTACACACAGCGATGCTGATAGTGAGTTGATTATCTGAAACAGACGACCTGATTACACACAGCGATGCTGATAGTGAGTTGATTATCTGAAACAGACGACCTGATTACACACAGCGATGCTGATAGTGAGTCGATTATCTGTTGTTGTGAGGGGACTTCCTGCCTGAGCACTATGTACATTTTGCTACTAAAAAGATACAGCAGTAGCTGAATACACAGAAACCAAAAAAAACAAAACAAAAAAAAGGAAAAAAAACCCAAAACAAAAAAAACAACAACAGATAAACTAGATGACTGTGTGCTTCAGATGGCCACAGCATTCTTGCAAATTTTGTTTGTTGTAGTTTGAACAAAGATTTTGTTCTGTTTTGTTGATGTTGAGGTAAACAACTGATTTTAGAAACACAGAATATTTCCACAAAATGAAGGATGTCAAGGTTTGGTTCTCTGGAGTCAAGATGTCAAGATTGCAGTGTGCACCCCTTTGAACTGTCTTTATCATCATGTCAGTGATACACATTTGTGAGCCCTGTGACTTGACAACATTTTGCTTTTTGTTGTGTGACAGATATTGACAGTCTCACCAGCTCATCGTCCTCTTCTCCTGCTGACAGGTAAGCTTGACCATCTTCCGTCTTGAGTGACTTGTGACCTCTGTTTCTTGTCTTCATCTTTTGGGGCTTGTCTACCGATGTGCTGTGTTAACTTAAAGCTGGATGCTTTCTTGTCTGTGAGTGGAGGGAGGTAGGGTTGTTGAGATGGAGGGTTATGTACTGCAGTGATACTCTGTTCAGTGTCTGTGAGGGTGGAGGAGTGGTGTTATTGTTGATGGATTAGTTTTGAGATTGAATTTAGTGATATCTGCCATCTGAAAAATAGACATTGTTCATACGTCGGTTGTACCGAGTGTATGTTGTAGACATACATAACAGGAAGCAGTGAAATGTGTGTGTGTGTGTGTGTGTTTGCCTGCCTGCCTGCCTGCCTGCATGTTTGCATGCGTGTGAGCAAGTGCATACACATGAGAGAGAGGATGTGGTTGAACCACCAAAGAATGAAATTAAACTCATTTTGATATTTATGAACACTACTGTATCCAAAGTTGGCTTGGCGTTTTTTGGTGATTCTGTTGGATTTATCCTGTTATGCTCCTCTTAGGTAACTAGAATGAACAGATTGATAGGTACAGACAGAGGACATGATATTAAGTATTATTGATATGTGATAGGTACAGAGGACATGATATTAAGTATTATTGATATGTGATAGGTACAGACAGAGGACATGATATTAAGTATTATTGATATGTGATAGGTACAGAGGACATGATATTAAGTATTATTGATATGTGATAGGTACAGACAGAGGACATGATATTAAGTATTATTGATATGTGATAGGTACAGAGGACATGATATTAAGTATTATTGATATGTGATAGGTACAGACAGAGGACATGATATTAAGTATTATTGATATGTGATAGGTACAGAGGACATGATATTAAGTATTATTGATATGTGATAGGTACAGACAGAGGACATGATATTAAGTATTATTGATATGTGATAGGTACAGAAAGAGGACATGATATTAAGTATTATTGATATGTGATAGGTACACACAGAGGACATGATATTAAGTATTATTGATATGTGATAGGTACAGACAGAGGACATGATATTAAGTATTATTGATATGTGATAGGTACAGAGGACATGATATTAAGTATTATTGATATGTGATAGGTACAGACAGAGGACATGATATTAAGTATTATTGATATGTGATAGGTACAGAAAGAGGACATGATATTAAGTATTATTGATATGTGATAGGTACAGAAAGAGGACATGATATTAAGTATTATTGATATGTGATAGGTACAGAAAGAGGACATGATATTAAGTATTATTGATATGTGATAGGTACAGACAGAGGACATGATATTAAGTATTATTGATATGTGATAGGTACAGAGGACATGATATTAAGTATTATTGATATGTGATAGGTACAGAGGACATGATATTAAGTATTATTGATATGTGATAGGTACAGAGGACATGATATTAAGTATTATTGATATGTGATAGGTACAGAGGACATGATATTAAGTATTATTGATATGTGATAGGTACAGACAGAGGACATGATATTAAGTATTATTGATATGTGATAGGTACAGAAAGAGGACATGATATTAAGTATTATTGATATGTGATAGGTACAGAAAGAGGACATGATATTAAGTATTATTGATATGTGATAGGTACAGAGGACATGATATTAAGTATTATTGATATGTGATAGGTACAGAAAGAGGACATGATATTAAGTATTATTGATATGTGATAGGTACAGAAAGAGGACATGATATTAAGTATTATTGATATGTGATAGGTACAGAAAGAGGACATGATACTAAGTATTATTGATATGTGCAGACAGAGGACATAATATTGTGTACTAAAGTGGTTGTACAAACATGAAACATAGCCACTTGAAATGATTGGGTAGATAAGACTGTAGACTGTAGACCTGTTTGCCTGTAGATTTATACACAGTTTTTAGCCCCACCACAGCAGTACACAAACTTTAAAATTGAAAATATCCCGTGTTGACAGTTTAGCATGCCTCTTGCTTTGTCCAGTTACAAATGCAGAGAGTTCTGATTCAGACTTTTCCCACAACCACACATGATGTGTCATGAGGCAGCATTGGTTCTTTCGTCATTTTATTCCAGGCTTAACATTTTGTGTTGACCTACTATAGGCCTGTTATGTCAGAGTAACTTCAAAAGTCAATGTTGGGGGGACAGGGGGGGGGGGGGGGGGGGGTAGCACATTAAATCAGACATGAAGGGAAAAAAAAGCCAGGTAGAAGTGCTCCTAGAGTTGAACGATCATCATTTGAAATAATCTGTTTGTGCATTGTGTTTCCTGTAAGTCCGACTTTTCAGTTACCAAGTCTCAGAGTTTGACTTGTCTGTGAGATTGTAAACATTACTGTGGGAAGAAAGAACAGCGGAGAAACTGGCAAGCTGTTGAAAAATAAGAAGTCCACAGAAGTCCTCCTTGTTGTATCCCTAGAGACAGTATGTAGAATGAAGTAAAGGCTGACATTTCAGCATGAACACACAAGTATGAAGTAAAGGCTGACATTTCAGCATGAACACACAAGTATGAAGTAAAGGCTGACATTTCAGCATGAACACATAAGTATGAAGTAAAGGCTGACATTTCAGCATGAACACACAAGTATGAAGTAAAGGCTGACATTTCAGCATGAACACACAAGTATGAAGTAAAGGCTGACATTTCAGCATGAACACATAAGTATGAAGTAAAGGCTGACAATTCAGCATGAACACATAAGTATGAAGTATGAAGTAAAGGCTGACATTTCAGTGTGAACACATAAGTATGAAGTATGAAGTAAAGGCTGACATTTCAGCATGAACACATAAGTATGAAGTAAAGGCTGACATTTCAGCATGAACACATAAGTATGAAGTAAAGGCTGACATTTCAGCATGAACACATAAGTATGAAGTAAAGGCTGACATTTCAGCATGAACACATAAGTATGAAGTAAAGGCTGACATTTCAGCATGAACACATAAGTATGAAAGTAAAGGCTGACAATTTCAGCATGAACACATAAGTTGAAATATGAAGTAAGGCTGACATTTCAGTCGTGAACACATAAGTATGAAGTAAAGGCTGACATTTCAGCATGAAACATAAGTATGAAGTATGAAGTAAGGCTGACATTTCAGTGTGAACACATAAGTTGAAGTATGAAGTAAGGCTGACATTTCAGCATGAACACATAAGTATGAAGTATGAAGTAAGGCTGACATTTCAGTGTGAACACAAAGTATGAAGTATGAAGTAAAGGCTGACATTTCAGCATGAACACATAAGTATGAAGTATGAAGTTAAAGGCTGACATTTCAGCATGAACACAAAGTATGAAGTAAAGGCTGACATTTCAGCATGAACACATAAGTATGAAGTAAAGGCTGACAATTCAGCATGAACACAAAGTATGAAGTAAAGGCTGACATTTCAGCATGAACATAAAACTACATTAATAGTATGAAGTAAAGGCTGACATTTCAGCATGAACACATAAGTATGAAGTAAAGGCTGACATTTCAGCATGAACACATTGAAAAGTGTTACTGAATATGATGAAGTAAAGGCTGACATTTCAGCATGAACACAAGTATGAAGTAAAGGCTGACATTTCAGCATGAACACATAAGTATTGAAGTAAAGGCTGACATTTCAGCATGAACACATAAGTATGAAGTAAAGGCTGACATTTCAGCATGAACACATAAGTATGAAGTATGAAGTAAAGGCTGACATTTCAGCATGAACACACAAGTATGAAGTATGAAGTAAACTGACATTTCAGCATGAACACATAAGTATGAAGTATGAAGTAAAGGCTGACATTTCAGCATGAACACATAAGGAAGATGAAGAAAATGTAACAGCTCCTTTTCCCACAGCCTTCCCTTGTTTGTGTTGAATATTGCTTCATGTATACACTGCTTGCTCGCAGTTAATGTGGTGACTTTTGTAGCCCAGTGGAAAATATTAGATATAAGGGAATATTTTGGTGTTAATATCAGTCAATCCATATTAACTCCATTGTTCTTCATTCTGTTTTCTGCCTGGCAACACTTCGTTTACGTCATTTCAAATTGAGCTTGTAAGTTTATGGTAGATGCTGTCCTAGACTGACGTAGTGTTACTTTATTTGTGGAACTGAAGTGAGAAGAAAGCATTCTTCAGAATCATTTGGTGAGTGAGATCACATATAACAGGTTTTTCAGCATTCTTTATTGCAGACATTTTGCCTCACACTTATCCCTTTCCGTATCTGTGTGAGAGAGTGGAAGTGAGTGAAACAGTGTGTGTGTGTGTGTGTGTGTGTGTGGTGTGTGTGTGTGTGTGTGTGTGTGTGTGTGTGTGGTGTGTGTGTGTGTTGCACATGCATGCTATTGCTTTACTATCTTGAGTATGCAGTATTTATAGTTATACACCATTGCACACACAAGTACCCAAATAGCGAAAGTGGGGTAAACAGGTCTGTAACTTTTCCAGATATGAAAATCACCTCATAATGTGAAATTTTGTTGACTGTCTTTTAAAATTAATGTCTTGAGGAACCTGTCATGGAGTACTTTTGGATGTGACTTTGGATGAGGGCAGGGTTGACTCCATTCCAGGTGTGGTGACTCTTGTGTTCCAAGCCTGTGGCTTTGTTATGTTCAGCATTTGTCTCTGCAGGAGCCATTTCATTTTAAACCAAAGTTTTTACTATTTTTTATGTCGTGGGGCTCTGAACAGGCCACAGAGGACATGAACATTATTTTAATGTGAATATGCCAGATGGACATTATTTTAATGTGAATATGCCAGATGGACATTTTTATTTTAATGTGAATATGCCAGATGGACATTATTTTAATGTGAATAGGCCAGATGGACATTATTTTAATGTGAATATGCCAGATGGACATTATTTTAATGTAAATATGCCAGATGGACATATTTAGAATAGAATATAGATACCGAAAAAACGGTGCAACAGTATGCAGATGCATTGTCATTGAGAAATTGGCATACTTCAACCAGCTAGAAGTATTCCTTTGTTTTAGTGTAGGTTTAGTATTTATTTTATAATGCATGACTGTCACTGTTTGACCTTACTCCTTTGAACTATGTCCCAATGTCATCCAAGACAATGTCTGTTTGGGTGACAGACTTAACATAGTAGACTACACCTTGGCTACTTGTTGACACAATGTCTGTTTGGGTGACAGGCTTAACATAGTAGACTACACCTTGGCTACTTGTTGACACAATGTCTGTCTGGGTGACAGACTTAACATAGTAGACTACACCTTGGCTACTTGTTGACACAATGTCTGTTTGGGTGACAGACTTAACATAGTAGACTACACCTTGGCTACTTTTGACACAATGTCTGTTGGGTGACAGACTTAACATAGTAGACTACACCTTGGCTACTTGTTGACACAATGTTGTCTGGGTGACAGACTTAACATAGTAGACTACACCTTGGCTACTTGTTGACACAATGTCTGTCTGGTTGACAGACTTAACATAGTAGACTACACCTTGGCTACTTGTTGACACAATGTGTGTCTGGGTGACAGACTTAACATAGTAGACTACACCTTGGCTACTTTTGACACAATGTCTGTCTGGGTGACAGACTTAACATAGTAGACTACACCTTGGCTACTTGTTGACACAATGTCTGTCTGGTTGACAGACTTAACATAGTAGACTACACCTTGGCTACTTGTTGACACAATGTCTGTCTGGTTGACAGACTTAACATAGTAGACTACACCTTGGCTACTTGTTGACACAATGTCTGTCTGGTTGACAGACTTAACATAGTAGACTACACCTTGGCTACTTGTTGACACAATGTCTGGGTGACAGACTTAACATAGTAGACTACACCTTGGCTACTTGTTGACACAATGTCTGGGTGACATGTTTGATATAGTAGACTACACCTTGGCTACTTGTTGACACAATGTCTGTCTGGGTGACAGACTTAACATAGTAGACTACACCTTGGCTACTTGTTGACACAATGTCTGTCTGGTTGACAGACTTAACATAGTAGACTACACCTTGGCTACTTGTTGACACAATGTCTGTCTGGTTGACAGACTTAACATAGTAGACTACACCTTGGCTACTTGTTGACACAATGTCTGTTTGGGTGACAGACTTAACATAGTAGACTACACCTTGGCTACTTGTTGACACAATGTCTGGGTGACATGTTTGATATAGTAGACTACACCTTGGCTACTTGTTGACACAATGTCTGTCTGGGTGACAGACTTAACATAGTAGACTACACCTTGGCTACTTTTTGACACAATGTCTGTCTGGGTGACATGTTTGATATAGTAGACTACACCTTGGCTACTTTTTGACACAATGTCTGTTTGGGTGACAGACTTAACATAGTAGACTCAAGGATGACACTTTGAAAATCTGAAAAAACTGAAAATCAGGCTAACTCCAAATTTTTTCGCTTGAAGGCACTAGCAGCACAATGGCGCGACATAAGTGATGTGTGTAGCCTAACAAAGATCGCTGGACCTGTGTTGTCTTCAACGATAGAGAGCGCTTCCTCATTTCCGGTCGTCTGTTACGGTGCTGCTTTGTTCATAATACCACCGATTCAACTGGTTTTTTCCCTCAAACATTTTTTTTTTTTAATAACAAAAATGAAAAAACGGAATTTCCGTCTGGGGCCTTGCCGAGAAAACAGATTTCTGTCACCCAGACGGAAGAGTGGCGCCCATGTAGACTACACCTTGGCTACGTTTTGACACAGTGTCTGATCATAGAATCCTGTCCATGAAGCATTTTACATTGATCACTGATGATCATAAAATTCTGTCTATGGAGCACTTTACAGTCATCACTGATGATGATAGAATCCTGTCCATGGAGCACTTTACAGTCATCACTGATGATGATAATCATGTCTATGGAGCACTTTACAGTCATCACTGATGATGATAATCATTGTCTGTGGAGCACTTTACAGTCATCACTGATGATGATAATCATGTCTATGGAGCACTTTACAGTCATCACTGATGATGATAGAACCCTGTCTATGGAGCACTTTACAGTCATCACTGCTGATGATAATCATGTCTATGGAGCACTTTACAGTCATCACTGCTGATGGTAATCATGTCCATGGAGCACTTTACAGTCATCACTGCTGATGGTAATCATGTCCATGGAGCACTTTACAGTCATCACTGCTGATGGTAATCATGTCTATGGAGCACTTTACAGTCATCACTGCTGATGGTAATCATGTCCATGGAGCACTTTACAGTCATCACTGCTGATGGTAATCATGTCCATGGAGCACTTTACAGTCATCACTGATGATGATAATCCTGTCTATGGAGCACTTTACAGTCATCACTGATGATGATAATCATGTCTATGGAGCACTTTACAGTCATCACTGATGATATAATCCTGTCCATGGAGCACTTTACAGTCATCACTGATGATATAATCCTGTCTATGGAGCACTTTACAGTCATCACTGATGATGATAATCCTGTCTATGGAGCACTTTACAGTCATCACTGATGATATAATCCTGTCTATGGAGCACTTTACAGTCATCACTGATGATGATATAATCATGTCTATGGCGCACTTTACAGTCATCACTGATGATGATTATCATGTCCATGGAGCACTTTACAGTCATCACTGATGATGATATAATCCTGTCTATGGAGCACTTTACATTCATCACTGATGATGATAATCATGTCTATGGCGCACTTTACATTCATCACTGATGATGATAATCATGTCTATGGAGCACTTTACAGTCATCACTGCTGATGATATAATCCTGTCCATGGAGCACTTTACAGTCATCACTGATGATGATAATCCTGTCTGTGGAGCACTTTACAGTCATCACTGATGATGATAATCCTGTCTGTGGAGCACTTTACAGTCATCACTGATGATGATATAATCCTGTCCATGGAGCACTTTACAGTCATCACTGATGATGATAATCCTGTCTGTGGAGCACTTTACAGTCATCACTGATGATGATAGAACCCTGTCTATGGAGCACTTTACAGTCATCACTGATGATGATAATCCTGTCTATGGAGCACTTTACAGTCATCACTGATGATGATAGAACCCTGTCTATGGAGCACTTTACAGTCATCACTGATGATGATAATCCTGTTCATGGAGCACTTTACAGTCATCACTGATGATGATTATCATGTCCATGGAGCACTTTACAGTCATCACTGATGATGATAATCCTGTCTATGGAGCACTTTACAGTCATCACTGATGATGATAGAACCCTGTCTATGGAGCACTTTACGGTCATCACTGATGATGATAATCCTGTCCATGGAGCACTTTACAGTCATCACTGATGATGATAATCCTGTCTATGGAGCACTTTACAGTCATCACTGATGATGATAATCCTGTCTATGGAGCACTTTACATTCATCACTGATGATGATAATCATGTCTATGGAGCACTTTACAGTCATCACTGATGATGATAATCATGTATATGGAGCACTTTACAGTCATCACTGATGATGATAATCATGTCTATGGAGCACTTTACAGTCATCACTGATGATGATAATCCTGTCTATGGAGCACTTTACAGTCATCACTGATGATGATAATCATGTCTATGGAGCACTTTACAGTCATCACTGATGATGATAATCATGTCTATGGAGCACTTTACAGTCACCACTGATGATATAATCATGTCCATGGAGCACTTTACAGTCATCACTGATGATGGTAGAATCCTGTCTATGGAGCACTTTACAGTCATCACTGATGATGATAATCCTGTCCGTGGAGCACTTTACAGTCATCACTGATGATGATAATCATGTCTATGGAGCACTTTACAGTCATCACTGATGATGATAATCATGTCTATGGAGCACTTTACAGTCATCACTGATGATGATAACCCTGTCTATGGAGCACTTTACAGTCATCACTGATGATGATAATCCTGTCTATGGAGCACTTTACAGTCACCACTGATGATCATATAATCCTGTCTATGGAGCACTTTACAGTCATCACTGATGATGATAGAATCCTGTCCATGGAGCACTTTACAGTCATCACTGATGATGATAATCATGTCTATGGAGCACTTTACAGTCATCACTGATGATGATAATCATGTCCATGGAGCACTTTACAGTCATCACTGATGATGATAATCATGTCTATGGAGCACTTTACAGTCATCACTGATGATGATAATCCTGTCTATGGAGCACTTTACAGTCATCACTGATGATGATAATCATGTCTGTGGAGCACTTTACAGTCATCACTGCTGATGATAGAACCCTGTCTATGGAGCACTTTACAGTCATCACTGATGATGATAATCATGTCCATGGAGCACTTTACAGTCATCACTGATGATGGTAGAATCCTGTCTATGGAGCACTTTACAGTCATCAGATGATGATAATCATGTCTATGGAGCACTTTACAGTCATCAGATGATGATAATCATGTCTATGGAACACTTTACAGTCATCACTGATGATGATAATCCTGTCTATGGAGCACTTTACAGTCATCAGATGATGATAATCATGTCTATGGAGCACTTTACAGTCATCACTGATGATGATAGAACCCTGTCTATGGAGCACTTTACAGTCATCAGATGATGATAATCATGTCCATGGAGCACTTTACAGTCATCACTGATGATGATAGAACTCTGTCCATGGAGCACTTTACAGTCATCACTGATGATGGTAATCGTGTCTATGGAGCACTTTACAGTCATCACTGATGATGATAATCATGTCCATGGAGCACTTTACAGTCATCACTGATGATATAATCATGTCCATGGAGCACTTTACAGTCATCACTGATGATGGTAATCGTGTCTATGGAGCACTTTACAGTCATCACTGATGATGATAATCATGTCTATGGAGCACTTTACAGTCATCACTGATGATCATAGAATCCTGTCCATGGAGCACTTTACAGTCATCACTGATGATGATAATCATGTCTATGGAGCACTTTACAGTCATCACTGATGATCATAGAATCCTGTCTATGGAGCGCTTTACAGTCATCACTGATGATCACTCCTTTCTAGAATTGTTGCAGTTTTTTCTTTTTACCTGGCACCAGACAAAATCTTTCGCTTCTGTTCACACTGAAAATGTTCATCTGTGTTTGTTTTGTTTTTGTTTTTTTTAGTAGGCCACTTGATGATTGTGTTTCCCACTGAATAGTTTTCTTGGTTAAGGCTGTGTCAGGTTTGATTCAAAATGGCCGTAAATTTCTTCATCACAGTTTGTCTTCAGAGTCTTTCCACAAGTACTGAATTACAGATTACATCTCTTTGTATGAATAATGTCTTTCTGTTCATTTGTTTGTTGTGTACATTTACTCTTTCATTATATTTACTTTGTGACATTGTGAGCGGTACTCTATGACAAGCCGTAAATCCTTGCAATGTTAACTTTTGGAAAACTTGGCAGTATGCTCTGAGATACACTGACCACCAGATGTGTTAGTGTTTTACCCATGCTACCCCTTTATCTGTGTGTTTTTGAACTGGATTATTTGGTAAGAGAAACGCAATCCATACTTTCATAAAGGGATGAATACCATCATTGGTACTTGATTGTTGATCTGTTCAGTCTCTGTCAAAGAATACCATTTCAAGACTCAGCCCAGCAAACAATATTATGTCCCTTGTCTGTGCTTAGAAATAGAGATAGACAAGGAAAGCAAAGACACACATTTGTAAAGGTTGGCAATTCAGTCATTTTTACAGTTGTCACTAACAGGAATATGAGACATTGAAACAAAACAAAAGAAATTAGAAGGAAGATGATTAATAGGCTTCAACTTGAAGAATTATGAGACGTGCTGTGCTTCCTTTGGGGATGACGAGAGAGAGAGTGCACATGTGCATACATGTACAAGTGTGGGAGGGGGGAAAGATGTGCATGCTTGTACAAGTGTGGGAGGGGGGGAAAGATGTGCATGCTTGTACAAGTGTGGGTGTGTGTGTGTGTGTGTGTGTGGGGAGTGATGTTTAGGTGGTAAGTAAGGGACACATCTTGTGGTCTGGCCACTGTTCTTTCTGCATGGTTTTCCTGTTTGATTGACACTGTTGTTGTGTACTGTTTTCTGTGGGAACCATGAAACTTGTGCACCTGTACATGTGTGGTCCATAACCATGTTGATCATCAAACTGACACTGAAGTGTGAAGTGAACCATCCCCACCCTTCCCCACACTCAGTTCCATCCATTCTCTCTCCATCCATTCCTTGTCGGATGCAAATGAACAAAAGTCACAGGTTGTTGTGTCAAAAAGATGTAGAAACATTCTTCATGTAACGTGTGTGGTCATTGTCATATAATGAGTAGACTGAAAGAGCTGATCATAACCAAAGTTGGATTTTATTTTTCTTATGTATTTATTTATAGTATGGGAATATTTCATGTATTCTGTGTAATGATGGGGGAAAAAGAACAGTTCAGAATTACTTATGATATTATCAGTTCTCTGGATTTCTTTTGAAGAAGTTGTATAAATATAAGGTAAGAAAAAGGACCAAAAAAAAAAGAAACATTTTTGCATCGCTTGGAAATGTCATACACTGATGTATAAAATGATAAGTAGGATATAGATTTGTGCTTAGTGAAGCTTTTTAGTTTTTTTCCCCAAGGGACTGGGAGACGATTTGTAAGAGGAAGGGCTTTAGTGTAGATGACAGGATCTGCAGTGGAGTTACACTGTGCCTCACAATTGTCAGGTATGAAGTTCTTATGGTATAGTATAGTTTGCCACTTATTGTTATCAACTCTGTACAATGAATTATATCTTCAGACAGAATTTGAAAGTTATGAAAAAAAGACATACATGTATATATGGTTATGTAAGTTTGTGTTAATCCTTTGACTTCCCCAGCTTGTCCACCAGTTTCCAGGCTGAGGGAGTCAAAGTATTTAAACACTGTAGATCAGTGACATGTGTTAAGATTGTTGGCTGATTCTGGTTCTTTTTCTCCTTCTCGCTGCTGCCTACCTATGGGAAACTTGAAAACTTCACGCGCTGATGGGTTGACTACGTTCACTATTTTTTTTTTTTTGGTCCTTTTCCCTCCATCTGACTGTGTCTGTTTCTCTGTGTGCATTGGACTGTAGTGTCCATTCCACTTCTAGTGACTTTTGTTTCTTTGCATTGGCTGTCCTTGTTTGCTTTGTGTCCATGGAGCTTTTGGTTGTTCGAAACAACAGCTTTTGACTTGTATCTTTTTTCAGTGTTTTTTCACCCTCCATTCATTCTTCCATGTATTGTCCAACGTTTGACAACCCATGTATAGACTCCATTGTGCCTTTTTGATGTGTATGTCTTGGGCAACGTGATACTGTATGTTGTTGATTTATAAATTATTTGTCTGTTTGCCATATTTTTGGTGTTAGTGTGTGTGTATGAGCTCTGGTTTGGTTGGTTTGACTGCTGTCTAGTTGTTTGAGTAGTATTTTGTGTGACAGATGTTGGTAATGCACTACTTTTGGTAGACAGCACTTCATGTGATTTGATGTAATGTTTCTGTCTTCTTTATGTGCCTTTAGTTTTTGTAGATGTTTGTTAATCCCATGTGTAACGAACTATGAAGGAAACAATATTTAAATATTGCTCTTTCAATCTTAATGATAAAAGATGAACAAAGAAGTACCTGGCTTCTGTTTATGAAAAGTCTAACACTTTTTTTGGGGGGTGGGGGTACTTCACCATGTACAACTACAAATAGCATTGGTGAAAGATGACAAATGGTATGATTTTATCAGCTGTTCCATGTGTATCATAGTGGCTGTTTATTTATTTATTTATTTATTATTTTTTTTGAAGGACCTCACTAGACAGAAGCAGCTTTGTTGAAGTACAATAAAATAGATAATTCAGTCACCTGTTTGTTTCTGATGTATAACATTTTGACGAACAAGATAATTGTATCAGGTGTTGGAAGCATGTTAGTGAGCTTGGCTCTTTCTGTTGACCTCAACAGGTGCTGTCCTCACATCCAGGTGCAGAATCAAGCTAGGTGATTAGAGTTTGACATGTGATTACTGTACACACACTGTTACTGTCAGACAGTGCCATAATCTGACACTTTGTGTCTGTCTGTCTGTGTGTGTGTACACTTTATCTTTCACTCTGTTGACACATCCGTTCAGGATGGTATTGGCCATTTCCAAGCTTTAAGTTGTTGCATGAGTGTTGCGTCTTTGATGCGATAATGAATGCGTGTTCATTTGCCTGTGATACCGTGGCCCTGCGGTCGTTCATTCTGTGTGGCACCAATCAAAAGTCTGTGTTGCCCTGTGATGGCATATTGGTTCTGTGCTATTTCTGTGATAGGCTTTTTCCCTTGTTTTTAATTTTTTTTTTATACCTGTTGATTATGATTGCAGCATTTGTGGGGATAAAGTGTACTTTTTTTTTACTGTCCTTACTAACTCCCAGTGTGATTGATGAGTGATTAGTTCTGTACATAGAACCTACCTTGGCCAAATTGACTGGTTTAATTGACAACAGTTGCCGTTTTCAGAGGGGATTTCGTCAGCTTATGTATTGGTGGTAATTCTGTTTGATTCTTTGCAGTCCTGTGGATGTGTATATATTAAATGTGTGTGTGTGTGTGTGTGTGTGTGTGTGTGTGTGTGGTGTGTGTTGTGTGTGAGCATGTGTGTGTTCAAGTATGGGTGTTTGTCATTTGTGATGATGTGTGGAAGTAGTAGCACCTGTTATGGAGTTTTGTATTCACAATTAGTGAGCTGAGCTACATGCTCAGGAAAGTTACTCACCTGCTAATGCAACATCTTCCCCCCCCCTACTCCCCCTACTCCCCCCCCCCCCCCCCCATCCCCGTAATGCTGGAGAAGCACTGCTGTTGCTTTGTCTACTGCGTTTATCAGTTTGAAAAATCAGGGGACTTTTGTTTTGTTTGTTGTTTTTTTTAGATCACGTTTTAGACAAAAATGAAATTGTTCCATACGAAATAGGGAGATTTATATGTGTGTATAAATGTGATAGAAAGACAAGAGAGAGAACAAAATGTGTTGCCAAAAATATTGCAGCTATTTATGGATGGTTTGTAGCCAGAGTCTGGTCTTGTAAATGTAATTATTTGTGATAAGAACCAGCATTTTTTTCAGCCCAAAACAGAATGTGTATTGCGTAAACTTTCACTACTTTCAAGCCTTTCACAGTCAGATTGACTGTTCTTTATGTGAGATGTGTATCCAGATTTGTATCAAGTTTTCAGCTGTCTGGAGCTCCACAGTACATGAATACAGACAGGCATGGCTGCTCATTGGGCTTTACTTTGAACAGAAAATATAATGACAGTTCTCAGTAAGTTCTCAGGCTGTTTGTCGATGATTCTGTCCCTGTAGAAGACAGCGGATTAAGAATACCCAGATTTAAACCTTTGAATCTTTATGGACCTTTGGACCTTTTTCATAATTGCAGAGACTAAACAAATGAAAATGTTTGACATCAACCCCACCATCCCCAGATTTGAATTTGTGCACGTATGATGCAATATCATTGTTGGAGAGGCTAAATAGATGAATATGGTTTACTGAGGATTTCTTGATTGTGCTGTTGATACTGAGATGTGAACAAAACCAAACGATTTTGCTTTGCACATGTAAGTAGACGGAGTGCAATTATTTTGCATTGTCATTCATCGAAACAAGTGGCTTTTTCTCTCCAGAAAATGGAAGATTATTGGCTTGATTGAAGAGATCATGATTGTTTACAAAACTATTAAAGTAACTGTTGGCAATTTTTTTTATTAGTGAAACATTGGTAGATTTTGTGTTCTTCCAGCCTATAGCTTTTGTCTTTTTTTTTCAGCAGTTATACTGCCATTTGTTCAATGGTGTGGCTAGACACTGTCCATGTGTTGATTGGTGTGGCTAGACACTGTCCATGTGTTGATTGGTGTGGCTAGACACTGTCCATGTGTTGATTGGTGTGGCTAGACACTGTCCATGTGTTGATTGGTGTGGCTAGACACTGTCCATGTGTTGATTGGTGTGGTGTCTAGACACTGTCCATGTGTTGATTGGTGTGGCTAGACACTGTCCATTGTTGATTGGTGTGGTGTGTCTAGACACTGTCCATGTGTTGATTGGTGTGGCTAGACACTGTCCATGTGTTGATTGGTGTGGCTAGACACTGTCCATGTGTTGATTGGTGTGGCTAGACACTGTCCATGTGTTGATTGGTGTGGCTAGACACTGTCCATGTGTTGATTGGTGTGGCTAGACACTGTCCATGTGTTGATTGGTGTGGCTAGACACTGTCCATGTGTTGATTGGTGTGGCTAGACACTGTCCATGTGTTGATTGGGTGTGGTGTGCTAGACACTGTCCATGTGTTGATTGGTGTGGCTAGACACTGTCCATGTGTTGATTGGTGTGGCTAGACACTGCCATATGTTGATTGGTGTGGTGTGTCTAGACACTGTCCATGTGTTGATTGGTGTGGCTAGACACTGTCCATATGTTGATTAGTGTGGCTAGACACTGTCCATGTGTTGATTGGTGTGGCTAGACATTTTCCATATGTTGATTGGTGTGGTGTGGCTAGACACTGTCCATATGTTGATTAGTGTGGCTAGACACTGTCCTGTGTTGATTGGTGTGGCTAGACACTGTCCATGTGTTGATTGGTGTGGTGTGGCTAGACATTGTCCATGTGTTGATTGGTGTGGTGTGGCTAGACACTGTCCATGTGTTGATTGGTGTGGTGTGGCTAGACACTGTCCATGTGTTGATTGGTGTGGTGTGGCTAGACACTGTCCATGTGTTGATTGGTGTGGTGTGGCTAGACATTGTCCATGTGTTGATTGGTGTGGTGTGGCTAGACACTGTCCATATGTTGATTAGTGTGTGTGGCTAGACACTGTCCATGTTTGATTGGTGTGGCTAGACACTGTCCATGTGTTGATTGGTGTGGTGTGGCTAGACACTGTCCATGTGTTGATTGGTGTGGCTAGACACTGTCCATGTGTTGATTAGTGTGGCTAGACACTGTCCATGTATTGATTAGTGTGGCTAGACACTGTCCATATGTTGATTGGTGTGGCTAGACACTGTCCATGTGTTGATTGGTGTGGTGTGGCTAGACACTGTCCATGTGTTGATTGGTGTGGCTAGACACTGTCCATGTGTTGATTGGTGTGGTGTGGCTAGACACTGTCCATGTGTTGATTGGTGTGGCTAGACACTGTCCATGTGTTGATTGGTGTGGTGTGGCTAGACACTGTCCATGTGTTGATTGGTGTGGCTAGACACTGTCCATGTGTTGATTAGTGTGGCTAGACACTGTCCATGTGTTGATTAGTGTGGCTAGACACTGTCCACGTGTTGATTGGTGTGGTGTGGCTAGACATTGTCCATGTGTTGATTAGTGTGGCTAGACACTGTCCATGTGTTGATTAGTGTGGCTAGACACTGTCCATGTGTTGATTAGTGTGGCTAGACACTGTCCATGTGTTGATTGGTGTGGTGTGGCTAGACACTGTCCATATGTTGATTAGTGTGGCTAGACACTGTCCATGTGTTGATTAGTGCCTGTTGTACATTTTGAGGAAGGGTCTAAGACTACAGGGATCAGTTTCAAGGTATCATTGTCATTGGTTTGCATTGAACTGCTGTGGACTCTTTCATGTTAGGTTTCAAGTTTATTGAGTGTCATTATTCGAGGTGAACTGTCTGAAAATCTTTTCTAACATTGATGGATGAATGTTGATCTGTATGAGGAGGTGAGTTCCCATTCTTGTCAGAAAAAAAGGTTGTCTGCAAGGGAAGATACTTACTGGTATTGCGTAACATTCGGGTTTGTATTTGCCAGCCTCAGATAACCTGTGACAATTGTATTCTATCAGTGAAGGTGCTGACAGTTTATCATCTGTCGTTAAAATACACCATGTCTTCTGATTGATGCCATGGACTGGAATCACACGCTGTGTTCGCAGAGGATGGGCAGCAGTTTGCTTTGTGATTCTCAGGGCTGACCAACACAGAGTTGCTTTGTATGCATTAACTGTACATAATTATATTATCGTTTTATACTGTACAGACAGACCTCAGCCTGTCTTGCCGCTGATACAATCTTGACTTTTTTGCATTCGAGGGTAAGGAAGGTGCCCAAAGACCACATCAAGCATTAATGGGTGGCGGAGAAGGCTGCATGGTGAAGTCATTGGTATCTCTGTTGATATCCCAGTCACTAGCAATGTTTGAAGTTGTGTTTGTTACTGATGTTGCACTGTTACTAGTCATGTCAGAATTGTTTTGTATGGAGATCTGCATTTTATGTTATTGTAATTTTCTTGTGAGTGTCAAATGATGCTGATTGAAAAAAGCAGCGTTCGAATTTATTCTTATGGCTGATGTAGTGATTGTAAATATGATGCTGTCATGTGGAGTTTGCATTGTTCTGATCCATATAATCATGTAAATACTGAACAACCAGTCACACACCACTGGGTGTAAATAATTGTGAATAGTCTTGCTGGAACCGCTGTCTTAAGTCTTGTTTCCCTGCCCTCCATGTTATCACTGCCTGTTGTTTGTGTGCCTGTCATCTGGTCTGCTGTGGACACATCCTAAGTGACAGCTGACACTCTTCTCAGTCTTGGTGAGAGAGGTCACAAGACCAGTTGTTTGACGATAGTCCTGAAGGATATGGGAACTGTGATGCTGGACAGATGCTGTAGAGCACAAGGCTGAGCAGAGTAATATGGAATATCTGATGTGATCAGTGGTTCCTGTCTGTGGCATGGTCTGTAGTTGTCATCCACAACACTGCGCTGTGAACCAAGGGAAAGGCTAACACCAACACTGTGGTGTGAACCAAGGGAAAGGCTAACACCAACACTGTGGTGTGAACCAAGGGAAAGGGTAACACCAACACTGTGGTGTGAACCAAGGGAAAGGCTAACACCAACACTGTGGTGTGAACCAAGGGAAAGGCTAACACCAACACTGTGGTGTGAACCAAGGGAAAGGCTAACACCAACACTGGTGTGAACCAAGGGAAAGGCTAACACCAACACTGGTGTGAACCAAGGAAAAGGCTAACACCAACACTATGGTGTGAACCAAGGGAAAGGCTAACACAACACTGTGGTGTGAACCAAGGGAAAGGCTAACACCAACACTGGTGTGAACCAAGGGAAAGGCTAACACCAACACTGTGGTGTGAACCAAGGGAAAGGCTAACACCAACACTGCGCTGTGAACCAAGGGAAAGGCTAACACCAACACTGGTGTGAACCAAGGGAAAGGCTAACACCAACACTGTGGTGTGAACCAAGGGAAAGGCTAACACCAACACTGGTGTGAACCAAGGGAAAGGCTAACACCAACACTGGTGTGAACCAAGGGAAAGGCTAACACCAGCACTGTGGTGTGAACCAAGGGAAAGGCTAACACCAACACTGGTGTGAACTAAGGGAAAGGCTAACACCAGCACTGCGCTGTGAACCAAGGGAAAGGCTAACACCAACATGTGGTGTGAACCAAGGGAAAGGCTAACACCAACACTGTGGTGTGAACCAAGGGAAAGGCTAACACCAACACTGGTGTGAACCAAGGGAAAGGCTAACACCAGCACTGTGGTGTGAACCAAGGGAAAGACTAACACCAACACTGTGGTGTGAACCAAGGAAAAGGCTAACACCAACACTGGTGTGAACCAAGGGAAAGGCTAACACCAGCACTGCTTGGTGTCGTGAAGACCAGGCTGGCTTCCACTGATGGTCTGTGCTATTGGCTGAGTTATTGCCGCATTGTTTGTGTATGGGTAGTGTAGTCAGGTACAGGACGTGGAATTCATTGAGACTTATTTGTTTGAAGACAAGTCAGTATGCTGGCGTGTGTATCGCTGGTTGCAGTTAATTTCTGAATGAAATTGTTACACACACAAAGAGAGAGAGAGAGAGAGGGTTGATTAGTTGACATACAGTTGTGTGGGATTTGTGCATCAGTGTGTGTTTTCATGTAGAGGCATACTTTTTAAATGATTTTTTGAAAGCTGATAAACAATTGTGTTCAATTAAAAACTACTTTTTATAAGCATTTAAATTTTAATTTTTACCTTTTGTTACTGATAATTAAAGAAATTTCTTTTGCTCTTTTTAAACAATATGTGTATGTATTTTATGTTCTTTTTGTTTGAAATCTCATTATGGTAACCCATGTCTTCCTTTTTTTTCATGATAAAAATATCTGTATGATGTGCAAATTGTTGGCAAAGACCACTTCATTCTCCTTGAGTTTTTCTTTGAAAAGCATGCAAATTATAATGCACTACACTCTTCTTTGAATTAATCTCAGGATCTACCCTGTTTCATTTTTATTATGTGCATGTGTATGTTGTTTTAGCTTGTGTGTGCATGTGTACGTTTGCGTGCGGGTGAGGACATGTGTGCGCATTTTGTGTATGCTAGTGCATGAGTTCCTTTCTCATGTGTTAGTGAGAATGCCTACAGCATATTCCACATGTGCATCTCCGTTCATTTGTTTGTGTGTGTGTATCTTTGTTAACGTAGATTTGCCTGTTGTCATGACTGCTCGCATGAGTACCGGTATTTAACTTTAGATCAGGTTTGAGATACTGACGTTGTGAATGATTGTTACAGTTGTCTTGGTTCTGACATCTGCACATTTCTTCATTTCATTTCTTCTAAAAAGCTACATTTTGTGTATGTGTGTGTATGTATACATACATAAGTACTTGAATGCTTTGGTTCATATTTTATCCCACTTTTATTCTGTTTTTATATTTTTTCTCCTGTTTTTATTTATTTTGTGTTGTACTGCTGTTGTTGTAAGTTTTGTTTCAATTTATTTATGTCTTTATTGACGTTATTCATTTCATGTTATCTACCTTTTTGTTCATATCACCACACACATACGGTTTGACAGCATGTATGTAGGTGATGTGTGTGCATGGCTGTGAATTGAGTTGCATCATTCTGACGCTTGTTGTGTTTGGTGCTGCCTGTGTTCCCACCTCCCCCTCCCCCCACATCTGGCGCTGTCAGCATGCTGGAATCGGGCCTGGCGCCCCCTGTGGTTGGCATTATCCCCACTGCTGCTGACCCAGCCTCTCACGCTGCTGCCAGAAAGGAAAAGGTTAGTGAGGGTGAATGGCTGGCTTTTTTGGGGGGAAGGGGGGCTTGGGTTTGGTGTTTGTGGGGTGGGGGTGAGCTGTTGGGTTGGTATGGGGGTTTATTAATAATTGATGATGTTTGGGGAATGAGATGTGTGTGTTTCTGTGTATGTCTCCTGTGTATGCACTCCTGTGTGTGATTTTTTTTATTTTTTATTTTTTATTTTGCTATATGTTTTTGAACATAATGTCTACCTGGTTGAACCTGGTTCTCAGTTACAAAACAAAGTTTTTGAACATGTGTTTATTCAGATAGTCATCAACAGTGCAGGGTATATTGTTGTTGTTTGTTTGCATTCTGGGAAGATGTGAGAAAGGAAAAATCTGTGTTCAGTATTTATGTGAATACTTTATTTTTGAACAGTCATTTTGACAGTTCTGTTTATTGAAAGAGAAATGTCGTACAAAATGAATATGATTTTCACAGCAACAAATATGTTGGTTTATCTCCTGTACTTTCTGTTGTGTGTGTATCTTATGTGAAGATGGTGCTTAGCCTTTAAATTGGTAAATTCTTTACATTTGTTTTCCCTCATCACCCACTCATCCACACACACTCACACTCTTCACTTGTTTGTGTATTCGGTTCCTGAGTATCTGTCCCTCTCCCATTGTCAGTGTGTGCTTTGTTGTAAAGGTTGTAGTGGATTGCCCAGTACGTTGTGTTTTCCTGTAGTCAGTGTGTAGCCCACCCTCCACATCCAGTACGTTGTGTTTTCCTGTAGTCAGTGTGTAGCCCACCCTCCACATCCAGTACGTTGTGTTTTCCTGTAGTCAGTGTGTAGCCCACCCTCCACATCCAGTACGTTGTGTTTTCCTGTAGTCAGTGTGTAGCCCACCCTCCCCATCCAGTACGTTGTGTTTTCCTGTAGTCAGTGTGTAGCCCATCCTCCACATCCAGTACGTTGTGTTTTCCTGTAGTCAGTGTGTAGCCCATCCTCCCCATGTAGTACGTTGTGTTTTCCTGTAGTCAGTGTGTAGCCCACCCTCCACATCCAGTACGTTGTGTTTTCCTGTAGTCAGTGTGTAGCCCACCCTCCACATCCAGTACGTTGTGTTTTCCTGTAGTCAGTGTGTAGCCCACCCTCCCCATCCAGTACGTTGTGTTTTCCTGTAGTCAGTGTGTAGCCCATCCTCCACATCCAGTACGTTGTGTTTTCCTGTAGTCAGTGTGTAGCCCATCCTCCCCATGTAGTACGTTGTGTTTTCCTGTAGTCAGTGTGTAGCCCACCCTCCACATCCAGTACGTTGTGTTTTCCTGTAGTCAGTGTGTAGCCCACCCTCCACATCCAGTACGTTGTGTTTTCCTGTAGTCAGTGTGTAGCCCACCCTCCACATCCAGTACGTTGTGTTTTCCTGTAGTCAGTGTGTAGCCCACCATCCACATCCAGTACGTTGTGTTTTCCTGTAGTCAGTGTGTAGCCCACCCTCCACATCCAGTACGTTGTGTTTTCCTGTAGTCAGTGTGTAGCCCATCCTCCACATCCAGTACGTTGTGTTTTCCTGTAGTCAGTGTGTAGCCCACCCTCCACATCCAGTACGTTGTGTTTTCCTGTAGTCAGTGTGTAGCCCACCCTCCACATCCAGTACGTTGTGTTTTCCTGTAGTCAGTGTGTAGCCCACCCTCCACATCCAGTACGTTGTGTTTTCCTGTAGTCAGTGTGTAGCCCATCCTCCACATCCAGTACGTTGTGTTTTCCTGTAGTCAGTGTGTAGCCCATCCTCCCCATCCAGTACGTTGTGTTTTCCTGTAGTCAGTGTGTAGCCCATCCTCCCCATCCAGTACGTTGTGTTTTCCTGTAGTCAGTGTGTAGCCCACCCTCCCCATCCAGTACGTTGTTGTTTTCCTGTAGTCAGTGTGTAGCCCATCCTCCCCATCCAGTACGTTTTGTTTTCCTGTAGTCAGTGTGTAGCCCATCCTCCCCATGTAGTACGTTGTGTTTTCCTGTAGTCAGTGTATAGCCCATCCTCCCCAGTCAGACCATTATCCCATCTCCTTTTAACCAGTGGTATGGGAATGAATCCCACAGACATGTGTTTTTACTCATTATTGTATGGGTTGCTGTAATGTGTCACTTCCTGCTGATTACACGTTGTAGCTTATGACATTTTTGTCCTGTTTTCACCTATGTAACAGATGACCTATTCCAAGACACTTAAAAAAACATTATTGTATGATTCCTTGTCAAAGCGCTGATTTCACATTTTTTGGCATTTGCTTTTGATATAATTGCATGGTGCTGTTTATGTGGCTCACCAACCCTGTCAGTTTTGCTACGCCCTTTATCAGTGAACGTGCATGTTTATTGAAAACAGTTTTAGGGATAAATTCCTTTGTGATTTAGCCAATAGAATGTGAAGAGAGATGGGTCATTGTAAGGTGATCATAGTGACAAGGTTTATACAGACAGAAATTGAATGTGTGAAGATCAGTTAACATCAGGAAGAGTTCTTGAATGTTATATAGAACCAATATTGTTATAGGGTTGTCAGGCCTGGACAGTCAACAAGCAAAGCCAGAAGAAGATTGAGGCAGCCGAGATGTGGTTTCTGAGAAGACTGTTGAGAGTTCCATGGACAGCAAAGAAAACAAACGAGACAGTCTTGATGGAGGCAGACACAAGAAGATCATTGATAAAGAAGAGTAGGAAAAGACAGGCAACATTTGTAGGCCATTTAATGAGGAATGGGGAATTAGAGCTCCTGGAAGCTGGAGGGAAAGAGAACAGCAGGTAGACCCAGGGAGAAAATATTGGACGGATTTGCAGAATGGCTGAGGATAGAGAGGGTGGAAGATGTGCTTGCGGCAACAACGGATAGATACATATGGAGGGTCATGGTCGCCAGTGCCATGGGGCAGGGCACTTGATGATGATGATGATGATGAAGACCCATTCAGGTCGAGATCACCTGTTCCAACCTACAGCAGGGCTGCCTATCGTCCCGGAGTATTCATATTATTTAGTCCAGAAAGCAGTCAAATAATTATGTGGAGTTGCCTATAAAATGCAGTTTTCTGTGACCGGTGTGTGTCCCTGGAAATCAGTCTCTGTCCCCCCCCCCCCCCCACTCTCTCTCTCTCTCTTTCTGTCTTGTGTGTGTGTGTGAAATCAGAATTAGCTGTAGGCAGCCCTGCTGCTGTTCTGTTGGTGGTGAATGGCTTCAGTGAATTGAAGTTACTGTTTAACCCCTTTCCTGCTGACACATGTTGCCATAGTGTATGCCCAGACAACTTGAGGATCTTGCCTTCTCCCTTAACTCATTTCTCTTTTCAGAATTGTTGAAGAAGACATCAGAACAGTTTACAAAGAAGTGAAAGACAATACTGTATAGAAATAATAGGCAAATGAACAAAGAAGTAAAAAGACACAATGTTGTATAGAAATAATAGGCAAATGAACAAAGATGGTGTTTGTAACAGCGTTAATTCAAAAAGCAAAACAGAAAGTCAGTGATATTTGATTGTACTGTGCGTGTCTACATGGCTGTAGCAGTCACAGATTGATGACATGATGTGAACAGCAGCAGTGCAGGCAAGGGGGTTAAACTGTAGCCCAGTTCTGGAGTCAGAATAATCGGTGGATAGAGATGATGTGACGTGTCACTCCTGTTTTCAGCTCTACCACAGGTTGACCTTAACGCCGGTAGGTGGCCGACGAGTAAGCCTCAGTTTGTAGCAAACCAGCACACTTGAGCCTTTGTACAGACTGTATCCATATACTTGTTGTATACTGTGTGTATATATCTGCAATATCATCTATCCTTGTACATGTATAGTGTGTAGCAACGTGCATTGTATCTTGTGGCCTTCAGGTTGTCTCGCCTTGTTGGATACTTCTGTCTGCTCTGTCTTGGTCTGTTTGTTTTTTTTCACCACACTTGTTCTGTCGACTGTCTCTTAGAAGGATGATGATGAGGATCTGGTTTTTGTGAGAATGTGGAATGTTGGCAACATACCACCATGGTCTTACACCCACTGGAAAGGCTTGTGTCTCCTTGATTTGTTTATTCATTCTGTTTGTTTGTTTGTTTGTTTTTGATTCAAAGTGTTAAGTTTTTACTGTTGGCAGTCCAGTTGTTCAGTGATATGAATAATGATTTTCACCAATTTCAAGTATTGGTAGTGATTAGACTTATTTCAGTTATCATTAATAACACATCTAACAACCAGCACCGTAACAAACAAACAGCACTACTCAAACTGCCCACTTTAACAGTAACAGTCACACTGTGGACACTGCCATCAGACACTGTGTTCATACAGACTGTGGACACTGCCATCAGACACTGTGTTCATACAGTCACACTGTGGACACTGCCATCAGACACTGTGTTCATACAGTCACACTGTGGACACTGCCATCAGACACTGTGTTCATACAGTCACACTGTGGACACTGCCATCAGACACTGTGTTCATACAATCACACTGTGGACACTGCCATCAGACACTGTGTTCATACAGTCTGTGGACACTGCCATCAGACACTGTGTTCATACAGTCACACTGTGGACACTGCCATCAGACACTGTGTTCATACAGTCTGTGGACACTGCCATCAGACACTGTTCATACAGACTGTGGACACTGCAATCAGACACTGTGTTCATACAGTCACACTGTGGACACTGCCATCAGACACTGTGTTCATACAGACTGTGGACACTGCCATCAGACACTGTGTTCATACAGTCTGTGGACACTGCCATCAGACACTGTGTTCATACAGACTGTGGACACTGCCATCAGACACTGTGTTCATACAGTACTGTGGACACTGCCATCAGACACTGTGTTCATACAGACTGTGGACACTGCCATCAGACACTGTGTTCATACAGTCACACTGTGGACACTGCCATCAGACACTGTGTTCATACAGACTGTGGACACTGCCATCAGACACTGTGTTCATACAGACTGTGGACACTGCCATCAGACACTGTGTTCATACAGACTGTGGACACTGCCATCAGACACTGTGTTCATACAGTCACACTGTGGACACTGCCATCAGACACTGTGTTCATACAGACTGTGGACACTGCCATCAGACACTGTGTTCATACAGTAACTGTGGACACTGCCATCAGACACTGTGTTCATACAGTCACACTGTGGACACTGCCATCAGACACTGTGTTCATACAGACACTGTGTACACTGCCATCAGACACTGTGTTCTATACAGACTGTGGACACTGCCATCAGACACTGTGTTCATACAGACTGTGGACACTGCCATCAGACACTGTGTTCATACAGTCACACTGTGGACACTGCCATCAGACACTGTGTTCATACAGACTGTGGTACACTGCCATCAGACACTGTGTTCATACAGACACTGTGGACACTGCCATCAGACACTGTGTTCATACAGACTGTGGACACTGCCATCAGACACTGTGTTCATACAGTCACACTGTGACACTGCATCAGACACTGTGTCATACAGACTGTACACTGCCATCAGACACTGTGTTCATACAGTCACACTGTGGACACTGCCATCAGACACTGTGTTCATACAGTACACTGTGGACACTGCTCAGCACGTGTTATACAGACACTGTGGACACTGCATCAGACACTGGTTCATACAGTCTGTGACACTGCCATCAGACACTGTGTTCATACAGACTGTGGACACTGCCATCAGACACTGTGTTCATACAGTACTGTGGACACTGCCATCAGACACTGTGTTCATACAGTCTGTGGACACTGCCATCAGACACTGTGTTCATACAGACTGTGGACACTGCCATCAGACACTGTGTTCATACAGACTGTGGACCACTGCCATCAGACACTGTGTTCATACAGACTGTGGACACTGCCATCAGACACTGTGTTCATACAGTCACACTGTGGACACTGCCATCAGACACTGTGTTCATACAGTCACACTGTGGACACTGCCATCAGACACTGTGTTCCCATACAGACTGTGGACACTGCCATCAGACACTGTGTTCATACAGACTGTGGACACTGCCATCAGACACTGTGTTCATACAGACTGTGGACACTGCCATCAGACACTGTGTTCATACAGACTGTGGACACTGCCATCAGACACTGTGTTCATACAGTCACACTGTGGACACTGCCATCAGACACTGTGTTCATACAGTCACACTGTGGACACTGCCATCAGACACTGTGTTCATACAGACTGTGGACACTGCCATCAGACACTGTGTTCATACAGTCTGTGGACACTGCCATCAGACACTGTGTTCATACAGACTGTGGACACTGCCATCAGACACTGTGTTCATACAGTCTGTGGACACTGCCATCAGACACTGTGTTCATACAGTCACACTGTGGACACTGCCATCAGACACTGTGTTCATACAGTCACACTGTGGACACTGCCATCAGACACTGTGTTCATACAGACTGTGGACACTGCCATCAGACACTGTGTTCATACAGTCTGTGGACACTGCCATCAGACACTGTGTTCATACAGACTGTGGACACTGCCATCAGACACTGTGTTCATACAGTCTGTGGACACTGCCATCAGACACTGTGTTCATACAGACTGTGGACACTGCCATCAGACACTGTGTTCATACAGTCTGTGGACACTGCCATCAGACACTGTGTTCATACAATCACACTGTGGACACTGCCATCAGACACTGTGTTCATACAGACTGTGGACACTGCCATCAGACACTGTGTTCATACAGTCACACTGTGGACACTGCCATCAGACACTGTGTTCATACAGACTGTGGACACTGCCATCAGACACTGTGTTCATACTCCAAAATACTTGCCTTAACCACCCGTGACCGAAAACAGAATCACAATGTGTACTTTATACAAGGAGACAAGACAGGCACAACTTTACATCAGTAATTAGTCATTTCCTTTGGCGGTAAGCAGTAATTATAACATTTTTAATAAAAATGATCAGTTTCAAGCTAATGGCAATCAGCTTGAATGTTGAAGAAAACTTTCGGTGTCAGCACAAAGTAACTGCTTGTGGATTCAACACTAAAAGTGAAAATTGCTCAGACTCCAGAGTTGTAGCAAATATGATGCTAACTTGAATTAGTCTTGTAACAGCCATCATTTCAGAGACCACGTGACCAATATTGAATGCCATTTGAGTGTAATGCATGTTCACACTCAGCAGTAATCATGTGGACATTCAAGAAAACGGACACAAAGTGTCTGAATTAAAACAGATGATGAACATTTTCAATAACCACACAGAGACTCCAGAAAACAGACACAAAGTGTCTGAATTAAAACAGATGATGAACATTGTCAGTAACAACATGGAAACTCCAGAAATCAGACACAAAGTATCTTCATTACAACAAATGATGAACATTGCCAATAACTACACAGACACTCCAGAAATCAGACACAAAGTGTCTCAATTAAAACAAATGATGAACATTGCCAATAACTACACAGAAACTCCAGAAAACAGACGCAAAGTGTCTGAATTAAAACAAATGATGAACATTGTCAGTAAACACATGGAGACTCCAGAAAACAGACATTAAGTGTCTCCAATTAAAACAGATGATGAACATTGCCAATAACAACACAGAGACTCCAGAAAGCAGACACAAAGTGTCTCAATTAAAACAGATGATGAACATTGCCAATAACAACACAGAGACTCCAGAAAGCAGACACAAAGTGTCTCAATTAAAACAGATGATGAACATTGTCAGTAAACACATGGAAACTCCAGAAAGCAGGCACAAATTGTCTTAATCAGAACAGATGATGAACATTGCCAGTAACCACACAGAGACTTCAGAAAACACACGCAAAGTGTCTGAATTAAAACAGATGATGAACATTGTCAGTAAACACATGGAAACTCCAGAAAGCAGACACAAAGTGTCTGAATTAAAACAGATGATGAACATTGTGTGTACAGTGTTCAGATGAAGGCTAACAGTGCAGTAACATCTCATAACCTCATATGACTTCACACTGACATAACAGCAAACTCAGTCTGTCCATCTGTTTAATTGAAAAGTGTTTTCAGCTGTCACTCATTTCATTTTCTGTGTATAAATCGTATTGACCACTGGATAGTTTTATAACAAGAGGACATCATGTGTTTTCAGTGTTGGCCAAAAAAAGTCAGAAATCTGTTTGTAACTAGCTCATATGAAGCTAAGTTACTGATAGAAGTTCACAATGAAACCGTAAGTCTGCTATATACATAAATAAAGGAAATAAAAACATGACTTTTAGCATTTTAGAAACAGGGATGTTGTAATTTGCAGAATTCCAGTGATGTGATGCACTTTAAACTTCAGCCATTTGTACTATCGGAAAACATCTATATTTTGGATGTAAACTTGAGTGTTACTGTAGTTTTTTGTTCATGACCTTTACACACTGGGAAACAGTGATGCAAAGACTATGTAAACCACATGAACATTTGCTTTCTGCAACATATGTGTTTTAAGCTTTTTAGACAACATAACTTTTTCAGTCATGTTGATCTGTTTGTTACCATTTGATACACAGTAGTTCAGCAGTTAACCATTTCTTATCCCGTAATGTAACTGTTAATATATAATTATATGCACCTTTAAAACTAAAGCTGTTATATGTAAAGAAAGCTTTTAACTCATTTTATTGAAGTGTAGATGATCAAACTCACATATACTTCAAGAATATATCTGCTTGTTAAGCAGCACCTATTATATCCATAGATAGACTTTATAATATGTAGTGGAGTGATTAACACCAGAGGTAACATTCCATTTTTGAGTTGCAGTGGAATTGGCAGTCTGGGATGTTTGATGAAGGATGTTACTTAAAATCATGCGTATAGTCATCTGTTCTTCTGATAGTTGTATGTATATGAACAATAGGAGGAAGGGAGATATTCAGTCTTAAATTTTCTGAGTGGGATTTTAGTTTTGACCTGGGTCTGTTTGTGGGGCATGTTACGATCCTTGTTTCCTTGCGTAAGCTCAGAGGTGGTGCTCCTGTTGCCATGTGACACTTCTTTTTTCTGTGTGACATATGCATGTGATGGACTTGTTCGCATGGAGGTGCATGATAATGCATCATGCGCTCAAACATGTGGAGTGTGTGTGTGTGTGTGCGTGTGTGTTTCCTGTCTGTTTTGCTTGATTTGCTTGATGTCTGATTAGGCTGCATAATCTGCCAAGATAAACCTTAAACAGGGATGAAATGCATATTTTCCCCACTTGTCTCAGCATGGCAGGAGATTGTGCATTGAATTGAATGCATGTATAAAGAGCATTATAATTGGGACACAGGTGACTCAGAGTTGTGTGCAGAGATGCCAGTCCTGACTGTGCATGTACACGTGTATTATTGCATGTCAATACTGCTGGTTAGTAATGTAGTCCAGTTAAGATCGGTCAGGATCCAGACACTTGCTGTGTGTATTGGGGATCAGTTTCTTAGTATGCTCTGTGATAGCGTGCTGCTACTTGTATGATATAGGGTGGTGTATATATTTGGGAACAGCAGGCCACATACTTCTTGCAGTAGAGAGGAAAAACATAACGTTTCTTTTTAAATCATCCCAGTGTTTACTGAAAAAAAATCTTCCTTCAACTGTTGCAATGCAATGAATTTCTTTGTGATGGTGGTTAAGAGTAAAAACAAAAATGACATTTGTTTTGCATTAAAAAAAAATTTTAAATGTACTATCTCACATTTTACATTATAAAAGCAATTGATTGTGTGTAGTTAGAATGGAATGAAAACATTGTTTACATCAGTTTATTGTATGCTTATACTGTGTGTCACTTGATGACCATCTTCATGCAGTGTGTAATTGTCTGTTACCATGATTGTTTCTGTGCCAGACCATTGGAGTCCATATTCACACCATGTGAAATCCTTTTTCATATTGTTTATTGATTATTGACGTTGTCACATTGTGTCCATTTTATCTGTGTTTGTCCCAACAATAGGCAATTGTGTCAATTTTCTCTGTATTTGTCCCAACAATAGGCATATTTTAATGTGTTTAACTGCAGGTTTGGTTTGGGCTTTTAATAAATGAGCAGCTGTTGACTCTAGAATTTGTGGTTTTGTAACTGAACCTTTCTTTTGTTTACCCTTTGAATCATGAAGCGTTGTTTACCCTTTGAATCATGAAGCGTTGTTTACCCTTTGAATCATGAAGCGTTGTTTACCCTTTGAATCATGAAGCGTTGTTTACCCTTTGAATCATGAAGCCAGTCATTCATCTGAATCATGAAGCCAGTCATTCATCTGAATCATGAAGCCAGTCATTCATCTGAATCATGAAGCCAGTCATTCATTGTTTGTGTCCTGTCTGTTTTTACATTGCTTTTTTGGAAAGGGGATCCAAATGCCATAAGAAGAATGGAGTAAAAGAAAGTTGGGACGTGTTAAGCCTGATCCATAGACTGATAGCAACGATCGTTGCCAGAGTTGATAATTTCTGATTGGCTCATGCCATTGAACTTTGAAATCCAAGAGTATAAAAAGACAGCAGCTCTGGCATTATTGTTGTTTGCTACATTTGTGAATTTGACAGTGTCTTTAGTACAACTTGGAAAAGATTCAAGTGAAATGGATGTCATAGATCAGTATGAATATGGACAAACAAAACATAGTTGCAGACTTTTAAAATTTGATCAGCTTTTGTTGTTGCTGTTGTAATGTTCACTCAGTTATCAGCTCAGAAAACATTTGTTTGCCCGAAGAATCAGCCTCTCTGTTGCAGAATGGAAGCTTATAATATCATAGTCAGGTACCATGGTGCTTGATGAATATTCGTCTTTTTTACATGGTGAAACAAGTTATAAGGAAATCTGATCAGATTTCAAAAGTTTACAGTTTGCGTGTCTGTCCTCTGTGTTACTAGAGTGTATATACTTAGAGTTTTGAATGTGTGCCAAGGTGCTACAGATGACATTCCTATAATGTCCACCGTAGTGATGTCGGACCCAATGACTGATACTTGGTATCCACTGTGTCAGGCTCGACGTAAAACGGCCACACCAGAAGACTTGCTGTATGCGGGGTCGGGGTCAGCGGACACCTCACAGCCCCTTCTGCCTGTTTTGGAGACCCCAGAGGAGGAGAGGGCAGTCGTAATCGGCAGTGCCATCGTGGTGGAAGCCATCAAAGAAGATAAGGCCAAGGCAGAAGGGATTGATGGCAGTGCTCTCTTGGACAAACTTGTGCCTCCCCCTGCCAAGACCTCCATCATCAGGCCGTCTTGTGGCAGGTAAGCTGCGTCATAGTCTGTGTTCATGTGTGTAGTGTACAGTGGTTTCATCATAGTAGTCTGACTGTTTTATTCCTTAGGTGTCCTTACAGATTGTATAGACACTGTGTGACTGTTTTATTCCTTAGGTGTCCTTACAGATTGTATAGACACTGTGTGACTGTTTTATTCCTTAGGTGTCCTTACAGATTGTATAGACACTGTCTGTTTTATTCCTTAGGTGTCCTTACAGATTGTATAGACACTGTGTGACTGTTTTATTCCTTAGGTGTCCTTACAGATTGTATAGACACTGACTGTTTGTTTTATTCCTTAGGTGTCCTTACAGATTGTATAGACACTGTCTGTTTTATTCCTTAGGTGTCCTTACAGATTGTATAGACACTGACTGTTTTATTCCTTAGGTGTCCTTACAGATTGTATAGACACTGACTGTTTTATTCCTTAGGTGTCCTTACAGATTGTATAGACACTGTCTGTTTTATTCCTTAGGTGTCCTTACAGATTGTATAGACACTGTGTGACTGTTTTATTCCTTAGGTGTCCTTACAGATTGTATAGACACTGTGTGACTGTTTTATTCCTTAGGTGTCCTTACAGATTGTATAGACACTGACTGTTTTTATTCCTTAGGTGTCCTTACAGATTGTATAGACACTGTCTGTTTTATTCCTTAGGTGTCCTTACAGATTGTATAGACACTGTGTGACTGTTTTATTCCTTAGGTGTCCTTACAGATTGTATAGACACTGACTGTTTGTTTTATTCCTTAGGTGTCCTTACAGATTGTATAGACACTGTCTGTTTTATTCCTTAGGTGTCCTTACAGATTGTATAGACACTGACTGTTTTATTCCTTAGGTGTCCTTACAGATTGTATAGACACTGTCTGTTTTATTCCTTAGGTGTCCTTACAGATTGTATAGACACTGACTGTTTTATTCCTTAGGTGTCCTTACAGATTGTATAGACACTGTCTGTTTTATTCCTTAGGTGTCCTTACAGATTGTATAGACACTGTCTGTGGCTGTTTTATTCCTTAGGTGTCCTTACAGATTGTATAGACACTGTCTGTTTTATTCCTTAGGTGTCCTTACAGATTGTATAGACACTGTCTGTTTTATTCCTTAGGTGTCCTTACAGATTGTATAGACACTGTGTGACTGTTTTATTCCTTAGGTGTCCTTACAGATTGTATAGACACTGACTGTTTGTTTTATTCCTTAGGTGTCCTTACAGATTGTATAGACACTGTCTGACTGTTTTTATTCTTTAGGTGTCCTTACAGATTGTATAGACACTGACTGTTTTATTTCCTTAGGTGTCCTTACAGATTGTATAGACACTGTCTGTTTTATTCCTTAGGTGTCCTTACAGATTGTATAGACACTGTGTGACTGTTTTATTCCTTAGGTGTCCTTACAGATTGTATAGACACTGTCTGTCTGTTTTATTCCTTAGGTGTCCTTACAGATTGTATAGACACTGTCTGTTTTATTCCTTAGGTGTCCTTACAGATTGTATAGACACTGTCTGACTGTTTTATTCCTTAGGTGTCCTTACAGATTGTATAGACACTGTCTGTTTTATTCCTTAGGTGTCCTTACAGATTGTATAGACACTGTCTGTTTTTATTCCTTAGGTGTCCTTACAGATTGTATAGACACTGTGTGACTGTTTTATTCCTTAGGTGTCCTTACAGATTGTATAGACACCGACTGTTTTATTCCTTAGGTGTCCTTACAGATTGTATAGACACTGTCTGTTTTATTCCTTAGGTGTCCTTACAGATTGTATAGACACTGTCTGTTTTATTCCTTAGGTGTCCTTACAGATTGTATAGACACTGTGTGACTGTTTTATTCCTTAGGTGTCCTTACAGATTGTATAGACACTGTGTGACTGTTTTATTCCTTAGGTGTCCTTACAGATTGTATAGACACTGACTGTTTGTTTTATTCCTTAGGTGTCCTTACAGATTGTATAGACACTGTCTGACTGTTTTATTCCTTAGGTGTCCTTACAGATTGTATAGACACTGTCTGTGGCTGTTTTATTCCTTAGGTGTCCTTACAGATTGTATAGACACTGTCTGTGGCTGTTTTATTCCTTAGGTGTCCTTACAGATTGTATAGACACTGACTGTTTTATTCCTTAGGTGTCCTTACAGATTGTATAGACACTGTGTGACTGTTTTATTCCTTAGGTGTCCTTACAGATTGTATAGACACTGTCTGTCTGTTTTATTCCTTAGGTGTCCTTACAGATTGTATAGACACTGTCTGTTTTATTCCTTAGGTGTCCTTACAGATTGTATAGACACTGTCTGTGGCTGTTTTATTCCTTAGGTGTCCTTACAGATTGTATAGACACTGACTGTTTTTATTCCTTAGGTGTCCTTACAGATTGTATAGACACTGTCTGTGGCTGTTTTATTCCTTAGGTGTCCTTACAGATTGTATAGACACTGACTGTTTTATTCCTTAGGTGTCCTTACAGATTGTATAGACACTGTGTGTTTTTTTCCTTAGGTGTCCTTACAGATTGTATAGACACTGTGTGACTGTTTTATTCCTTAGGTGTCCTTACAGATTGTATAGACACTGTCTGTTTTATTCCTTAGGTGTCCTTACAGATTGTATAGACACTGTGTGACTGTTTTATTCCTTAGGTGTCCTTACAGATTGTATAGACACTGACTGTTTTATTCCTTAGGTGTCCTTACAGATTGTATAGACACTGACTGTTTTATTCCTTAGGTGTCCTTACAGATTGTATAGACACTGACTGTTTTATTCCTTAGGTGTCCTTACAGATTGTATAGACACTGTCTGTGGCTGTTTTATTCCTAGTGCATGTATGATGTTTTTTGCAGACTGTTTCTGTATCCATCTTCTCATGTTCCTTTTTTCACACTTGTGTGCGGCAAGTTGACTTTCTGACATTTTGCATCAAGGGCTGGTACAGATTCTTCATCTGAATGACCAGCATGGATATCCTGGGTGATGTGGTTTGATTCCTGGCCTGGGTGTTCAGAAATCTTATCTGCTAGTACAGTACACTGCTGCTCATTCATCAGTCTTCATACGACCCATTTTTATTCTTTAGAACTTGATGCTAGCACAGTACACTGCTGCTCATTCATCAGTCTTCATACGACCCATTTTTATTCTTTAGAACTTGATGCTAGCACAGTACACTGCTGCTCATTCATCAGTCTTCATACGACCCATTTTTATCGTGTAGAACTTGATGCTAGCACAGTACACTGCTGCTCATTCATCAGTCTTCATACGACCCATTTTTATCGTGTAGAACTTGATGCTAGCACAGTACACTGCTGCTCATTCATCAGTCTTCATACGACCCATTTTTATCGTGTAGAACTTGATGCTAGCACAATACACTGCTACTGCTGCTCATTCATCAGTCTTCACACGACCCATTTTTATCGTGTAGAACTTGATGCTAGCATAGCATAGTACACTGCTGCTGCTGGTCATTCATCAGTCTTCACACGACCCATTTTTATCGTGTAGAACTTGATGCTAGCATAGTACACTGCTGCTCATTCATCAGTCTTCATATGACCCATTTTTATCCTGTAGAACTTGATGCTAGCACAGTACACTGCTGCTCATTCATCAGTCTTCATATGACCCATTTTTATCCTGTAGAACTTGATGCTAGCACAGTACACTGCTGCTCATCAGTCTTCATATGACCCATTTTTATCCTGTAGAACTTGATGCTAGCACAGTACACTGCTGCTCATTCATCAGTCTTCATATGACCCATTTTTATCCTGTAGAACTTGATGCTAGCACAGTACACCTGCTGCTCATCAGTCTTAATATGACCCATTTTTATCCTGTAAAACTTGATGCTAGCTTTGTAGATAAATTCCTCCCAAAGACATTAAGAAATTCAAGTTATTCTGTATTTTGTGTCCATTGTGGATTCCAGTTATGATTGAATTGTCAATCAATTTATTATTTGCTCACCCTTCTAGTGAATTGTGGGAGCATAAAAAAGTGCATTGTCTAACACCGTGTTATCTAATGACTGCTGAGGTTTGCGGAAAACTTTACCTTTTAGTTTACTTCACCTTCAAGTTGTATATTTAGCAGTTCTGTGATTTGTATTACATGGATTGATTCAAGTTGTATATTAAGCAGATTGATTCAAGTTGTATATTAAGCAATATTGTGATTTGTACAACATAGATTGATTCAAGTTGTATATTAAGCAGCATTGTGATTTGTACGACATGGATTGATTCAGATTGTATATTGAGCAGTCCTGTGATTTATGTTACAAGTATTGATTTGCCTGACTTCTTTGTGGAGCATAGAGCCACAAGGAGCCCAGCAGATGTTGTATGGACAGTCCTGCAGATTGTATTGTATTTGTATTTCAGGTCATCTGCTCCTGCTGCAAGCTCGCCCAGCATGCGTAGGCGTGAGATGGGTCGTAAAGGTGCCAGCCCTGAACCCTCGCCCATCATGCGACGGAAGAACGCCAACAGTGAACGATACGGCAGTCATTCCAGTTCTGTGTGAGTAATCTACACTTTGGTTTGTCCTGCATGGATGTGGTCACCTATGTGTGTGTGTGTGTGTGTGTGTGTGTATGTGTGTGTGTGTGTGCGCGCACCCATGGCATATGTGTTTTTGTGTTTGTTTTTTTGTGTGTATTGATGCTGAGAGAATGCATGTGGTTTTATGTGTTCTTGTGTATGTCTGTATTTGTTTGTTTTGGAGAGGGGGAGAGAAGGCATGTAACAAAGACAGAACTGTTTTGGAGAGGGGGAGAGAAGGCATGTAACAAAGACAGAACGTGTGACTGTGTGAAATGTCAGCACAACAGTAATGGTAACAGGGTCATCCGTTGAACCTTCAGCACGTGTCTATCAAAATGTAACAAATGGGATAATGATAATCGTCAGTATCTATCTGTGTTCCTTCAGTGTAATGTTTCTCCTCCACAATGACCACTTGCAGTCTGTGTGGAAGGTCCAAAGTGTCTGAAGCCAGAGTTGGTATGTTGTACGAGTAGCACTGTGTTCAGTCAGAATGGTAATTGTAACAGAGATAGAATAATACTAGTACAGGTGTACATTGTAACCACTGTGTTCAGTCAGAATGGTAATTGTAACAGAGATAGAATAATACCAGTACAGGTGTACATTGTACCCACTGTGTTCAGTCAGAATGGTAATTGTAACAGAGATAGAATAATACCAGTACAGGTGTACATTGTAACCACTGTGTTCAGTCAGAATGGTAATTGTAACAGAGATAGAATAATACTAGTACAGGTGTACATTGTACCCACTGTGTTCTGTCAGAATGGTAATTGTAACAGAGATAGAATAATACCAGTACAGGTGTACATTGTACCCACTGTGTTCTGTCAGAATGGTAATTGTAACAGAGATAGAATAATACCAGTACAGGTGTACATTGTACCCACTGTGTTCAGTCAGAACGGTAATTGTAACAGAGATAGAATAATACTAGTACAGGTGTACATTGTAACCACTGTGTTCAGTCAGAATGGTAATTGTAACAGAGATAGAATAATACTAGTACAGGTGTACATTGTACCCACTGTGTTCAGTCAGAATGGTAATTGTAACAGAGATAGAATAATACTAGTACAGGTGTACATTGTACCCACTGTGTTCAGTCAGAACGGTAATTGTAACAGAGATAGAATAATACCAGTACAGGTGTACATTGTACCCACTGTGTTCTGTCAGAATGGTAATTGTAACAGAGATAGAATAATACTAGTACAGGTGTACATTGTACCCACTGTGTTCAGTCAGAATGGTAATTGTAACAGAGATAGAATAATACTAGTACAGGTGTACATTGTACCCACTGTGTTCAGTCAGAATGGTAATTGTAACAGAGATAGAATAATACCAGTACAGGTGTACATTGTACCCACTGTGTTCTGTCAGAATGGTAATTGTAACAGAGATAGAATAATACTAGTACAGGTGTACATTGTACCCACTGTGTTCAGTCAGAATGGTAATTGTAACAGAGATAGAATAATACCAGTACAGGTGTACATTGTAACCACTGTGTTCAGTCAGAACGGTAATTGTAACAGAGATAGAATAATACCAGTACAGGTGTACATTGTAACCACTGTGTTCAGTCAGAATGGTAATTGTAACAGAGATAGAATAATACTAGTACAGGTGTACATTGTACCCACTGTGTTCAGTCAGAACGGTAATTGTAACAGAGATAGAATAATACTAGTACAGGTGTACATTGTAACCACTGTGTTCAGTCAGAATGGTAATTGTAACAGAGATAGAATAATACCAGTACAGGTGTACATTGTAACCACTGTGTTCAGTCAGAATGGTAATTGTAACAGAGATAGAATAATACTAGTACAGGTGTACATTGTACCCACTGTGTTCTGTCAGAATGGTAATTGTAACAGATAGAATAATACCAGTACAGGTGTACATTGTAACCACTGTGTTCAGTCAGAATGGTAATTGTAACAGATAGAACAATACTAGTACAGGTGTACATTGTAACCACTGTGTTCTGTCAGAATGGTAATTGTAACAGAGATAGAATAATACCAGTACAGGTGTACATTGTAACCACTGTGTTCTGTCAGAATGGTAATTGTAACAGAGATAGAATAATACCAGTACAGGTGTACATTGTACCCACTGTGTTCAGTCAGAATGGTAATTGTAACAGAGATAGAATAATTCTAGTACAGGTGTACATTGTACCCACTGTGTTCTGTCAGAATGGTAATTGTAACAGATAGAACAATACCAGTACAGGTGTACATTGTAACCACTGTGTTCTGTCAGAATGGTAATTGTAACAGAGATAGAATAATACCAGTACAGGTGTACATTGTAACCACTGTGTTCAGTCAGAATGGTAATTGTAACAGAGATAGAATAATACTAGTACAGGTGTACATTGTAACCACTGTGTTCAGTCAGAACGGTAATTGTAACAGAGATAGAATAATACCAGTACAGGTGTACATTGTAACCACTGTGTTCAGTCAGAATGGTAATTGTAACAGAGATAGAATAATACTAGTACAGGTGTACATTGTACCCACTGTGTTCAATCAGAATGGTAATTGTAACAGAGATAGAATAATACTAGTATAGGTATACATTGTACCCACTGTGATCAATCAGAATGGTAATTGTAACAGAGATAGAATAATACTAGTACAGGTGTACATTGTACCCACTGTGTTCTGTCAGAATGGTAATTGTAACAGAGATAGAATAATACCAGTACAGGTGTACATTGTACCCACTGTGTTCAATCAGAATGATAATTGCAGCGGGGATAGATAATGCCAGTACATGTGTATAGTGCTCCATGAACCAATGCTAGCAAAATCACCACAGTGTCATATCACAACCTTTATTGAAACGGTAGGAAAGTTGTTCACATTCACAGCACAAGGTACAGTGTAGGTGTTGATGTTTTACTACAACATTCTATTTCTAATGTCCACAAATGCCCGTCAGTTTGGTTTTATTACATTTAATCCCTTCTATGCAAATGTAATATGTGAATCAGCATATGTAAGAAGTTAAAATATCAGTAAAACACTGCTAAACATTGGTGATGGATTGAAAAGCTTATGTGAGTTGTGCACATCAGTGAAAGGTACAGGTATTTGTTTGAAGACATTTTGTCACACAGCTAGCTGTGTTGTATGGTGTGTACATGTAGGTGGTCTAACAAAAGCTGTGCATTCTGATGGGATTGTTTTGTGCTGTTGAAAAACAAATTGTGCTCTGACAGTCTGAACACAGCATCTTGTGACGAACACACAACACACTTTTCCCCACCACAATATCCTAGTCTGAAATATACTCTTTAACCCTTTGACTCCCACACCCTGTCCACCAACATCCTGCATTGTCAACCATGCAAGCAAGTCAAAGGGTTAAGTTTTTGCAGTTGTTGGATAGGGTGCAGGATTCAAAGAGTTAAGGATCACAGTCTAAAGTGTTCCCTTTTCACAAGTGTCCATTGTAGAAAGCTCACAGCTAGCACCTTGTTATCTGCTATCATTATGATAGATTGGCCCAGTGTTGCTGAGGAAGGCTACGAGGCAGTCTGCACTTGACTCTGATGGTCAATTGAGGACTGAGTGATCTCCCTTATGGTCATGTTGGCCACTTGAAAGGGGGCGTGGCCAGGATGTCGCAGGTCCCCGACTTTGCGTTGATTGGTCAGTTTGTGCAGGTAGCGTTTCAGCTTGGAGCTCTGGCTCTGTCTTGCTGCTTTCTTCTTCGGGTTGTAAGACAACTTGAACATCGGCTGAAAAGGAAAGAAAAAATTAGTGAATGATCTTTATTTTCCACTAACATAATACAATAATGCTGGGTCAGTTTTCCATGTGAACCAGTGTTAAAGTCTGTGTGACATATAAAGCTGAAAATAATCCATAGTAACACACAAGTGAGCACTTCAGCAAGTATTCTCTCAGTGTGACTGCTTAATGAGTCATTGGAAAAATGTACTGATTTGAAATGGAAATGTTGAATTTGGGAAAGATTGTATTAACCCTTTAAACTCATGATGTCTTGCTTTGCTTGGTAATAGAATGAAAACATCTGTTCACAATGTCCCTCACTGTCCTGGTGACCTGGTAATTTGTGTCACAGACTGGTCTGTTCTGTCTTACTTGTAGTGTGTCACTGTCTTTCTCTTCAGCGTGTTCCTGACTGTCGTCTATGGCCGTTGACTGGTAATGTGTCAGTGTCAACAGTACAGAGTCTGTTCTGTCTTACTGTGTAGTGTGTCACTGTCTGTCGTCATGGTGACCTGGTAATTTGTGTCACAGACAGGTCTGTTCTGTCTTCTGTGTATGTGTCATGTCACCCTCAGGTGACATGTAGATATTTGTGTGCAACATCTGACAAGTCTGGTAGTCTGTCATCGTGTGTGTACGTGTGTAAATACTGTGTGTACAAACAGTGTTGTTGCAAATACTGTGTGAGTAATTACGGGTGTGTGAAATACATTGTGAATATGTGTGTGAAAATACATTGATGATACTGTGTGTGAAATACAGTGTGTGAAATACTGTGTGTGAAATACAGTGGAATACTGTGTGAAATACTGTGTGGAAATACTGTGTGAAATACAGTGTGTTGAAATACAGTGTGTGAAATACTGTGTTGAAAATGGTGAATACTGTGTGAAATACGTGTGTGATGTAATACAGTGTGTGAATCGTGTGTGAAATACTGTGTGATGGGGAAATACTGGTGTGAAATACAGTGTGTGAAATACTGTGTGAAATACTGTGTGAAATACGTGTGTGAAATACAGTGTGTGAAATACAGTGTGTGATGTGAAATACTGTGTGTGAAATACGTGTGTGAAATACAGTGTGTGAAATACTGTGTTGAAATACAGTGTGTGAAATACAGTGTGTGAAATACTGTGTGTGAAATACTGTGTGTGAAATACGTGTGTGAAATACAGTGTGTGAAATACATGTGTGAATATACTGTGTGTGAAATACAGTGTGTGAAATACTGTGTGTGAAATACAGTGTGTGAAATAATGTGTGAAATACTGTGTGTGAAATACAGTGTGTGAAATACTGTGTGTGAAATACAGTGTGAAATACGTGTGTGAAATACTGTGTGAAATACTGTGTGGAAATACTGTGTGTGAAATACTTGTGTGAAATACTTGTGTGAAATACGTGTGTGAAATACAGTGTGTGAAATACTGTGTGAATAGTGTGAAATACAGTGTGTGAAATACTGTGTGAAATACTGTGTGAAATACTTGTGTGAAATATCTGTGTGAAATACTGTGTGTGAAATACTCTGTGTGAAATACTGTGTGTGAAATACTGTGTGTGAAATACTGTGTTGAAATACTGTGTGATACTGTGTGAAATACTGTGTGTGAAATACCTGTGTGAAATACTGTGGTGAAATACTGTGTGAAATACTGTGTGAAATACATGTGTGAAATACGTGTGTGAAATACTGTGTGTGAAATACTGTGTGAAATACTGTGTGAAATACTGTGTGTGAAATACAGTGTGTGAAATACTGTGTGTGAAATACTGTTGATTGAAATACGTGTGTGAAATACAGTGTGTGAAATACGTGTGTGAAATACTGTGGAAATACTTGTGAAATACTGTTGAAATACAGTGTGTGAAATACGTGTGTGAAATACTGTGTGAAATACTAAAGTGATGTAGAAATACAGTTGTGAAATACGTGTTGAAATACTGTGTGAAATACGTGTGATGAATACTTGTGAAATACTGTGTGAAATACTGTGTGTGAAATACTGTGAAATACGTGTGAAATACAGTGTGTGAAATACTGTGTGAAATACATGTGTGAAATACTGTGTGAAATACTGTGTGTGAAATACAGTGTGTGAAATACTGTGTGTGAAATACTGTGTGTGAAATACTGTGTGAAATACTTTGAAATACGTGTGTGAAATACTGTGTGTGAAATACTCGTGTGTAGAAAACTGTGTGAAATACTGTGTGTGAAATACTGTGTGTGAAATACTGTGTGAAATACGTGATAGTGTGAAATACAGTGTGTGAAATACTGTGTGTGAAATATGTGTGAAATACAGTGTGTGAAATACTGTGTGTGAAATACTGTGTGTGAAATACGTGTGTGAAATACTGTGTGTGAAATACTGTGTGTGAAATACTGTGTGAAATACTGTGTGAAATACTGTGTGTGAAATACTGTGTGTGAAATACTGTGTGAAATAATGTGTGTGAAATACTGTGTGAAATACTGTGTGAAATACTGTGTGTGAAATACTGTGTGTGAAATACTGTGTGTGAAATACTGTGTGTGAAATACTCTGTGTGAAATACAGTGTGTGAAATACTGTGTGTGAAATACTCTGTGTGAAATACTCTGTGTGAAATACAGTGTGTGAAATACTGTGTGTGAAATACTGTGTGTGAAATATCTGTGTGAAATATGTGTGTGAAATACTGTGTGTGAAATACTCTGTGTGAAATACTGTGTGTGAAATACTGTGTGTGAAATACTGTGTGTGAAATACTGTGTGTGAAATACTGTGTGTGAAATACTGTGTGTGAAATACTTGTGTGAAATACAGTGTGTGAAATACTGTGTGTGAAATACTGTGTGTGAAATACTCTGTGTGAAATACAGTGTGTGAAATACTGTGTGTGAAATACTGTGTGTGAAATACTCTGTGTGAAATATTGTGTGTGAAATACTGTGTGTGAAATACTCTGTGTGAAATACTCTGTGTGAAATATTGTGTGTGAAATACAGTGTGTGAAATACTGTGTGCCGTTTACCAGTTGCCATAGTGACTAAAGCAGGGCTGTATATGCATGTTCAAAAAATCTTTGTTAGTTTTGAATAAGCAGATGGCAGTATGTCTGTCATCATGACTGTATTTGTGTGAAAATGTTGAGCAAATATAGTTTAAGGCGTTTTACATGTTACAGTGCAAGTATAGAAAGGTTGATTTACCAGCTTTGGTGTTGAGACACTACAGCTTGAACAGGTTGAGTTGAATGATGCTGACATGACATTTTGTGATTGTTTAATAAGTAGACACCTCTCAGAGTATATCAACATTATCACCTGTTCTTTTGAGGTTATCGTTGAACGACTGGAAAGCTGAAATAACTAGAAAGAGAGAAAGTGCAGTTTTTCCCTTACTGTTTGATAAGTATACTGGATCTGAAGGTCAGTATTTTCATAGATAAGTATACTGGATCTGAAGGTCAGTATTTACATACACCCTCTTGAGGGCATCACTGAACAACTGTGGAAAAAACACGTACTAAAAAACAGGTAGGAAGAGAGAAACTAAAATGAATAACATGAAGTCTTGTTTGTTGACAGTTTCTTTCACATTGTGTTTGATGGTAGGCCTACTATAAAGAAACAACAGTCTTCATACAAAGATGAGAAGTAAGGTTCTTACTTTGTTTTTGATGGTACTATACAGAAACAACAGTCTTTATACAAAGATGAGAAGTAAGGTTCTTACTTTGTTTTTGGTACTATAAAGAAACAGTCTTACAAAGATGAGAAGTAAGGTCTTACTTGTTTTGATGGTATATACAGAAACAACAGTCTTTATACAAAGATGAGAAGTAAGGTTCTTACTTTGTTTTTGATGGTACTATAAGAAACAACAGTCTTTATACAAAGATGAGAAGTAAGTTCTTACTTTGTTTTTGATGGTACTATAAAGAAACAACAGTCTTTATACAAAGATGAGAAGTAAGGTTCTTACTTTGTTTTTGATGGTACTATAAAGAAACAACAGTCTTCATACAAAGATGAGAAGTAAGGTTCTTACTTTGTTTTTGATGGTACTATAAAGAAACAACAGTCTTCATACAAAGATGAGAAGTAAGGTTCTTACTTTGTTTTTGATGGTAATATCAGGAAACAACAGTCTTTATGCAAAAAGAAAATACGGTTCTTACTGCTGTAGATCTGGCTGTGGAAGCCTCACTACCAGGGTTGGATTGTCCATGTAGAAGCATGACTTCTGAGCTTTTCTCCATGTTCCAGTGTGCGCCAGGGCGGGGGTAGTCTCCACTCAGCCTCAGGTCCTCCTCATTGTCATGCATACGCTGACGTACAGCGTGGAGAATCTCCGTAAGCATGCGACCTTTGTAGTCAGGGTTTTCAGTGTTCATGTACATGTCTTTCCACTCTTGTGTTTCTTGAGACACTTGGGACAGGTAGGTGGCTCCTGTAGCACCTGACAGAGGACAAGACAGTGTGATACAGTGTATCTGAGTACCGTGTGTGTTACCACATTTTAACACCAGACGTGTGATACAGTGTATCTGAGTACCGTGTGCGTTACCACATTTTAACACCAGACAGTGTGATACAGTGTATCTGGTAGTACCGTGTGTGTGTAGTTACCACATTTTAACACCAGACAGTGTGATACAGTGTATCTGAGTACCGTGTGTGTTACCACATTTTAATGAATTCATTTGAAACACACAGTCATTATAGTAATTTCCATTGATATTTCTTGAGTGGAACTTTTTCTGTATTTAGTCATGATGACTTTTTGGACCAAACTGGTTTACTGTAAATCAAATTATGGAAACAGTTTGCTACAGAGCAGCTTGAAATGAATGTGCTCGCACAGTATTCTGTTGTAACAATTGTACTGTACTTGAGGATATCAATGTTTGCATTTATTCTTTAATTTGGTCGTTATTGAACAGCTGTACACAAAAACTGCAATACAGATAAATTCTGAAGAAAGTGTGGATTTGCTATGGTTGTTTGTGATCCTTTTCCATCACATGGTTTCTATGTTAGTTTAATGCTTAGCTTGTTAATGCCACCATGAGAAAAATGAAACTGTAGCTATGTACCTGATCGTGCAGTGTTCATGGAGTTAGCGCTAGGTGTGGTACCTCCGTGTAGACGTAAGGGAGGCACAACCAGAGTAGAGGCCTGGCGAGAGAAGGGCAACTTGGTCACCTGATTCATTTTCAGAGCTGGCAGAGTGGATGTTTTCTCCACATCGCTGGGTCTGTCCTCATCTTCAGAGTCTGTACTGCAGTCGTCCAGTTCTGGCAGTCGTGTCACATTTTGGGGGAAATGATCTTTGGTGGGTGGTTTGGTATCGTGCTTGTTATCAGGAGAGCTGTTCGTGATGACCTGGACCGAGTCTGACGCCTTGATGTTGGGGACAGGTGGGAGTGGGGGCTGGTTACGGGTAAACCGCACCTTTGTCAGGGTGGCGGCACGTTGCAGTTGGAGAGGGCGCTGGATCTCGCTGCGCTTGTTGTCCATGATTGACGGGATGGAGACGGTGTGGTGGCTGAAGTTACGGCACTCCTCGTCCGTTTTGTTCTTCTCCAGGTGGGTGCTGTGTCCCTGCAGGTGCACATGGTTGCGGCCAGAGTCCCACACGCTGCGCTTTGGGCTGGCCGAGTAGATGGTGGGCAGTTTGAGCATGGACAGTGGCTTGTCCTCCTGCGCTGACTTTTTGCTTGTCTGTTTCTTCTGAAACTTTCTGCCTTTGCTGTGCAGCGTCTTGGTCTGCCGACTCTTTTGCGACTCTTTTGCCCCTTCTGGTTTGTTCAGTGATTTCTGCGACGTTTGTTTCTCTCCCGGTTTGCTCGTTGTCAGTGCATCTGTGTCTGTGTCACTGTCTGGGATAGGTGGCAGGAGCGAAGTCTTTCCCTTCAGGTTGTTGTCCATGGATTGCATGGCTAACTTTGTGTTTTCTTGCTCCAGTTTTGCCAACCGGGCCTTTTGGGCTGCCACCTCTGGGGCCTTGCTGAACTTGCTGTCTGGGTCGTCCCACTTGTTGGCCGGGGGAGGAGGGGGAGGAGCCAGGTGTCCAGTGTAGAGGTCTTTGTTGTCAAAACACAGCTGGGCAAAGTTGTGCTGCAGCATGCTTTTGTTGTCATGGTAACGTTCCATGTTTTCACGCAGCTCCACCTGCATCTTGTGGCCCATGGAGGGTCTCATCATGTGGTCGTACACCCCCATCTGTCGTCTGATGGCTGATGAAGCGGGGTCTGAATAACAGACAAGACAGTTTTAGGATGCATACTGATGCTGCCTTAAATGATGAATAAGGATGCTTATAAGAATTGATTCATTTTATTTTAGATGAAAGAGAAGAACATGAAGTTGACCTGTTGTGTCCTTTATTCATGAACATCAGGAAGTGTCGGCATCCTCAGAACAAGTCTAGACACTGTTGATTATGTGCAGTCATCAAAGTGTTTATAGTACATGTGTACCTCTTGGTTCTGTCAAAAGGACAGTGTTGATTATGTACAGTCATCAAAGTGTTTATAGTACATGTGTACCTCCTGGTTCTGTCAAAAGGACAGTGTTGATTATGTACAGTCATCAAAGTGTTTATAGTACATGTGTACCTCTTGGTTCTGTCAAAAGGACAGTGTTGATTATGTACAGTCATCAAAGTGTTTATAGTACATGTGTACCTCTTGGTTCTGTCAAAAGGACAGTGTTGATTATGTACAGTCATCAAAGTGTTTATAGTACATGTGTACCTCTTGGTTCTGTCAAAAGGACAGTGTTGATTATGTACAGTCATCAAAGTGTTTATAGTACATGTGTACCTCTTGGTTCTGTCAAAAGGACAGTGTTGATTATGTACAGTCATCAAGTGTTTATAGTACATGTGTACCTCTTGGTTCTGTCAAAAGGACAGTGTTGATTATGTACAGTCATCAAAGTGTTTATAGTACATGTGTACCTCTTGGTTCTGTCAAAAGGACAGTGTTATATGTGCAGTCATCAAAGTGTTTATAGTACATGTGTACCTCTTGGTTCTGTCAAAAGGACAGTGTTGATTATGTACAGTCATCAAAGTGTTTATAGTACATGTGTACCTCTTGGTTCTGCATTGAGTTCATTGTGAGCTTCAGGATAACATGATGTCTGTGAAATGTCTGTGGTTAAATCTATACTTCATTTGATGAACATTCTTGTCTGTGTTTGGTGAAAATCCATTTACTGAGGGTGGAGAAATCCCAATGTGATCTTTTTATTTGAATCCCCATTTCTGGAAACTTTTTATTATCTAAAAATAGAATAAACAAAATAAAGGGAAAAAATTGATGATACATATAAATCAATGGCACAGTCATATGCATTTAAATTTACATTATTTGTAACTTTGGGGCTGTGCTTTATGGTCAGGAATTCTTTAAGATCCATTTTTAAATACAAAGTAGCTGAGAAACATAAGCTGACACAGAATTAATTGTTCTCCGTCTGTCTCTGCTGTCTGTCTGTCTGTCTGTCTGTCTCTTTCTCTTTCTGTCTGTCTGTCTGTCTCTTTCTCTGTCTCTGTCTGTCTGTCTCTCTTTCTCTTTCTGTCTGTCTGTCTCTTTCTGTCTGTCTGTCTGTCTCTTTCTCTTTCTGTCTGTCTGTCTGTCTGTCTCTTTCTCTGTCTCTGTCTGTCTCTCTCTCTTTCTCTCTCACACAGACAGACAGACACACACACAGACAGACAGACACACACAGACAGACACACACACACACACAGACAGACACACACACACAGACAGACAACACACACACACACAGACAGACAGACAGACACACACACACACACAGACAGACACACACACACACATGTCTTTCACACACACACACACACACACACATCACACACACACACACACACACACACTTGTTAGCTATATATGTCCTTTCTCTTGCTTCTCAGTCATGTTAAGTAGAAATAAACCGAAATAAAACAATCAAAAGAAAAGAAAATGAAAGAACAAAAAAATCGAGTGGCCTGTAATCTGCAGAAAAACTGTCAGGTTCCACGACCTGATCATAGTCCTGAAAGCATAAACATAAACAGCTTTGGCTCGATTTGTTCAGTCAACATCTGAATATGTGAGAATGTTTTAACAAAGGATATTCCTTCTTTCTTTTCACTGTGTGTGTGTGTGTGTGCGTGCGTGCGTGCGTGTGTGCGTGCGTGCATGCGTATGTGTATGTATGTGTGGTGATAAATTGTCAAATGAAGTGAAATGCTGCTACCTAACCTGTTATTTTTGCCTCAGTGGATTTACTTATGGATGAACTAGATACCTAGATACACAGTTTAATCCATAGACTATTGAGGCAAAATAGATGATAACTACTAAACTAGATACCTAGATACACAGTTTAATCCATAGACTATTAATGCAAAATAGATGATAACTAGATACCTAGATACACAATTTAATCCATAGACTATTGAGGCAAAATAGATAACTAGATACCTAGATACACAATTTAATCCATAGACTATTGAGGCAAAATAGATGATAACTAGATACCTAGATACACAATTTAATCCATAGACTATTGAGGCAAAATAGATGAATCTTTATGATCAAGAAAAAATGTTGTGGTCGGTGATACTGTAAATTTGAACAAGAGTGAACTTGTCATTTTGTTTTTGTGACCTTTTGACAATCTTGAAAAAGGCCCATGGTGGTCAGCTGGGGGAGTAAGTTAACAGAACAACTGGTTTGTAATTGATGTAGTGTGCATTGTGGTGGCTGACCTCGGAGAGACCTGGTAGCTGATGTAGTTACGTAGTTACTGTTGGCCACCAGTGATGTAAGTCTTGTTTCTGGTGTTTACAGGGCAATTAGGATTTGTACATGTATACAGAGCACCTTTGTTTTTCTCTTGTGGTTTATGGACTGTCATTAGAGCTTTTGACGTACTGGTAGAGATTGTGCTAAATCTGTTTTGGGGGCAGTTTTTTTTAGCTTTTTGGTTTGTGGTGTGTGTGTGTGTGTGTGTGTGTGTGTGTGTGTGGTGTGTGTGTGAGTGTGTGTATTTGTTTTTCCTTCTGTACTTTTCATTTGTTTTTCCTTTAAAGAGTGTTCATTATTCCCACCTTTCACCTTTTTTGTTGTTGAAATATGCGTTTGTATAAATGTTAGTATTCCATACAAAAAAAGGTTGTTTTCTCTTTCTGGTAAATACGTAAAGACACCACACTAAAATCAGAATGGAACAGTTCAAGTTATTTCCATTATAAAATTACAGTTGTACAAATGTATAGCAGACAGTCCTCGCACCCATACCCTTCCCACCCCCGTCATACACAACATACACAATATAACCTGTAATGACACTAGTTGACATCATGAAGCAAAAGTCTACCTGAGATGTTTATCTAGCTTCATAATTAAGACTGGCAATCAAGTTGTGAAGCGCTTGGAAAACGGTTACATGGAAATAAATGAAATAATCTGGTACTTTGTGTCATCAGATACTGAAAACAAACAGACAAGTTGATAAATGATAAAAATGAAAATGAAAACTTTCAAAGTATTATCCGAATTTGATTCAGATGATGAAGGAAATTTCAAATCTCACTCAAAATCATGAAGCACTCTATAAGTATAACATGTGGCTCAGAATTATGAAGTACACACAAAATCTCACTCTTGTACTGGCTGTGTCCACAGTCTCAGTGTTAATGGGCTGGTTCCTCCTCCGGTTCCTGCTAACACTCGTCTTCAGAAGCACCGGGCAGTAATGCTTTGTGTCAACATCAAGTCTCTCTGTTTGATTGCCCAGTGAAAGTCGTGTGCACTGACATGTACAAGAGCAAACACTGCTGGCTGTTGTGTTGGCTGTGATGCATGCATGTTGTGTTAGTATGTGTGTGTGTGATTGGTCAGGGTTTTGGTGGTGTTAGTATGTGTGTGTGTGATTGGTCAGGTTTTTGGTGGTGTTAGTATGTGTGTGTGTGATTAGTCAGGGTTTGGCTACACCCCTAACCATTCCCTCTCTCCTTTTGTTGCTCTTGCTTGTCTTTACACAAACATGAACGGCTTGAGTCCCATGTGTGCACACACGCACGCACACACACACTCACACTCACACACACATACACACACACACACACACATACACACACTCACATGCACGCACGCACACACACACACACACCACACACTCGCACTCACTCACACACACACACACACACCACACACACACACACACACACACACTCTCTCTCTCTCTCTTTGTCTCTCTCTTTCGCTCTCCCTCCACATCTCCATCCCACTCCCTCCCTCCCTCTCTTTGTGTGTGTGTGTGTGTGTCTCTCTCTCTCTGTCTCTCTCTCTCTCTCTGTCTGTCTGTCTCTCTTACACACACACACACACTCAGTCACTCACTCACATTTAAGTCTGTGTCATGGTGAGATCCTGTCAGACATGTAGAATATTCATGTCCTGCCGATTGTAACTGCCTGTACCACACTGTGTGTCACTTGCAAAATGGCTTTAACCCTTTGACTACCGCACCCCATCTACCAACTGCAAAAACTTAACCCTTTGATTCCCTCAAGCTGGTGGATAGGGTGAGGGAATCAAAGCAGGAAGCTGGTGGATAGGGTGAGGGAATCAAAGGGTTAAGTTTTTGCTTTGCTAACACAGTTGACTATGCAGGGTGCTGGTGGACAGGGTGAGGGAGTGAAAGGGTTAAGGATCTAGGTGGTAGATTTATGATTACAGTCACTTATCCACAGACAGTACTGTTTCAAAGCTTGGGACCATCAAGGCTTGTTGGAGAACAGTATATATATATATATATGGCTCTTTGCCATGGTTGCCATACTTTACATCAGACTTTATTGTTCATCATGAATGGTGACTCTGTGCAATGATTGTCCTACAGAAACACAAGTGAAGAAAAGTAACAGAGAAAAAAATGAATGCAGGGACTGTGAAAGGAAAGGAAGATAATCTCATTAAAGGGAATAATCCCTGTTATTCAATTCTTTTGTGTATCCAATACATCATGTTTTTGTTTGTTCTTACTGTTTATCTATTCCTGTATGTTTATTAGCTCCGTTTTATATGTAATTCTCAGTAACATTCGTGAGTCTGTTCGGAATGGTGCTTTTATAAATCAGACAAGATATGATGTGAGAGTTTAGAAGTGTAGAGGAATGGGCTTTTTACAGGGTGGGTTATGTTAGGGACTAGAAGTTCTTGGTATCACCCACCCCACGCCCTTCCACCTCTTGTTTTATTTTTACATCCATCATACAAAGGGATTTGCTGTTTTAAAAATTTTTTTGTTTGTTCCCATTTTCTTTGCCACCTTAATGGCCACGGAAGCTGGAACAGTTTTTACAATGTGATGATGATGTCGATGAGGATGATAATCATGATGCTATGGAGTTCCATCTAGGATTGAGACTGCGCGATAGGACTGTACTCTTCGCTCACTATCATGATATGTCCTGCCATCAATCAGGCCCGAGAGATACAGACACCTGCGGTGCTGGTCAGAAGATTTGAGCAACACCCTTAATGACGCATCTGTGAAGTGGATGAGACTTGACTGTGTGGTCCCAGTCTTCCCAATGAGCCCATAGCACGCCGAACTCTGGCTAGGAGCCGGTTAGAGCTGAAAAATGGCACAATTATTTTTGAAGGGACTGGTGGGGATTTGAACCCACAGCCTTCCATTCGGTCGTCCGTTGTGTTCACCACTACACCATGGCCACTGGTCTATTTTAAAATCTTGTTTACATTTTACTTTAAAAAATTGATGACTGTTGTTGTTGTTGTTGTTGTTTTTAAGGATGATCTCACTTAGGGAGTTTCGTTTGTGCTCATCTTTTGTTTTGTTTTTGTTTTTTCCTTTTTTCTGTTTTCCTCCCCTTTTTGTGTAGCGTGTTGTGTGGTACATATGTCTGTGGTACATACATGTAAGTGGCCACACAACCTGGGACAAGGTTTTGCAAACCATGATGATGATGATGACAGTGGGGTTAGTAGTCATGACAGTGGGGTTAGTAGTCATGACAGTGGGGTTAGTAGTCATGACAGTGGGGTTAGTAGTCATGACAGTGGGGTTAGTAGTCATGACAGTGGGGTTAGCAGTCATGACAGTGGGGTTAGTAGTCATGACAGTGGGGTTAGTAGTCATGACAGTGGGGTTAGTAGTCATGACAGTGGGGTTAGTAGTCATGACAGTGGGGTTAGTAGTCATGACCGTGAGGTTAGTGGTCATGACAGTGGGGTTAGTAGGTCATGACAGTGGGGTTAATAGTCATGACAGTGGGGTTAATAGTCATGACAGTGGGGTTAGTAGTCATGACAGTGGGTTAGTAGTCATGACAGTGGGGTTGAGTGGGGTTAGTAGTCATGACAGTGGGGTTAGTAGTCATGACAGTGGGGTTTAAGTGGGTAGTCATGACAGTGGGGTTATAGTCATGACAGTGGGTTAGTAGTCATGACAGTGGGGTTAGTAGTCATGACAGTGGGGTTAGTAGTCATGACAGTGGGGGTTAGTAGTAGTCATGACAGTGGGTAGTAGTCTGACAGTGGTTAGTATCATGACAGTGGGGTTAGTAGTCAGACAGTGGGTTAGTAGTCATGAAGTGGGGTTAAGTAGTCATGACAGTGGGGTTAGTAGTCATGACAGTGGGGTTAGTAGTTCATGACAGTGGGGTTAGTAGTAGTCATGACAGTGGGGTTAGTAGTCATGACAGTGGGGTTAGTAGTCATGACATGGGTTAGTAGCATGACAGGTGAGGGTTAGTAGTCATGACAGTGGGTAGAGTAGTCATGACAGTGGGTGTGTAGTATGACAGTGGGGTTAGTAGTAGTCATGACAGTGGGGTTAGTAGTCATGACAGTGGGTTAGTAAGTCATGACAGTGGGTTTAGTCATGTATGTATAGTCATGCACGTTAGTAGTATGGGTTAGTAGAGTCATGACAGTGGGGTTAGTAGTATGACGGTTAAGTTACGATATGACAGTGGGGTTAGTAGTCATGACAGTGGGGTTAGTAGTCATGACAGTGGGGTTAGTAGTTATAGTCATGACAGTGGGGTTAGTAGTAGTCATGACAGTGGGGTTAGTAGATCATGACAGTGGGTAGTTCATGACAGTGGTTAGTATCATGACAGTGGGGTTAGTAGTCATGACAGTGGGGTTTAGTAGTCATGACAGTGGGGTTAGTAGTAGTCATGACAGTGGGGTTAGTAGTCATGACAGTGGGTTAGTAGTCATGACAGTGGGGTTAGTAGTAGTCATGACAGTGGGTTAGTAGTCATGACAGTGGGGTTAGTAGTCATGACAGTGGGTTAGTAGTATGACAGTGGGGTTTAGACAGTGGGTTAGTGTAGTAGTCATGACAGTGGGGTTAGTAGTAGTCATGACAGTGGGGTTAGTAGTCATGACAGTGGGGTTAGTAGTCATGACAGTGGGGTTAGTAGTCATGACAGTGGGGTTAGTAGTCATGACAGTGGGGTTAGTAGTCATGACAGTGGGGTTAGTAGTCATGACAGTGGGGTTAGTAGTCATGACAGTGTGTGAGTGTAGTAGTCATGACAGTGGGAGTTAGTAGTCATGACAGTGGGGTTAGTAGTCATGACAGTGGGGTTAGTAGTCATGACAGTGGGGTTAGTAGTCATGACAGTGGGGTTAGTAGTCATGACAGTGGGGTTAGTAGTCATGACAGTGGGGTTAGTAGTCATGACAGTGGGTTAGTAGTCATGACAGTGGGGTTAGTAGTCATGACAGTGGGTTAGTAGTCATGACAGTGGGGTTAGTAGTCATGACAGTGGGGTTAGTAGTCATGACAGTGGGGTTAGTAGTCATGACAGTGGGGTTAGTAGTCATGACAGTGGGTTAGTAGTCATGACAGTGGGGTTAGTAGTCATGACAGTGGGGTTAGTAGTCATGACAGTGGGTTAGTAGTCATGACAGTGGGGTTAGTAGTCATGACAGTGGGGTTAGTAGTCATGACAGTGGGTTAGTAGTCATGACAGTGGGGTTAGTAGTCATGACAGTGGGGTTAGTAGTCATGACAGTGGGTTAGTAGTCATGACAGTGGGGAGTTAGTTAGTCATGACAGTGGGGTTAGTAGTCATGACAGTGGGGTTAGTAGTCATGACAGTGAGGTTAGTAGTCATGACAGTGGGGTTAGTAGTCATGACAGTGGGGTTATAGTCATGACAGTGGGGTTAGTAGTCATGACAGTGGGTAGTCAGTGGTAGTAGTCATGACAGTGGGGTTAGAGTCATGACAGTGGGTTAGCATGTGGGGTTAGTAGTCATTACAGTGGGGTTAGTCATGACAGTGGGTTAGTAGTCATGACAGTGGGTTAGTAGTCATGACAGTGGGGTTAGTAGTCATGACAGTGGGGTTAGTAGTCCATGACAGTGGAGTTAGTAGTCATGACAGTGGAGTTAGTAGTCATGACAGTGGGGTTAGTAGTCATGACAGTGGAGTTAGTAGTCATGACAGTGGGGTTAGTAGTCATGACGTGGGTTAGTAGTCATGACAGTGGGGTTAGTAGTCATGACAGTGGGGTTTAGTCATGACGTGAGGGTTAGTAGTCATGACAGTGGGGTTAGTAGTCATGACAGTGGGGTTAGTCATGACAGTGGGGTTAGTAGTCATGACAGTGGGGTTAGTCATGACAGTGGGGTTAGTAGTCATGACAGTGGGGTTAGTAGTCATGACAGTGGGGTTAGTAGTCATGACAGTGGGGTTAGTAGTCATGACAGTGGGGTTAGTAGTCATGACAGTGAGGTTAGTAGTCATGACAGTGGGGTTAGTAGTCATGACAGTGGGGTTTAGTCATGACAGTGGGGTTAGTAGTCATGACCCTGAGGTTAGTAGTCATGACAGTGGGGTTAATAGTCATGACAGTGGGGTTAATAGTCATGACAGTGGGTTAGTAGTCATGACAGTGGGGTTAGTAGTCATGACAGTGGAGTTAGTAGTCATGACAGTGGAGTTAGCAGTCATGACAGTGGGGTTAGTAGTCATGACAGTGGGGTTAATAGTCATGACAGTGAGGTTAGTAGTCATGACAGTGGGGTTAGTAGCCATGACAGTGGGGTTAGTAGTCATGACAGTGGGGTTAGTAGCATGACAGTGGAGGTTAGTAGTCATGACAGTGGGGTTAGTAGTCATGGACAGTGGGGTTAGTAGTCATGACAGTGGGGTTAGTAGTCATGGCAGTGGGGTTAGTAGTCATGACAGTGGGGTTAGTAGTCATGGCAGTGGGGTTAATAGTCATGACAGTGGGGTTAGTAGTCATGACAGTGGGGTTTAGTAGTCATGACAGTGGGGTTAGTAGTCATGACAGTGGGGTTAGTGGTCATGACAGTGGGGTTAGTAGTCATGACAGTGGGGTTAGTTAGTAGTCATGACAGTGGGGTTAGTATGTAGTCATGACAGTGGGGTTAGTAGTCATGACAGTGGGGTTTAAGTGTAGTAGTCATGACAGTGGGGTTAGTAGTCATGACAGTGGGGTTAGTAGTCATGACAGTGGGGTTAGTAGTAGTCATGACAGTGGGGTTAGTAGTAGTCATGACAGTGGGGTTAGTAGTCATGACAGTGGGGTTAGTAGTAGTCATGACAGTGGGGTTAGTAGTAGTCATGACAGTGGGGTTAGTAGTCATGACAGTGGGGTTAGTAGTCATGACAGTGGGGTTATAGTCATGGAAGTGAGGGTTAGTAGTAGTCATGACAGTGGGGTGTAGTAGTCATGACAGTGGGGTTAGTAGTCATGACAGTGGGGGTTAGTAGTCATGACAGTGGGGTTAGTAGTCATGACAGGGTGTTAGTAGTAGTCATGACAGTGGGGTTAGTAGTAGTCATGACAGTGGGGTTAGTAGTCATGACAGTGGGGTTAGTAGTAGTCATGACAGTGGGGTTAGTAGTAGTCATGACAGTGGGGTTAAGTGGTAGTAGTCATGACAGTGGGGTTAATAGTCATGACAGTGGGGTTAGTAGTCATGACAGTGGGGTTAGTAGTCATGACAGTGGGGTTAGTAGTCATGACAGTGGGGTTAGTAGTCATGACAGTGGGGTTAGTAGTAGTCATGACAGTGGGGTTAGTAGTCATGACAGTGGGGTTAGTAGTCATGATAGTGGGGTTAGTAGTCATGACAGTGGGGTTAGTAGTAGTCATGACAGTGGGGTTAGTAGTCATGACAGTGGGGTTAGTAGTAGTCATGACATGGGGTTAGTAGTAGTCATGACAGTGGGGTTAGTAGTAGTCATGACAGTGGGGTTAGTAGTCATGACAGTGGGGTTTAGTAGTCATGACAGTGGGGTTAGTAGTCATGACAGTGGGGTTAGTAGTCATGACAGTGGGGTTAGTAGTCATGACAGTGGGGTTAGTAGTAGTCATGACAGTGGGGTTAGTAGTAGTCATGACAGTGGGGTTAGTAGTAGTCATGACAGTGGGGTTAGTAGTAGTCATGACAGTGGGGTTAGTAGTCATGACAGTGGGGTTAGTAGTCATGACAGTGGGGTTAGTAGTCATGACAGTGAGGTTAGTAGTCATGACAGTGAGGTTAGTAGTCATGACAGTGGGGTTAGTAGTAGTCATGACAGTGGGGTTAGTAGTAGTCATGACAGTGGGGTTAATAGTCATGATGCTGTGCAGTTCTGTTCTGAATTATGACTGTATGTGACTGTGATGTCATAACTGAATGCTTCCTTTCTTGATGGATCCTGACGTCTCAGTTTTATGCTTCTTTACATAATATACCCTGGCATCAACCAGGCCTAAGCGATACAGACACCTACAGTGTTGATCATGAAATTCAAGCAACGCCTTAATGACGTTATTGCAAAGTGGATGAAAATGGACTGTGTGGTCCCAGTTTTCCCAACAATCCCATTGCATGTTCATCTGTGGGCAGGAGTCAGTTGGGGCCAGAAATCCACAATGATTTGATGGGATTCAGACCCCAGTCTTCCAATCGTTAGTGTGTTGTGCTGACCACAACATTATGGTGATGCCAACACATATTGTACCTAGTCATGATATCTGTGTGGTGTAGACAGGAGTGTGTTGTGCTGACCACAACATTATGGCGATGCCAACACATGTTGTACATAGTCATGATATTTGTGTGGTGTGGACAGGAGTGTGTTGTGCTGACCACAACATTATGGCGATGCCAACACATGTTGTACATAGTCATGATATTTGTGTGGTGTGGACAGGAGTGTGTTGTGCTGACCACAACATTATGGCGATGCCAACACATGTTGTACATAGTCATGATATTTGTGTGGTGTGGACAGGAGTGTGTTGTGCTGACCACAACATTATGGCGATGCCAACACATGTTGTACATAGTCATGATATTTGTGTGGTGTGGACAGGAGTGTGTTGTGCTGACCACAACATTATGGCGATGCCAACACATGTTGTACATAGTCATGATATTTGTGTGGTGTGGACAGGAGTGTGTTGTGCTGACCACAACATTATGGCGATGCCAACACATGTTGTACATAGTCATGATATTTGTGTGGTGTGGACAGGAGTGTGTTGTGCTGACCACAACATTATGGCGATGCCAACACATGTTGTACATAGTCATGATATTTGTGTGGTGTGGACAGGAGTGTATTGTGCTGACCACAACATTATGGCGATGCCAACACATGTTGTACATAGTCATGATATTTGTGTGGTGTGGACAGGAGTGTGTTGTGCTGACCACAACATTATGGCGATGCCAACACATGTTGTACATAGTCATGATATTTGTGTGGTGTGGACAGGAGTGTATTGTGCTGACCACAACATTATGGCGATGCCAACACATGTTGTACATAGTCATGATATTTGTGTGGTGTGGACAGGAGTGTGTTGTGCTGACCACAACATTATGGCGATGCCTGCCAACACATGTACATAGTCATGATATTTGTGTGGTGTGGACAGGAGTGTGTTGTGCTGACCACAACATTATGGCGATGCCAACACATGTTGTACATAGTCATGATATCTGTGTGGTGTGGACAGGAGTGTGTTGTGCTGACCACAACATTATGGCGATGCCAACACATGTACATAGTCATGATATTTGTGTGGTGTGGACAGGAGTGTGTTGTGCTGACCACAACATTATGGCGATGCCAACACATGTTGTACATAGTCATGATATTTGTGTGGTGTGGACAGGAGTGTGTTGTGCTGACCACAACATTATGGCGATGCCAACACATGTTGTACATAGTCATGATATTTGTGTGGTGTGGACAGGAGTGTATTGTGCTGACCACAACATTATGGCGATGCCAACACATGTTGTACATAGTCATGATATTTGTGTGGTGTGGACAGGAGTGTATTGTGCTGACCACAACATTATGGCGATGCCAACACATGTTGTACATAGTCATGATATTTGTGTGGTGTGGACAGGAGTGTGTTGTGCTGACCACAACATTATGGCGATGCCAACACATGTTGTACATAGTCATGATATTTGTGTGGTGTGGACAGGAGTGTGTTGTGCTGACCACAACATTATGGCGATGCCAACACATGTTGTACATAGTCATGATATCTGTGTGGTTTAGACAGGAGTGTATTGTGCTGACCACAACATTATGGCGATGCCAACACATGTTGTACATAGTCATGATATTTGTGTGGTGTGGACAGGAGTGTGTTGTGCTGACCACAACATTATGGCGATGCCAACACATGTTGTACATAGTCATGATATTTGTGTGGTGTGGACAGGAGTGTGTTGTGCTGACCACAACATTATGGCGATGCCAACACATGTTGTACATAGTCATGATATTTGTGTGGTGTGGACAGGAGTGTGTTGTGCTGACCACAACATTATGGCGATGCCAACACATGTTGTACATAGTCATGATATCTGTGTGGTTTAGACAGGAGTGTGTAAAAAGTAGATTTATACACGCTGTGAACCAAAGGATTAATGGTATTGGTTGTTACACCCAAAGGTTAACCTCTGTCTGCCTCAGTAGTCTTGAATGCCTCACTGCTGTGATTTGTATGCCTGAGTGGGTCACTGTACTGGACCTAGTGTGCTGCACAGCTGAACAAACAAGGGCATAGGGCATGATAAGTTGAGATGATTTGAGCTGGTCTCTGCACTGGTGGTTCCCCGGTAAATCTTCATGAATACTAGAACTACCATGGATTTGTGTGTGTTTGTTGTGTGGTGTGTGTGTGTTGTGTGTGTGTGGTTCTTTTTAATTTTTGCAGTTTAGCAAGCAATTTTTTTCAATTTGTCTCATTTGTTACATTGACCACAAGTTACCATCTAAGCAGGCATTCCTGAAAACAAAGTATTTTGAAAGAGGTGTTCCAGCTTGACTTTTGTTTTTGCTGGGTTAGCAGTTTGACACTGTATATTGGAGGAGGAGGATGGTTGGTAGTGGAAGTGTGTGGGAAGTGTAAGAATTAATTGATTGCCTGTTAGAGAATCAGGAATTCCTATAAGACATTAATGTGTTTACTTATAATGTTGAAAGGTTGTCAGATTCCTTATTGTCCAGCAGTAAGTTGACAGGGCTTGTCTGATGGATGGTGTATGTTTCTGTGTGCTGTATCTTCCTTGTAAGAAAGACCAATAGTGTGTATTCAGTTAATTCACATAATGGTGTTAATTCACATAGTGTATTCAGTTAATTCACATATGTATTCAGCTAATTCACTTATGGTTGTTTAATCAATTCAATAGTGGTATTCAGTTAATTCACATAATGGTGTTCAGTTAATTCACATAGTGGTATTCAGCTAATTCACATAATGGTGTTCAGCTAATTCACATACTGGTTATTCAGTTAATTCACATAATGGTGTTCAGCTAATTCACATAGTGGTATTCAGTTAATTCACATAGTGGTATTCAGCTAATTCACAATGGTATTCAGCTAATTCACATATGGTATTCAGTTAATTCACATAATGGTGTTCAGCTAATTCACATAGTGGTATTCAGTTAATTCACATAGTGGTATTCAGCTAATTCACACAGTGGCATTCAGTTAATTCACATAATGGTGTTCAGTTAATTCACACAGTGGTATTCAGTTAATTCACATAATGGTGTTCAGTTAATTCACATAGTGGTATTCAGCTAATTCACATGGTGGTATTCAGTTAATTCACATAATGGTGTTCAGTTAATTCACAATGGTGTTCAGTTAATTCACATAATGGTGTTCAGTTAATTCACATAGTGGTATTCAGTTAATTCACATAATGGTGTTCGGTTAATTCACATAATGGTGTTCAGTTAATTCACATAATGGTGTTCAGTTAATTCACATAATGGTGTTCAGTTAATTCACATAGTGGTGTTCAGTTAATTCACACAGTGGTATTCAGTTAATTCACATAATGGTGTTCAGTTAATTCACATAGTGGCATTCAGTTAATTCACATGGTGGTATTCAATTAATTCACATAGTGGTATTCAGTTAATTCACATAGTGGTATTCAGTTAATTCACATAGTGGTATTCAGTTAATTCACATAATGGGTTCAGTTAATTCACATGGTGGTATTCAATTAATTCACATAGTGGTATTCAGTTAATTCACATAGTGGTATTCAGTTAATTCACATATGGTGTCAGTTATTCATAGTGGCTTTCAGTAATTCACATAATGGTGTTCAGTTAATTCACACAGTGGTATTCATTAATTCACATAATGGTGTTCAGTTAATTCACATAATGATGTTCAGTTAATTCACATGGTGGTATTCAGTTAATTCACATAATGGTGTTCAGTTAATTCACATAATGGTGTTCAGTTAATTCACATAATGGTGTTTAATTAATTCTACATAATGGTGTTCAGTTACATTCATACATAATGGTGTTCAAATTTAATTCACATATGGTTGTATCAGTTAAATTCACATAATGGTATTCAGTTAATTCACATAGGTGGTATTCAGTGATTCACATAATGGTGTTCAGTTAATTCACATAATGGTATTCAGTTAATTCACAAAATGGTGTTCAGTTAATTCACATAATGGTATTCAGTTAATTCACATAATGGTGTTCAGTTAATTCACATAGTGGTATTCAGTTAATTCACATAATGGTGTTCAGTTAATTCACATGGTGGTATTCAGTTAATTCACATAATGGTATTCAGTTGATTCACATAATGGTATTCAGTTAATTCACATAATGGTGTTCAGTTAATTCACACAGTGGTATTCAGTTAATTCACATAATGGTATTCAGTTAATTCACATAATGGTGTTAATTCACACAGTGGTATTCAGTTAATTCATATAGTGGTATTCAGTTAATTCACATAATGGTGTTCAATTAATTCACACAGTGGTATTCAGTTAATTCACATTATGGTGTTCAATTAATTCACATAATGGCATTCAGTTAATTCACATAATGGTATTCAGCTAATTCACATAATGGTATTCAGCTAATTCACATAATGGTGTTCAGTTAATTCACATAATGGTGTTCAGTTAATTCACATGGTGGTATTCAGTTAATTCACATGATGGTGTTTAATTAATTCACATGGTGGTATTCAGTTAATTCACATAATGATATTGAGTTAATTCACATAATGGTGTTCAGTTAATTCACATAATGGTGTTCAGTTAATTCACATGGTGGTATTCAGTTAATTCACATAGTGGTATTCAGCTAATTCACATAATGGTGTTCAGTTAATTCACATAATGGTGTTCAGTTAATTCACATAATGGTGTTCAGTTAATTCAAATGGTGGTATTCAGTTAATTCACATAATGGTGTTCAGTTAATTCACATAATGGTGTTCAGTTAATTCACATAATGGTGTTCAGTTAATTCACATAATGTTCAGTTAATTCACATAGTGGTATTCAGCTAATTCACATAATGGTGTTCAGTTAATTCACATAATGGTGTTCAGTTAATTCACATAATGGTATTCAGTTAATTCACATAGTGGTGTTCAATTAATTCACACAGTGGTATTCAGTTAATTCACATAATGGTGTTCAATTAATTCACACAGTGGTATTCAGTTAATTCACATAATGGTGTTCAATTAATTCACATGGTGGTATTCAGTTAATTCACATAATGGTGTTCAATTAATTCACATAATGGTATTCAGCTAATTCACATAGTGGTATTCAGTTAATTCACATAATGGTGTTCAATTAATTCACATAATGGTGTTCAGTTAATTCACATAATGGTGTTCAGTTAATTCACATAATGGTGTTCAGTTAATTTACATAATGGTGTTCAGCTAATTCACATAGTGGTATTCAGCTAATTCACATAATGGTGTTCAGTTAATTCACATAATGGTGTTCAGTTAATTCACATAATGGTATTCAGTTAATTCACATAGTGGTGTTCAATTAATTCACACAGTGGTATTCAGTTAATTCACATAATGGTGTTCAATTAATTCACAGGGTGGTATTCAGTTAATTCACATAGTGGTGTTCAGTTAATTCACATAGTGGTATTCAGTTAATTCACATAATGGTGTTCAGTTAATTCACATAATGGTGTTCAATTAATTCACATAATGGTATTCAGCTAATTCACATAGTGGTATTCAGTTAATTCACATAATGGTGTTCAATTAATTCACATAATGGTGTTCAGTTAATTTACATAGTGGTATTCAGTGAATTCACATAGTGGTGTTCAGTTAATTCACATAGTGGTATTCAGTTAATTCACATAATGGTGTTCAGTTAATTCACATAATGGTGTTCAGTTAATTCACATAATGGTGTTCAATTAATTCACATGGTGGTATTCAGTTAATTCACATAATGGTGTTCAGTTAATTCACATAATGGTATTCACTTAATTCACATAATGGTGTTCAGTTAATTCACATAATGGTATTCAGTTAATTCACATAATGGTATTCAGTTAATTCACATAATGGTATTCAGTTAATTCACATGATGGTATTCAGTTAATTCACATAATGGTGTTCAGTTAATTCACATAATGGTGTTCAGTTAATTCACATAGTGGTATTCAGTTAATTCAATAATGGTGTTCAGTTAATTCACATAATGGTGTTCAGTTAATTCACATAATGGTGTTCAGTTAATTCAGATACATTTGCACACCAGAAAAAAATGCTGCAGCTATTCAGTACTACTGTTGTATAAATTATAAATATGGTGTACTCTGATTCAGATACAGTACTTTTCATGGCAGGTGTTTTGGTGGGTGTGGGGTAGGGTTGAGGGGTGTGGGAATTGTAAGAAGAAGTAGAGAGTGAGAGTTTATTTTCTGATGGACAGAATGACTTGCTTCAGCTCAGTACACATTTTGTTGTTTTCACTTTGTCCCCCATGCTGTCTTTTCCTTGTGGTCAAGTGTTTATTTTGTATGGGTTCTAGTGTGTTTTCCCGTTGTCCCCCATGCTGTCTTTTCCCTGTGGTCAAGTGTTTATTTTGTATGGATTCTAGTGTGTTTTCCCGTTGTCTCCCATGCTGTCTTTTCCCTGTGGTCAAGTGTTTATTTTGTATGGATTCTAGTGTGTTTTCCCGTTGTCTTCCATGCTGTCTTTTCCCTGTGGTCAAGTGTTTATTTTGTATGGATTCTAGTGTGTTTTCCCGTTGTCTCCCATGCTGTCTTTTCCCTGTGGTCAAGTGTTTATTTTGTATGGGTTCTAGTGTGTTTTCCCGTTGTCTCCCATGCTGTCTTTTCCCTGTGGTCAAGTGTTTATTTTGTATGGGTTCTAGTGTGTTTTTCCCGTTGTCTTCCATGCTGTCTTTTCCCTGTGGTCAAGTGTTTATTTTGTATGGGTTCTAGTGTGTTTTCCCGTTGTCTCCCATGCTGTCTTTTCCCTGTGGTCAAGTGTTTATTTTGTATGGGTTCTAGTGTGTTTTCCCGTTGTCTTCCATGCTGTCTTTTCCATGTGGTCAAGTGTTTATTTTGTATGGGTTCTAGTGTGTTTTCCCGTTGTCTTCCATGCTGTCTTTTCCCTGTGGTCAAGTGTTTATTTTGTATGGGTTCTAGTGTGTTTTCCCGTTGTCTTCCATGCTGTCTTTTCCCTGTGGTCAAGTGTTTATTTTGTATGGGTTCTAGTGTGTTTTCCCGTTGTCTTCCATGCTGTCTTTTCCCTGTGGTCAAGTGTTTATTTTTGTATGGGTTCTAGTGTGTTTTCCCGTTGTCTCCCATGCTGTCTTTTCCCTGTGGTCAAGTGTTTATTTTGTATGGGTTCTAGTGTGTTTTCCCGTTGTCTTCCATGCTGTCTTTTCCCTGTGGTCAAGTGTTTATTTTGTATGGGTTCTAGTGTGTTTTCCCGTTGTCTTCCATGCTGTCTTTTCCCTGTGGTCAAGTGTTTATTTTGTATGGGTTCTAGTGTGTTTTCCCATTTTAAGCATTAGCTAAAAGCATTCGTGTTTAGTATTGTCACGCTGTGGAATTGTGGATTGTGTGCGTAAGTACAGTTTATGGCTGTATCATAAACCGACAGGTTACTTAGTGAGATATGACAAAGAGAAGAGGAGAATGGAGGGAATGGCTCTGTCTGTCTGTCTTGTTGTTGGAGGGAATGGCTCTGTCTGTCTGTCTGTCTTGTCGTTTGCCTCATAAATCGGGTCATGTCACACAACTGGCCATGTCTTGTTGTTTGCCTCATAAATCGGGTCATGTCACACAACTGGCCATGTCTTGTTGTTTGCCTCATAAATCGGTCTGTTGTTTGCCTCATAAATCGGGTCATGTCACACAACTGGCCATGTCTTGTTGTTTGCCTCATAAATCGGGTCATGTCACACAACTGGCCATGTCTTGTTGTTTGCCTCATAAATCGGGTCATGTCACACAAACTGGCCATGTCTTGTCGTTTGCCTCATAAATCGGGTCATGTCACACAACTGGCCATGTCTTGTCGTTTGCCTCATAAATCGGGTCATGTCACACAACTGGCCATGTCTTGTCGTTTGCCTCATAAATCGGGTCATGTCACACAACTGGCCATGTCTTGTCGTTTGCCTCATAAATCGGGTCATGTCACACAACTGGCCATGTCTTGTTGTTTGCCTCATAAATCGGGTCATGTCACACAACTGGCCAAACAAAACTTTTCAAGAGCCATGACAAGAAACGAAAGATTTGGAAATTGTTGTAACAGTTTTACTTGCTGGCCTTGGATTTTTATTCCCTTTGTTGTAACAGTTTTACTTGCTGGCCCTTGGATTTTTATTCCCTTTGTTGTAACAGTTTTACCTGCTGGCCCTTGGATTTTTATTCCCTTTGTTGTAACAGTTTTACTTGCTGGCCCTTGGATTTTTATTCCCTTTGTTGTAACAGTTTTACTTGCTGGCCCTTGGATTTTTATTCCTTTGTTGTAACAGTTTTACCTGCTGGCCCTTGGATTTTTATTCCCTTTGTTGTAACAGTTTTTACTTGCTGGCCCTTGGATTTTTATTCCCTTTGTTGTAAACAGTTTTACCTGCTGGCCCTTGGATTTTTATTCCCTTTGTTGTAACAGTTTTACTTGCTGGCCCTTGGATTTTTATTCCCTTTGTTGTAACAGTTTTACTTGCTGGCCCTTGGATTTTTATTCCCTTTGTTGTAACAGTTTTACTTGCTGGCCCTTGGATTTTTATTCCCTTTGTTGTAACAGTTTTACTTGCTGGCCCTTGGATTTTTATTCCCTTTGTTGTAACAGTTTTACTTGCTGGCCCTTGGATTTTTATTCCCTTTGTTGTAACAGTTTTACCTGCTGGCCCTTGGATTTTTTATTCCCTTTGTTGTAACAGTTTTACTTGCTGGCCCTTGGATTTTTATTCCCTTTGTTGTAACAGTTTTACCTGCTGGCCCTTGGATTTTTATTCCCTTTGTTGTAACAGTTTTACCTGCTGGCCCTTGGATTTTTATTCCCTTTGTTGTAACAGTTTTACTTGCTGGCCCTTGGATTTTTATTCACTTTGTTGTAACAGTTTTACTTGCTGGCCCTTGGATTTTTATTCCCTTTGTTGTAACAGTTTTACCTGCTGGCCCTTGGATTTTTATTCCCTTTGTTGTAACAGTTTTACTTGCTGGCCCTTGGATTTTTATTCACTTTGTTGTAACAGTTTTACCTGCTGGCCCTTGGATTTTTATTCCCTTTGTTGTAACAGTTTTACTTGCTGGCCCTTGGATTTTTATTCACTTTGTTGTAACAGTTTTACTTGCTGGCCCTTGGATTTTTATTCCCTTTGTTGTAACAGTTTTACTTGCTGGCCCTTGGATTTTTATTCCCTTTGTTGTAACAGTTTTACTTGCTGGCCCTTGGATTTTTATTCACTTTGTTGTAACAGTTTTACCTGCTGGCCCTTGGATTTTTATTCCACTTTGTTGTAACAGTTTTACTTGCTGGCCCTTGGATTTTTATTCACTTTGTTGTAACAGTTTTACTTGCTGGCCCTTGGATTTTTATTCCCTCATTAGTGATGATCATGATGATTAGGATGATTAAGAATGTGTGTTGGTCATCAGGTGAACTAATGAGATTTGTTATGAAGTAGGCCACTGGAGAACAGTTACACCTCTTGAACACTGTGTGCGTGCGTGCATGCGTGTGTTTGTGTGTGTGTGTGTGTGTGTGTGTGTGTGTGTGTGTGTGTGTGTCTGTGAGTGTGTGTGTGCGTGCATGCGTGTGTGTGTGTGTGTGTGTGTGTGTGTGTGTGTGTAGTGGTGTGTGTGTGTGGGTGTGTGTGTGTGTGTGTGTCTGAGTGTGTGTGTGTGTGTGTGTGTCTGTGTCTGTGTGTGTCTGTGAGTGTGTGTGTGTGTGTGTGTGTGTGCGTGCGTGTTGGAATTAATAGATTGTGCCAAGTTCAGGACATAAAGGAAGGCAAGTTTGTGAAATATTCCTGTGTGTGTGTGTCGGAATTAATTTATAGACCTTGCCAAGTATGATTGATGAAGTAAAGGCAGTGCGCTGTGTGGAGTGATCCTATTAGTATTACTCTATTAGAGTTAGCTGTCCCAGTCCTCACACTCCCTTTTCTCTCTGTGTGTCACCCACCGTCCTCTGGCATTTCTACCATTATCCTTCTCTTGGCAAAACTTGTTATACAGGATTTAAGAATGTTTGTACACATGATTGCTTAAGCCAAGGATTATGAGGATTTTTTTTTTCCCTTTGGCTTAACCCTTTGCCACCTGCACCCTATCTACCAACTGGAAGCTGGTGGATAGGGTGAGGGAGTCAAAGGGTTAAGTTTTTGCTCTTCCAGCATGGTTGACAAAGAAGGATGATGTTGGACAGGCTGCAGGAGTCAAAGGGTTAAGTTAATGGGTGATGTGAATGTGAAAGAGATTCAGATTCAGAACATTTATAATCATAGGACCATGGCCCCATAGAAGGGGGATAACAAAACATCAACATTGCTCATTTATACAGTCAATCTGTTATTACAATATTTCATGTTTTAAACACTTGTATAGGTCAGTCACAGATTTTTTGTACAGTGTTTTCTTGATTGAGGACATAAGTACACAAGGAGTTCAAAGTATTTTGGTGATAAGTTTATAGGGTTACAAACCTTCTCCAGCGCTCTGCTCTTCTGACACCTCACTGTTGACTGTTCCTCGCTTCTCTCTAGACATCTTTGGTAAAACGTCTTTCTCTGTCTTTGGCCCAAATGTATGGAACTCTACCATTGTCTCTCAGAAAAACTGTTTCTCAACCTTCAAACAGCACCTGAAAACCCACCTCTTTCAAACTCATCTAACCTGAAAAGCCTTAGTTTGCAAGTCTGTCATCAGACTAATTTCTCCTGCCTGTATAACAGTATTTTGTATAAGGGCCTGTAGAGCCAGGTGTGTGTGTGCGTGCAAGTGCGTGTCTGTGTGTGTCTTGTGTGTGTGTGTGTGTGTGTGTGTTGTGTGTGTGTGTGAGCATGTGTGTGTGTGTGTGTGTGGTGTGTGTGTGTGTGTGTTGTGCATGAGATGAGCATGTGTGTGTATCACTGTATGTGTACAGCTGATGAGGGGACAGGGCAGAAATTGAGTGGGAAAGAGACTGAAATACTTTAAGAAATTTCTTAATCCTTTTTTGTATGTAAATCGTGATACATAATATGCAGATAGATTATAATTTGTGAGGTAATTTTGATTGTCAAGGTGTTAATGCTGTAATCCTGAAGTTATAATGTTCTTCCTGTATATGAATTAGAATTTTTCTGTGTTTTTATTGTCATTCAAAATATTGATTATAATTTTATGTACAACTATTGCATGCACAAACACACACACACACATGCAAACATAGCACACACACACACACACACACACACACACATGCAAACATAGCACATGCACACACACACACACACACACACACACACACAACACACACACACACACACACACACACACACACATTTCTTACACACACACGCGCGCACAGCAACACAGACGCACGCGCACACACACACACACGTACACACACACATGCACATGTACGCGCACACACACGTACTCACGCACACACACTGCAGCAATATGTAATCACAGTATGCCTCTTTATTCATATGAAAAATCTTTATTTTTTTCATTACATAAGTCAGTGTTTGAATTTTAATATTCTGTGGTTTCTTATGTCTTCTTACTTGTATAGCTTTAATGTGTTTTAAGTGTTGTTGATTAAGGACTTTGGATAGGATAGTGTAAAGTGGACCTCATCTTTTGTACTTCTAGACACAATGGACAAAGCAGCTGATGAGAACTTTTGTGTCTGTTGTGAAAATAATGAATGGAAGTATTTTCAAATAAAAATACCAGATACAGATCTTACCTCAATGTTTTCCAAGTATGTATCAATATACAACAAGAAATAAGGAGATGTTTTATGTGAATTGTTAATCTGCCAAAATCAAATTTACTGCTAACCTGGACATGGGAGTTCCAATTCTGCCGTTTACAGTCGTCCAACCTTTTATGAAAGTAAGAAAGAAGAGTGTTTATGTCCAATTCTGCCGTTTACAGTCGTCCAACTTTTTATGAAAGTAAGAAAGAAGAGTGTTTATGTCCAATTCTGCTGTTTACAGTCGTCCAACCTTTTATGAAAGTAACAAAGAAAAGTGTTTATGTCCAATTCTGCCATTTACAGTCGTCCAACCTTTTATGAAAGTAACAAAGAAAAGTGTTTATGTCCCATCATGCTGATTCAAATTATGATCCCAACTCCTACATTGTCATTTTCATGCTAGTCACACAGTTCATCTTGTGCCTAGCATCTAGTTCAAGCAGCTTACTGTAACAGTCAGTCTTTATGGGACAGTCTGTGAGAGTCAGTTTTAACCAGTGTCTTAAGCACTCTACAGCAACAAACTTATTGGATACCTGTTTGTCTCACCATTGACTAAGTTGTTGGGCGATTGTAATGATACTCCAGAAATTCCTTTTAAGAAAAAAAAAAAGATTTTGTCACATTGTGAAGCAGCTTCATCAGACCCCATGATTCTGCCCCTGTTGTATGGATTGGTTGAATTGGTACAGTATACTGAAAACGGTTATGAGCTTGAACATAAACAGGTGACTATAACATGAACAATCGGTTCATGATGCATATAATGCATATTTAGCACTGTGTACTAAACATGAACAATCGGTTCTTGATGCATAATAATGCATATTAGCACTGTGTACTATACGCATGAAACAATCGGTATCTTGTGCATAATAATGCATATTTAGCACTGTGTACTATAACATGAACAATCGGTTCTTGATGCATAATAATGCATATTTAGCACTGTGTACTATAACATGAACAATCGGTTCTTGATGCATAATAATGCATATTTAGCACTGTGTACTATAACATGAACAATCGGTTCATGATGCATAATAATGCATACTTTAGCACTGTGTACTATAACATGAACAATCGGTTCATGATGCATAATAATGCATATTTAGCACTGTGTACTATAACATGAACAATCGGTTCATGATGCATAATAATGCATACTTAGCACTGTGTACTATAACATGAACAATCGGTTCATGATGCATAATAATGCATATTTAGCACTGTGTTACAAGATTGTTACATGCAAAGGTAAACTTCAGATGAATAGAAAAGTATGTTGTGGAATATTTGTAACCATCTACCACACGCACAGCAGTTTTATTACAAGTCCATTGTTCTGTTCCCACAGTACGTTCTTCCCTTTGAAACAGCATGTTATTGTTCATCATATCATTATTTACTTTACATTTCAGTTTCCTGGCGGCCGTTTGAAAACTGTTTAAATGTCATTGCAAACTTACTACTGGCTCTGACGTTAACACAGTATCATCAGCCGTCAGGAGGATAAAAGTTTACACACAGTATCATCAGCCGTCAGGAGGATAAAAGTTTACACACAGTATCATCAGCCATCAGGAGGATAAAAGTTTACACACAGTATCATCAGCCGTCAGGAGGATAAAAGTTTACACACAGCATCATCAGCCGTCAGGAGGATAAAAGTTTACACACAGCATCATCAGCCGTCAGGAGGATAAAAGTTTACACACAGTATCATCAGCCGTCAGGAGGATAAAAGTTTACACACAGTATCATCAGCCGTCAGGAGGATAAAAGTTTACACACAGTATCATCAGCCATCAGGAGGATAAAAGTTTACACACAGTATCATCAGCCGTCAGGAGGATAAAAGTTTACACACAGTATCATCAGCCATCAGGAGGATAAAAGTTTACACACAGTATCATCAGCCATCAGGAGGATAAAAGTTTACACACAGTATCATCAGCCGTCAGGAGGATAAAAGTTTACACACAGTATCATCAGCCGTCAGGAGGATAAAAGTTTACACACAGTATCATCAGCCATCAGGAGGATAAAAGTTTACACACAGTATCATCAGCCGTCAGGAGGATAAAAGTTTACACACAGTATCATCAGCCGTCAGGAGGATAAAAGTTTACACACAGTATCATCAGCCGTCAGGAGGATAAAAGTTTACACACAGTATCATCAGCCATCAGGAGGATAAAAGTTTACACACAGTATCATCAGCCATCAGGAGGATAAAAGTTTACACACAGTATCATCAGCCGTCAGGAGGATAAAAGTTTACACACAGTATCATCAGCCGTCAGGAGGATAAAAGTTTACACACAGTATCATCAGCCATCAGGAGGATAAAAGTTTACACACAGTATCATCAGCCGTCAGGAGGATAAAAGTTTACACACAGTATCATCAGCCGTCAGGAGGATAAAAGTTTACACACAGTATCATCAGCCATCAGGAGGATAAAAGTTTACACACAGTATCATCAGCCATCAGGAGGATAAAAGTTTACAGAATATCGCATGTACGGTTTGCTCCATGTCGTTCACTTTTGATAACTGTGGAAGTCAATTCATTGATATTAAAGGAAAACTGCACAGCTACGTACATCTTGCTTGTTTACTGTACGTGTGTGTGTGTGTGTGTGTGTGTGTGTGTGTGCGTGTGTGTGTGTGTGTGTGTGTGTGTGTGTGTGTGTGTGTGTGTGTGTGTGTGTATGTGTGTGTGTGTGTGTGTGTGTGTGTGTGTGTGTGTGTATGTGTGTGTGTGTGGATATGTGCAAGAGAGAGAGGGGGGGGGGAGTTTTGTGTGTGTGTTGGACAGAAAAAGAGAGCATACATTTAAGCCAAGGATTATAAAGTACGTTTTATTGTGCAAAGTATCTGTGTACACATGTGCATGCATGTGCAGATCTGCACATCTGTTGTTAGTGTTAGCTTGTTCACGTGACAGAGCTTAATACAGCTTAGACTTCAAATCTGCTTATAAGAGGTGTTAATTGATAATGTGATTATTGAATTCTTTCCCAGCTGGCAACATAAAGTTTGACCTGTTTGCGGAATTCAGAATCTGATTATTGAGTTCAGTCCACCCAGTCTGCAGTGTAAAATTTGACCGTTGTTGTTGGTCAGGACATGCAGGTCATTGTGGAATTCCTTGATATTTTGGACGGGTCAGGGTCACTTTTGGTTGCGGTGCATCTTTATGTAGCGTTGCATGTGCTTTTGTTCATATTAGGTAGTGGGCTGTGAAGTGGTCTTTGTTGATAGGGTGTATGCAGCCTGTTCTAGCTTTTTGACTCCCACACCCATCCACCAGCATCCTGCATTGTCAAGAGCATGCTAGCCATGCAAAAACTGAACTTTTTTGCAGCTGGTGGATAGGGTGAGGTAGTCAAAGGTGTAGTGCACTGATATCACCAGACGTAGACGTGCTGTTTGGCCATGGTGATGGCTAGGGGCTTTCACTGAGTGTAGGTCACAGGGAGGTACATTTCACTTTTGTATGAATTGTTTGAATGGTGGGTGTGGGGGTGAACAATATTGCAAATGCCGTAAAAAGCTTAGAATTGGTAAATGTCAGAACATCAGAGGTACGTAGCAGAGGAAGCAGGCAACTTGATGGCCTCAAGCAGCAGTGTTCTGGATGGGTTAATGTCATGGAACTGAGTGTGGTGAATTCTTCTTGAACAACTATTCACAGTGTGTGTGTGTATGTGTGTGTGTGTGTGTGTGTGTGTGTGTGTGTGTGTGTGTGTGTGTGTGTGTGTGTGTGTGTGTGATTTCTGTTGTGATTGCAGAACATTCTGTAGTATTTAAAACCAAATGATCAAACAGGATTAACATCACTTCCAGTCCCTTTGTTGTTGATTACATACAGTTTGGACAAAGTGGTCAACACGTTTTTCCTCCTGTTATTGTCATTGTTGTATTATTTGTAGCAGTGGCCTAGTGGTACATGTGCTTGTGTGGAAACAAGATGTGCTTGGTTCATTTTCTAAACTAGAGTGAGATATATGTCCACACCTACTGCATACACATGCCACCAGATGCTGATTGACAATCCATTTGTGAGTCATTGATGATGATGAGCTGAGGTCCTAGGGTGAGGGTAAAAGAATTGATGAAAAATGAAGGATGATTGATATTCAAGAGATGAGTTTTCCTTTGCTGAATTAGAAAAAGCCAAGGGATAGGGGAGTTGGCAACAACAGCATGAATTCCACAGAAAAGTCAAACTTTTCACACAGTAGTCAGTTACTGTAGGTGTATGTAATGAAGGCATTAATCAGCCCTTGACAAGGTAAAGTGTTAGACATTTCAACAGCCTGTAAAGTGTTAGATATTTCAACAGCCTGTAAAGTGTTAACATGTTAGATATTTCAACAGCCTGTAAAACTGTTAGATATTTCAACAGCCTGTAAAGTGTTAGATATTTCAACAGCCTGTAAAGTGTTAACATGTTAGAATTTCAACAGCCTGTAAAGTGTTAGATATTTCAACAGCCTGTAAAGTGTTAACATGTTAGATATTTCAACAGCCTGTAAATGTTAGATATTTCAACAGCCTGTAAAGTGTTAACATGTAGATATTTCAACAGCCTGTAAAGTGTTAGATATTTCAACAGCCTGTAAAGTGTTAACATGTTAGATATTTCAACAGCCTGTAAAGTGTTAGATATTTCAACAGCCTGTAAAGTGTTAACATGTTAGATATTTCAACAGCCTGTAAAGTGTTAGATATTTCAACAGCCTGTAAAGTGTTTAACATGTTAGATATTTCAACAGCCTGTAAAGTGTTAGATATTTCAACAGCCTGTAAAGTGTTACATGTTAGATATTTCAACAGCCTGTAAAGTGTTAACATGTTAGTATTTCAACAGCCTGTAAAGTGTTAGATATTTCAACAGCCTGTAAAGTGTTAGATATTTCAACAGCCTGTAAAGTGTTAGATATTTCAACAGCCTGTAAAGTGTTACAGTAGATATTTCAACAGCCTGTAAAGTGTTAACATGTTAGATATTTCAACAGCCTGTAAAGTGTTAGATATTTCAACAGCCTGTAAAGTGTTAACATTTATATTTCAACAGCCTGTAAAGTGTTAGATATTTCAACAGCCTGTAAGTGTAGTATTTCAGCTGTAAAGTGTTAGATATTTCAACAGCCTGTAAAGTGTTAGATATTTCAACAGCCTGTAAAGTGTTAGATATTTCAACAGCCTGTAAAGTGTTAGATATTTCAACAGCCTGTAAAGTGTTAGATATTTTCAACAGCCTGTAAAGTGTTAACATGTAGATATTTCAACAGCCTGTAAAGTGTTAACATGTTAGATATTTCAACAGCCTGTAAAGTGTTAACATGTTAGATATTTCAACAGCCTGTAAAGTGTTAACATGTTAGATATTTCAACAGCCTGTAAAGTGTTAACATGTTAGACATTTCAACAGCCTGTAAAGTGTTAACATGTTAGATATTTCAACAGCCTGTAAAGTGTTAACATGTTAGACATTTCAACAGCCTGTAAAGTGTTAACATGTTAGACATTTCAACAGCCTGTAAAGTGTTAACATGTTAGATATTTCAACAGCCTGTAAAGTGTTAACATGTTAGACATTTCAACAGCCTGTAAAGTGTTAGATATTTCAACAGCCTGTAAAGTGTTAGATATTTCAGCCTGTAAAGTGTTAACATGTTAGATATTTCAACAGCCTGTAAAGTGTTAGATATTTCAGCCTGTAAAGTGTTAGATATTTCAACAGCCTGTATCATTGTTTGTGGTAAAGTGTTAGATATTTCAACAGCCTGTATCATTGTTTGTGGTAAAGTGTTAGATATTTCAACAGCCTGTAAAGTGTTAGATATTTCAAAAGCCTTTATCATTGTCAGAGCTGCCAACCTTCCTGGATTTCACGGGAATTTCCCGGATTTGAAAAAGAATCCCGGAATCCCGGATCTGTAAAAAAAATCCCGGATTTTGAAAGTCTAGTGGAAAAACTCCTTTTTCATGCTTAGATATGCCAGGAGAGGCCATTTTTGTACTTTGAATTGGTGAAAAATCAATAGCTTCTGCCCCTTGACCCCGCCAGGGGGACCTAAGCGGCCCCCTTGGACCCCTCAGCTGATGATTCCTGTTTTTTGAACTTCAAAGGTTGGCAGCTATGCATTGTTTCTAGTTTTTACAATTTATTGTGTTTATGTGGGGAGAGGCAAAACATAGACTTCCAGCAGCCTGGTTCATTACACCCAGTGCTTACAGTGTATTGTGTGTATGTTGACAGACACTGCATCAGACACCACAGTGTATTGTGTGTATGTTGACAGACACTGCATCAGACACCACAGTGTATTGTGTTTATGTTGACAGACACTGCATCAGACACCACAGTGTATTGTGTTTATGTTGACAGACACTGCATCAGACACCACAGTGTATTGTATGTGTGTTGACAGACACTGCATCAGACACCACAGTGTATTGTGTTTATGTTGATAGACACTGCATCAGACACCACAGTGTATTGTGTGTATGTTGACAGACATTGCATCAGACACCACAGTGTATTGTATGTGTGTTGACAGACACTGCATCAGACACCACAGTGTATTGTGTGTGTGTTGACAGACACTGCATCAGACACCACAGTGTATTGTGTTTATGTTGATAGACACTGCATCAGACACCACAGTGTATTGTGTTTATGTTGACAGACACTGCATCAGACACCACAGTGTATTGTGTTTATGTTGACACAGACACTGCATCAGACACCACAGTGTATTGTATGTGTGTTGACAGACACTGCATCAGACACCACAGTGTATTGTACGTGTGTTGACACAGACACTGCATCAGACACCACAGTTTATTGTGTTGACACAGACACTGCATCAGACACCACAGTTTATTGTATGTGTGTTGACAGACACTGTATCAGACACCACAGTTTATTGTATTAAATTTTGTGTTGACAGAGACACTGCATCAGACACCACAGTTTATTGTATGTGTGTTGACAGACATTGCATCAGACACCACAGTTTATTGTATTAAATTTTGTGTTGACAGAGACACTGCATCAGACACCACAGTGTATTGTATGTGTGTTGACAGACACTGCATCAGACACCACAGTTTATTGTATGTGTGTTGACAGACACTGCATCAGACACCACAGTTTATTGTATTAAATTTTGTGTTGACAGAGACACTGCATCAGACACCACAGTTTATTGTATTAAATTTTGTGTTGACAGAGACACTGCATCAGACACCACAGTTTATTGTATTAAATTTTGTGTTGACAGAGACACTGCATCAGACACCACAGTTTATTGTATTAAATTTTGTGTTGACAGAGACACTGCATCAGACACCACAGTGTATTGTATTAAATTTTGTGTTGACAGAGACACTGCATCAGACACCACAGTGTATTGTATTAAATTTTGTGTTGACAGAGACACTGCATCAGACACCACAGTGTATTGTATTAAATTTTGTGTTGACAGAGACACTGCATCAGACACCACAGTGTATTGTATTAAATTTTGTGTTGACAGAGACACTGCATCAGACACCACAGTTTATTGTATTAAATTTTGTGTTGACAGAGACACTGCATCAGACACCACACCCCCATCCTCTCCACCTCCCAGTCGGCGCAGTGGACGAAACAATGATGAAAATGTTTTCTCTCGACTGTCAGGCAACACCCAGACTTCATCGCACAACACTAACAGGTTGGTCAGTCGTTTAGTTCTGGTCTGTCTGTGTCTGTGTCTCTTTTCTTTCTCCATTTGTGGTGTGACATGGGAAAATGTGGCAGAAGTCATAGCCAGCTTGTCACAGTTATTGTTAAATATAATTGGATATGTTTCAACATTTCAGGTATTTAACATCTAATCTACTTTTGCTATGTTTGGTCACATTTGTGGTGTTTTCCTTCTCCCCTTTTTACAGTTATGTATGTACCTGCTAATCTCAAAAGTTATCAATGCAACCAAGAGTCCTTGATGAATGGTATACTAGCAGTGAGATAATGTATAATCATAGAGCAATAAACCGTCTGGTTAGACCAGTCTCCCAAGTTCTCCCTCTTTTGTTCATTCTGCCATTCATGTCCATCGTTGCAACAAAACCAATCAACATTGGATACAAAGTATGTATCTAACATTGTTCTGTTTCCTCTGACATCTTACTGACTAGCATTTGAAGATACAGAAAGTATAAATTCTTTTGAATTCTTTTAGAAATTGATTTTTTTTTTGGTCAGAAGTTATTATGATGCATTAACTTGCTGGCAGGTACATACAGACTTGTCGAATGCAGTGCCTCTTTCTGGGTACTTGTTCCAAATTTCACTGAAAACTAAACAAATACAAGAAGGAAGGTGAAGATTGTGTGGGTGTGTGTGTTTGTGTGTGTGTGTGTGTGTGTGTGTGTGTGTGTGTGTGTGTGTGTGTGTGTGTGTGTGTGTACGTGTGTGTGTGTGTGTGTGGGGTTGTTATCCAGAGGCAACATCATCTCCACCAACATGGCACGGTCAGCTGGTAACAAATCGTCACTTCTGACTTGTAGTCACACAGCGGAGGGTCACACTAAGGCCGTCCTGTCTGTGGACGCCACTGAAGACCTCCTGTTCACTGGCAGTAAAGGTCTGTGTGTGTGTCTCTGTGTGTTTGTGTGTGTCTCTGTGTGCTGTGTGTGTGTCTGTGTGTGTGTGTGTGTGTGTCTGCATGTAAGAGAGTGCAAGCGCATTAGTTCATGAGTTGTGTGTGAAGTTATGACAGCTGGCCTAACATGTGTTGATGTGATGACAGCTTGTGTGACATGTGTTGATGTGATGACAGTTTGTGTGACATGTGTTGATGTGATGACAACTTGTGTGACATGTGTTGATGTGATGACAGTTTGTCTGACATGTGTTGATGTGATGACAGTTTGTCTGACATGTGTTGATGTTATGACAACTTGTGTGACATGTGTTGATGTGATGACAGTTTGTGTGACATGTGTTGATGTGTGACAGCTTGTGTGACATGTGTTGATGTGATGACAACTTGTGTGACATGTGTTGATGTGATGATAGCTTGTGTGACATGTGTTGATGTGATGACAACTTGTGTGACATGTGTTGATGTGATGACAACTTGTGTGACATGTGTTGATGTGATGACAGTTTGTGTGACATGTGTTGATGTGATGACAACTTGTGTGACATGTGTTGATGTGATGACAACTTGTGTGACATGTGTTGATGTGATGACAGCTTGTGTGACATGTGTTGATGTGATGACAGTTTGTGTGACATGTGTTGATGTGATGACAACTTGTGTGACATGTGTTGATGTGATGACAGCTTGTGTGACATGTGTTGATGTGGTGACAGTTTGTGTGACATGTGTTGATGTGATGACAACTTGTGTGACATGTGTTGATGTGATGACAGTTTGTCTGACATGTGTTGATGTGATGACAGTTTGTCTGACATGTGTTGATGTTATGACAACTTGTGTGACATGTGTTGATGTGATGACAACTTGTTTTACATGTGTTGATGTGATGACAACTTGTGTGACAGCTGTTGATGTGATGACAGTTTGTGTGACAGCTGTTGATGTTATGACAATTTGTGTGACAGCTGTTGATGTGATGACAGCTTGTGTGACATGTGTTGATATGATGACAGTTTGTGTGACATGTGTTGATGTGATGACAGCTTGTGTGACATGTGTTGATGTGATGACAACTTGTGTGACAGCTGTTGATGTGATGACAGCTTGTGTGACATGTGTTGATGTGATGACAACTTGTGTGACAGCTGTTGATGTGATGACAGCTTGTGTGACATGTGTTGATGTGATGACAGCTTGTGTGACATGTGTTGATGTGATGACAGCTTGTGTGACAGCTGTTGATGTGATGACAGTTTGTGTGACATGTGTTGATGTGATGACAGCTTGTGTGACATGTGTTGATGTGATAACTTGTGTGACATGTGTTGATGTGATGACAGCTTGTGTGACATGTGTTGATGTGATGACAACTTGTGTGACATGTGTTGATGTGATGACAACTTGTGTGACATGTTTGATGTGATGAAAACTTGTGTGACATGTGTTGATGTGATGACAACTTGTGTGACATGTGTTGATGTGATGACAATTTGTGTGACATGTGTTGATGTGATGACAGCTTGTGTGACATGTGTTGATGTGATGACAGCTTGTGTGACATGTGTTGATGTGATGACAGTTTGTGTGACATGTGTTGATGTGATGACAGCTTGTGTGACATGTGTTGATGTGATGACAGTTTGTGTGACATGTGTTGATGTGATGACAGCTTGTGTGACAGCTGTTGATGTGATGACAACTTGTGTGACATGTGTTGATGTGATGACAGTTTGTGTGACATGTGTTGATGTGATGACAGTTTGTGTGACATGTGTTGATGTGATGACAGCTTGTGTGACATGTGTTGATTTGATGACAGCTTGTGTGACATGTGTTGATGTGATGACAACTTGTGTGACATGTGTTGATTTGATGACAGCTTGTGTGACATGTGTTGATGTGATGACAACTTGTGTGACATGTGTTGATGTGATGACAACTTGTGTGACATGTGTTAATGTGATGACAACTTGTGTGACAGATGTTGATGTGATGACAGCTTGTGTGACATGTGTTGATGTGATGACAGCTTGTGTGACATGTGTTGATGTGATGACAGCTTGTGTGACATGTGTTGATGTGATGACAGTTTGTGTGACATGTGTTGATGTGATGACAGCTTGTGTGACATGTGTTGATGTGATGATAGCTTGTGTGACATGTGTTGATGTGATGACAACTTGTGTGACATGTGTTGATGTGATGACAGTTTGTGTGACATGTGTTGATGTGATGACAGTTTGTGTGACATGTGTTGATGTGATGACAGCTTGTGTGACATGTGTTGATGTGATGACAGTTTGTGTGACATGTGTTGATGTGATGACAGTTTGTGTGACATGTGTTGATGTGATGACAGTTTGTGTGACATGTGTTGATGTGATGACAACTTGTGTGACAGCTGTTGATGTGATGACAGTTTGTGTGACATGTGTTGATGTGATGACAACTTGTTTTACATGTGTGTGTGTGTGTGTTTGTGTGTGTGTGTGTGTGAGAGAGTGAGTGAGTGAGTGTGTGTGTGTGTGTGTACGTGTGTGTGTGTATGTATGTGGTGTGTATTTGTGTGTTTTAGTCCCACTGTGTAAGCAGTCATGCGTTGGGACTTTGGGGATGTTTTTGAAGGCTCCATGCTGTGTATTTCAGACCGTACAACTAAAGTGTGGGACCTGGGCACAGGCAAAGAGCTACAGTCAATGGCAGGTCACCCCAATACGGTGATGCATGTAAGGTACTGCCCCACCACGCACATGGTCTTCACTGTGTCCCAGTCGGCCATCAGAGTGTGGGACATTCGAGTCAACCCTTCCGTCTGTCTCAGAACTCTCAGGTACCGGTGGGGGGTAAGGTGGGGTGTACGTTCATGTGGTGAATTGTGTCTGCACCCACCAGAGGTGTTACCGTGGACAGACTATGTCTTTGTTAGTGATTGTGTGTGCGTGCGTGTGTGTGTGTGTGCGTGCGTAGGCGCATGCTGAGTAAAAAAAAAAAGTTGTCCTCAACCAACTGAACTCTCACCTGTCTGCCAACAATCTCCTCAATCCTTTCCAGTCAGCCTACCGCCAGTGCCATAGCACTGAAACTGCCTTGCTACACATTCTCAACAATCTCCTCCTTGCAACTGATACTGGCAAAGTCTCTCTCCTCACACTCCTTGATCTGTCTGCAGCCTTTGATATCATTCATCATGGTATTCTCCTTTCTAGACTTCATCATACTTTTGGCATCTCTGACATTGCTCTCTCCTGGTTCACTTCATATCTATCAAACAGAAAACAAACTGTTCTCATCAATGGCACTTACTCTCAACCTGCATACCTGACCTGTGGTGGTCCACAAGGATCTGTCCTTGGCCCTGTTCTTTTCACTCTTTACACCTCCCCCCTGTCCACCATCATCAACTCCCACTCTATAAAACACCACTTCTATGCTGATGACACCCAACTTCAAGACAGTGACTCACCTGACAATATACAGCACCTCCTGACTCGCACCACTGAGTGTTACTCGGACATTAAAACTGGATGACATACAACAAACTTCAGCTAAATGATGACAAGACAGAAGCTATCCTCATTGGCACCCGTCAGAAACTTTCTCAGCTGCCTCCTCTTTCTCTCCCATTATGTAACACATCAGTCCTAATTTCTGATTCAGCTAAAAACCTTGGTGTCTGCATTGACTCTACCCTCTCCATGAACAACTTTGTTTCTCAAACTGCCAGATCTTGCTACTATCACCTCCATCGTATAAGCTGATCAGGAAGTATCTCTCTGTGGAAACAACTGCAAAACTCGTTCTCTCCTTCATAATGTCTCGCATTGACTATTGTAATTCACTCCTGTCTGGTCTTCCTGCCTCCACCACTCACATCCTACAGCGCATTCAAAACAATGCTGCACGCCTTGTACTCAAAAAGAAAAAAGCTGACCACATATCTCCTCTCCTGGCACAACTTCACTGGCTCCCTGTATCAAAGCGCATACAGTACAAACTAGACACCATGTGCTACAAAAGCCTCAATAATGCAGCCCCCGATTACCTGTCAATCCTACTTGAGATCTATGTTCCCTCACGTACCCTCCGCTCTGCCTCCGATCCTCTGACTTTTCGCTTTCCACGCACTAAGCTCAATACCTATGGTCCACGAGCCTTCTCAGTTTCTGGTCCACTCTCCTGGAACAAACTTCCTCTCTCAGTCCCGTCAGCAACCTACTTTTGTCTCCTTCAAGTCCGCTCTCAAAACTCACCTTTTCTCCTCTGCATAAAATCCTGACCTCACTCAATCCCCTCTGCAGCCTGTCTCCACTCGGAGGGGAATCACATTGCAATATAAAATTGTATATAATATGCTCTCTATAATTTTCCATTGCTTTTCTTCTTTCTCCCCATTTATAGCCTGTCGTGTGTGTGTGTGTGTGTGCGTGCGTGCGTGCGTGTGTGTGTGCGTGCGTGCGTGGGGTTTCAGCGCTTAGATTTGATTTTATCAAGATTTTGCGCTATATAAATATTGTAATTATTATTATTAATTAGTGTCATGTGGTTGTACCTTCATTTCAGTTATTGACGTCGTATTGGACATCTGTTTCAATAATTGTTTGAAAACATTTAGTTACTGCTTGATATTTTCAGTTGTTTGGGGAGGGAGAGAGTGCAGAGAATGGGTGGGAGGGGTAGTGTAAGTGAATGAATAGATACAGGTGCATGTATTCTGTGTTAGTACAGAACAGCTGTGTGAGTGAATATACACAAGTACATGTATTATACGGTAGTACAGAACAGCTGTATGAGTGAATATACACAAGTACATGTATTATCGGTAGTACAGAACAGCTGTGTGAGTGAATATACACAAGTACATGTATTATACGGTAGTACAGAACAGCTGTGTGAGTGAATATACACAAGTACATGTATTATACGGTAGTACAGAACAGCTGTGTGAGTGAATATACACAAGTACATGTATTATACGGTAGTACAGAACAGCGTGTGAGTGAATATACACAAGTACATGTATTCTGGTTAGTACAGAACAGCTGTGTGAGTGAATATACACAAGTACATGTATTTGGTAGTACAGAACAGCTGTGTGAGTGAATATACACAAGTACATGTATTATCGGTAGTACAGAACAGCTGTATGAGTGAATATACACAAGTACATGTATTCTGTGTTAGTACAGAACAGCTGTGTGAGTGAATAGACTCGGTTGCATGTATTCTGTGGTAGTATAGAACAGCTGTGTGAACCTTTTGTTGTTGCAGAAAGCTCAGGTACTTGTGACGTCCTCATAGAATGGTGTGTGTGTGTGGTGGAATGGTAGGGGTGTGTGTGTGTGTGTTTCTGCTGCAAAGGCACATCGTTTGGTCTGTAAAGTCATTTCTCCATGCTGCACTTGGATTCAAAGATGGGTGGGGGGATGTCAGTGGTACAAAATGAGCATAGTTGGCACTGAAAATTATTCTTTGAAAATTTAGAGTTGGAATTTGAGTGATACATGTCAGTGGTACAAAATGAGCACAGTTGGCACTGAAAATTATTCTGTGAAAATTTAGAGTCGGAATTTGAATGATACATTTTTGCTAACTGCTAGTGTGTTGGATCATTTTTAGAGGATAACAGTAAACACAAGCTATACCATTGTAACCATTAACTCTTTGAAGATGCGCCCTAAAATGGCTGCCGAAACTCTCGAGATGCACAGTTTTTGGTACTTTTTAAAAAATTATGGAGAATATCCAACGACAATAAACCAATCCTGTTGTAGATATTTTAAAGGTCATTATGTCTACTTTGTAACTGTGCAGACAGCTTGTTTATGCATACTTTCATTTATTTCTGGTTTACCATTGAAGCAGGCATACAAATAGCAAAAAAAGAAAAGTTCCGGATGTGCACACCATGACTTATCAAACTGCTGCTTGTAATCCATTAAATATCCATGTCACAAAGCTGCATTTAACATGTCACAGGATATACATTCTTCACTGGAAGTCACTATGAGTTCTGCTTTTATGAATACTTTGTCCTAAAAATGATTAACTCTTTGAAGACGTAATATAGTTGCCTTGCACAACCACTGTGGACGCGATCAACGGGACCTGCCACAACCCTTGGTGACGCACGGTTTTGGGGGTTTTTCAAAAAATTCTCAAAAATACAGATTTTACAGCACAAGAACATATTTTATATCAAAATAAAATTCAGTTTACGCTCTTTGAGCTGAGGCTACATACAAGGACAATACATCTATTCTACTTACCTTCCTAGAAGGTGAAATGGGGTAGGGTTTTGGCTCTGGGAAAGAAGTTTTTGATTGACAGTAATCCAACACATAAAGTCAGTGAAACACCCATTCTTGACCAGGTAATCCAGAAATCCAGGTAATCACAAGTCCTTGGTATGACCAGAAGATATAAAAGAACAAACACAGCTTTGTTTTCACACAGGTGAAGCAGCAAAGTGATTATGACGATCCTTTAGAAGAAGAAGAAGAAGGCCTAAATGTCGCCATTTTGGTGCAAGGACAGTCACTCCGGTTGGTTTGGATAAAGGCAAGAAACTGTGACTAATCGGGATAAAATCGATGCAAGGGAAGTAACAAACACTTCAGAAGATACCAAAAAGTGTTCCTATATGTGTAGTTAGTTCCCTTAGACAAGCGACCGGCTTGCATCTATTTTTAAAAACCGCAGCGGAATATCCGCTATCACGTCTCTAATGGTTTGGCCAGCTGCAGCGGAATGTCCACTGTTACGTCTCTAATGGTTTGGCAGCTGCAGCGGAATATCCGCTGTTACGTCTCCGAAGAGTTAAACACAGGCGTAGAGTCTTTTGACTCTTCCAAATTTCTTTGTTTCGGGTACTGCGAAAACAAGCCCAAAATAGAGTTCTAACAGTCTCCTACGGTCAAAGGGAAAGAAATCTACTTAGAAAAATGGTTAAACTCTGCTGTCAGTATAATCTCCTTTATTATAGTATACAGGTAGTCTCGACAAAAAAAAAAAAACGTAACATTTTCGCGAGCGTCGCCATCGAGTGAATGCTGGTCACACCCACATGCAAGCATATATGTACACAAAGACATATTGTCACACACAGACACTGACTTGAGAAAGGGAAAATGAAAGAGCAGATTTACCATTTAACAGTAGGAGAGCACTGCAAACTGTCTGTCAAAAGAACAGTGTCATGCATCGTCTAGGACTTCATTGCATGCTTTGTATATTTTAAAACATTTTTTAAAAAAATAATTTGGCATTGAAATTAGCATATTGACTTTCATGCACCAACATACTGGTTTTAACAAAACATTAGTGAGTTAATGATGTGGCATGTCTAGGACATGTTTATCCCTAAAATGTGATCCAGTATGTGAAAGGCAGGCTTTAGTACAAAACAGTCTTTTTTTATATGTTTTTGTTTCTGGAAAGTTTTTGATTCACAAATAAATATGAAAAAAATACATGTTGGTTGATATTCTAAACTACAGGTGGCTGTTTTACAATGTTCAGTTTTGTTGTCAACACCTGGCAACACCTTACTACAGGTGACGGCTTTACAATGTTCAGTTTTGTAGTCAACACCTGGCAACACCTTACTACAGGTGGCTGTTTTACAATGTTCAGTTTTGTAGTCAACAGCTGGCAACACCTTACTACAGGTGACGGCTTTACAATGTTCAGTTTTGTAGTCAACACCTGGCAACACCTTACTACAGGTGGCTGTTTTACAATGTTCAGTTTTGTAGTCAACACCTGGCAACACCTTACTACAGGTGACGGCTTTACAATGTTCAGTTTTGTAGTCAACAGCTGGCAACACCTTACTACAGGTGACTTTACAATGTTCAGTTTTGTAGTCAACAGCTGGCAACACCTTACTACAGGTGACTTTACAATGTTCAGTTTTGTAGTCAAAACCTGGCAACACCTTACTACAGGTGACTTTACAATGTTCAGTTTTGTAGTCAACAGCTGGCAACACCTTACTACAGGTGACTTTACAATGTTCAGTTTTGTAGTCAACACCTGGCAACACCTTACTACAGGTGACTTTACAATGTTCAGTTTTGTAGTCAACAGCTGGCAACACCTTACTACAGGTGGCTGTTTTACAATGTTCAGTTTTGTAGTCAACACCTGGCAACACCTTACTACAGGTGACGGCTTTACAATGTTCAGTTTTGTAGTCAACACCTGGCAACACCTTACTACAGGTGACGGCTTTACAATATTCAGTTTTGTAGTCAACAGCTGGCAACACCTTACTACAGGTGACTTTACAATGTTCAGTTTTGTAGTCAACAGCTGGCAACACCTTACTACAGGTGACGGCTTTACAATGTTCAGTTTTGTAGTCAACACCTGGCAACACCTTACTACAGGTGACTTTACAATGTTCAGTTTTGTAGTCAACACCTGGCAACACCTTACTACAGGTGGCTGTTTTACAATGTTCAGTTTTGTAGTCAACACCTGGCAACACCTTACTACAGGTGACGGCTTTACAATGTTCAGTTTTGTAGTCAACACCTGGCAACACCTTACTACAGGTGACGGCTTTACAATGTTCAGTTTTGTAGTCAACAGCTGGCAACACCTTACTACAGGTGACGGCTTTACAATGTTCAGTTTTGTAGTCAACACCTGGCAACACCTTACTACAGGTGACTTTACAATGTTCAGTTTTGTAGTCAACACCTGGCAACACCTTACTACAGGTGGCTGTTTTACAATGTTCAGTTTTGTAGTCAACACCTGGCAACACCTTACTACAGGTGACGGCTTTACAATGTTCAGTTTTGTAGTCAACACCTGGCAACACCTTACTACAGGTGACGGCTTTACAATGTTCAGTTTTGTAGTCAACAGCTGGCAACACCTTACTACAGGTGACGGCTTTACAATGTTCAGTTTTGTAGTCAACAGCTGGCAACACCTTACACCTGGTTTGCTTGTACCACAGATTGGACATAGTCACACATACTCCTGACCACATCATAGCAGAATTGGACGTGGTCACATATACTCCTCACCATATCATAGCAGAATTGGACATGGTCACATATACTCCTCACCATATCATAGCAGAATTGGACATGGTCACATATACTCCTCACCATATCATAGCAGAATTGGACATGGTCACATATACTCCTCACCATATCATAGCAGAATTGGACATAGTCACATATACTCCTCACCATATCATAGCAGAATTGGACGTGGTCACACATACTCCTGACCACATCATAGCAGAATTGGACATGGTCACACATACTCCTGACCACATCATAGCAGAATTGGACATAGTCACACATACTCCTGACCACATCATAGCAGAATTGGACATAGTCACACATACTCCTGACCACATCATAGCAGAATTGGACATGGTCACACATACTCCTGACCACATCATAGCAGAATTGGACATAGTCATACATACTCCTGACCACATCATAGCAGAATTGGACGTGGTCACACATACTCCTGACCACATCATAGCAGAATTGGACATAGTCACACATACTCCTGACCACATCATAGCAGAATTGGACGTGGTCACACATACTCCTGACCACATCATAGCAGAATTGGACATAGTCACACATACTCCTGACCACATCATAGCAGAATTGGACATAGTCATACATACTCCTGACCACATCATAGCAGAATTGGACGTGGTCACACATACTCCTGACCACATCATAGCAGAATTGGACATAGTCACACATACTCCTGACCACATCATAGCAGAATTGGACATAGTCACACATACTCCTGACCACATCATAGCAGAATTGGACATAGTCATACATACTCCTGACCACATCATAGCAGAATTGGATGTGGTCACACATACTCCTGACCACATCATAGCAGAATTGGATGTGGTCATACACTCCTGACCACATCATAGCAGAATTGGATGTGGTCACACATACTCCTGACCACATCATAGCAGAATTGGATGTGGTCATACATACTCCTGACCACATCATAGCAGAATTGGATGTGGTCACACATACTCCTGACCACATCATAGCAGAATTGGATGTGGTCACACATACTCCTGACCACATCATAGCAGAATTGGACGTGGTCACACATACTCCTGACCACATCATAGCAGAATTGGACGTGGTCACACATACTCCTGACCACATCATAGCAGAATTGGACATGGTCACACATACTCCTGACCACATCATAGCAGAATTGGACATAGTCACATATACTCCTGACCACATCATAGCAGAATTGGACGTGGTCACACATACTCCTGACCACATCATAGCAGAATTGGACATGGTCACACATACTCCTGACCACATCATAGCAGAATTGGACATAGTCACATATACTCCTGACCACATCATAGCAGAATTGGACATAGTCACACATACTCCTGACCACATCATAGCAGAATTGGACATAGTCACACATACTCCTGACCACATCATAGCAGAATTGGATGTGGTCATACATACTCCTGACCACATCATAGCAGAATTGGATGTGGTCATACACTCCTCACCACATCATATGATTATGAACAGTGATTGAAAATGATCAGTGCAATGCTGGTAGTCAGAGGGCCGAAAGAAGGTATATACTACTTTTGAAAAAAATGAAAATACTGGTTTATGATTCTGCAATTTAAAGTCAAAGGGTCACTGTATCAGTGATTGATGCACAGACTGACTCCATCTCTGGTGATATGTCTGTAACTTACCAAAGTCATAGGGTCACTGTATCAGTGATTGATGCACAGACTGACTCCATCTCTGGAGATATGTCTGTAACTTACCAAAGTCATAGGGTCACTGTATCAGTGATTGATGCACAGACTGACTCCATCTCTGGTGATATCAGTCTGTAACTTACAAAGTCATAGGGTCACTGTATCAGTGATTGATGCACAGACTGACTCCATTTCTGGTGATATCAGTCTGTAACTTACCAAAGTCATAGGGTCACTGTATCAGTGATTGATGCACAGACTGACTCCATCTCTGGTGATATCAGTCTGTAACTTACCAAAGTCATAGGGTCACTGTATCAGTGATTGATGCACAGACTGACTCCATCTCTGGTGATATCAGTCTGTAACTTACCAAAGTCATAGGGTCACTGTATCAGTGATTGATGCACAGACTGACTCCATCTCTGGTGATATCAGTCTGTAACTTACAAAGTCATAGGGTCACTGTATCAGTGATTGATGCACAGACTGACTCCATTTCTGGTGATATCAGTCTGTAACTTACCAAAGTCATAGGGTCACTGTATCAGTGATTGATGCACAGACTGACTCCATCTCTGGTGATATCAGTCTGTAACTTACCAAAGTCATAGGGTCACTGTATCAGTGATTGATGCACAGACTGACTCCATTTCTGGTGATATCAGTCTGTAACTTACCAAAGTCATAGGGTCACTGTATCAGTGATTGATGCACAGACTGACTCCATCTCTGGTGATAGTGATTCTGTAATCTGTCCAAATTGTAGGGGTACTGCATCAGTGAGTGATGCACAACTTGACATTTCTGATGGCAGTTGGCAAGAACCTGGTTTGCAGTGTTAAATGTATTTACTCCTTAATATAAAAGAATTGATATGAATAATTGTGTTTGTGGAAGGGTGCATTCTCCCTGTTTTCAAACACAGGCCAGTCAAGTGGGTAAAGCAGGAAAACCCCCAATTAATTTGAATATGATCAGAATGATAAAGATGAAGACTGCTGACAGTATGTGATATGTCAAATGTCTATTGTGACACATATGCTTACAGTGTCCTATATGTTCTAATGCTGTTTTTCCCTGACCCAGTTGTGTCCCCCTGGTTAAATAACAGCAGTGGTATAGAAATATATGACACACATTTGCACACTTTTGCACGTACACATGTATCCACACATTTTTATAACTTTCCTGTCATGGCCTGGATTGAAACTAACCTCTCTGTGGTTGGGTATGAATACTAATTTTAGTATCAGTGTGAATGTGGTTCATAAACAATTGTTCATTTGACTTGGAACTTCACCAGACAAGATCTTAAAATACAATCCAATTGCTATAAGTGCTTGTAATTTACAAGAGTATTCATTTTCAAAACTCAGTAATGTGTTAGTAAATACTAACTGAACCTGTCATACAGAGTTATTGTTGAGGAAATGGAAAGTTCATAATAATGATAATAATAATATAATAACAATGATAGTAATAATAATAATATAATAATAACAATAAAAATAACAGTATGTATATGGCGCCAAATCTTGACAATTAAAATCAAAGTGCATGCACGCACCAGACATACGCATACAATGGACGAAGACTGCCTTGCAATAGGATGTTACTTCATAAAAGAAGATAGTGTTATCTGTCTTTCCAAGGTTTGGAAATATGGTTGAACAAGATGTCTGTATGGAGACTAACTTGACATCCAGGTAAGTCAGAAATATGGTTGAACAAGATGTCTGTATGGAGACAAACTTGACATCCAGGTAAGTCAGAAATATGGTTGAACAAGATGTCTGTATGGAGACTAACTTGACATCCAGGTAAGTCAGAAATATGGTTGAACAAGATGTCTGTATGGAGACAAACTTGACATCCAGGTAAGTCAGAAATATGGTTGAACAAGATGTCTGTATGGAAACTAACTTGACATCCAGGTAAGTCACTACAGGTGGGAATCACTTTACTGAACGCTTCCACTCCCGTAGTGTGTCCGCCATCTTTCTGCAGGAAGCTTGTGGATAGTGTGAAGGAGTGAAAGAGTTAGTGATTACAAAATGTGTACTTAAGCATTTACAGAAAGCATCATCCAAATGTGTATTGAAGCATCTGAAGATGTTATCACCAAAACATGTATTTGAGTAAGCTTGTTGAGAAGGTGTCAAAAAACATGCAGCCTACTGGAACTTTTATACAAATATGTAGAATATTTACCCAGACAGAAGTCTATATAAAGCATTGCCTTGATGTTGTGTCATGTGTAGTATTCTGTGCAGCTCCTCTGGCCTGACCACCACGGGCTCAGCTGCTTTCGCCTCCAATCGGCAGACGGAGCTAGCTCATCGAGAACACAACATCAATGACATTGCCATCAGTCATCAGGGCACCGTGTTGTACTGTGCTGCAGGCAGCGTTGTCCAGATCTGGGACTTACGCAGGTAGAGTTTACATGCCTGTACTGTTGAATGGCATCTGTTGTTTGATTTGTATTTCACTGTGGTGTGTGTGTGTGTGTGTGTGTGTGTGTGTGTGTGTGTGTGTGTGTGTGTGTGTGTGTGGATTTTGAGGTGCCGAACTTGGTGAACCAGAATCTTATTTCCACACGTGCACAGAACTCATATCCATAAGATTGACAGGACAGTGATACTTCTGTTTTCCTTTTTTCTCTTCCCGACATTTTCTTTCATTCTTGATAGTGTCATTTACATGCATATGAATCTCTGCAGGAGATTTTAAGCAAACACATCTGGCTGAACATAAGTGGATGCCATGAAAGAGAAGAAAAATATTTACAAGAGACACCAGTAGTATTCACTGTCAAGGCCGTTTTACAAGCACCGCTTGGACAGAAAAATGAAAAAAGAAAAAAAAAGAAATTGAGGAGTACTTTATTCATATGGATTACTTTTAATGAGTTCGCCTGGACATAAACACATAGATTCTAATGGATATTCAGTGATGCATATTTTGAGTCAGGTGGCATAGGCCAAGGGAAGCAACTGTCTATTTTCTATAAGCTGTAATTTGTGAATTTTATTGAAAAATAAATAATAAATAAACAAATGCAGCAGTGTGGGCATATTTTATGTGGGGTGCGTGTTCAGTATTTCTGCAAATCTGGAAAGTAAAAACAATGAATATGAAACAGAATACTTTCCATAACTGTCTCAGTAAGTTTTTTTACATTGTTGTCATGGGTCCTCTAATATAATAATAATAATAATAAGAGACCATTTATAAGCGCACATCTCTGCCTACGGCGGAGCTTATGACGCTTTACAATCATCATCACATCTCACAACCTCACAATACTCTCAATACCTCACATACAATAACTAGAATAAACCATAAAAAATAATAGATAAACCCATAAAAATTACTACATACGCTACATCAACAGATTCCACCAATAAATGCACCCCACAACCCCCACGGCTATACCCCAAAGTACTGTGAGGCACATTGGGCTCTATAATCGCCCACCCCCACCCCCCACCTACCTACTATAACATACACACACACTACACACCTTTTCTACTATTAGGCTGGGGGAAATGAGGTTGAACTTACTGATAATATTTTTGAAAGAGGTGAGTTTTTTAGAGCTGTTTTGAAAGAAGAAGTCGATTTTAGGTGTCGGATTTCAAAGGGAAGAGAGTTCCAGATAGTGGGGGCTGCGAAGGAGAAAGAGCGATGTCCAAATGTTTTTGTGCGCACGCGTGGAACACGGAGCAATCTGGTATCAGCAATGGAGCGAGATTTCTAGAAGGAGTGTACACAGAGAGAAGATCAGCCAGGTAGCGAGGAGAGAGATCAGAGAAAAAAGAGTGGCATAGTGAGGCAAGCTTATAGTCAATGCGAGCTTGAACAGGCAACCAGTGAAGGGATTTGAGAATAGGTGTGACATGATCATGCTTGCGGGAACGAGAAACAAGTTTAGCGGCAGAGTTTTGTACTTTTTGAAGTTTGTCTAATTGATTTTGAGGACAGCCAGAAAAGAGGGAGTTACAGTAGTCTAATTTGGAGAGAACAAAGGCAGAAAGAAATGTTTTGGTAGCGTCTTCTGAAAGTAAGTGGCGAATATAACTAATGCGTCTCTACAATGAAATGAACTGATTGTATCATAATTTACCACCACCACCATGATTCCTTATTCTTCCTCGACTCCCTCTGCCCCAAGTTTGACCACCCTCACCTGTTGTCCATATACTTGTTGATAGTAAACTTTCATACACAGCATTGAAATTCTTCAGTTGTTGACTGGTCACCAGATAAATCTTCAGTACTAGTGGACATGTTTTCTTCATCACTGACGCTTCCAGCACTGTAAATGTGAAACTCACTAGGTGTGAATCTCAGTGCCATCTTGAATTTACAATGATCAAAAACCTAAAAAAATCACCAAGGTATCACTTTTTCTGACTTCTAAGTCTTGCAACGGCCATCCTCTTCATGAACATGCTGTGAATATGAATGTAAAGTCATGTGATGTGTGTTCACATGATGTGATATGTTATGTTTTGAACAGTGACCTATGAGTCACTCAAAAAACATGTCTTATAGTATTGTTGGACAAATACAGATATTGTATATTAATGATGACATACTTTTGATGTGGCAGATGGGTCAGATAGGCCTCAGTCTTTAGAAAAAGAAGTGCTGTTATTTGTGTATGTGTTTATGACAGGTTTTGTATGAGATGCAGTTTTGTATTGATAGTGATATCATGTCAGTGTGACATATGATCAGATGGGACACCCGAGTGGCCAGCCTTTTTATAACTCTCTCTCTCCCCCCCCCCCTGTCCCCTCCCCCAGTGTGACATAGGATCAGATAGGACACCCGAGTGGCCAGCCTTTTTATAACTCCCCCCCGTCCCCTCCCCCAGTGTGACATAGGATCAGACAGGACACCCGATTGGCCAGCCTTTTTATAACTCTCCCCCCCCCCCCCCTCCCCGCCCCCCCCCCAGTGTGACATAGGATCAGATAGGACACCCGAGTGGCCAGCCTTTTTATAACCCCCCCCCCCCCCCCCTTCCACCTCCCCCCCCCCCCTCCCTCCCCAGTGTGAATAGGATCAGATAGGACACCCGAGTGGCCACCTTTTTATAACACCCCCCCCCCCCCCCCCCCTCCCCCCAGTGTGACATAGGATCAGATAGGACACCCGAGTGGCCAGCCTTTTTATAACCCCCCCCCTCTCCCCTTCAGTCCCCCCCCCCCCGTGTGACATAGGATCAGATAGGACACCCGAGTGGCCAGCCTTTTTATAACCCCCCCCCCCCCTCCTCCCAGTGTGACATAGGATCAGATAGGACACCCGAGTGGCCAGCCTTTTTATAACCCCCCCCCTCTCTCCCCAGTGTGACATAGGATCAGATAGGACACCCGAGTGGCCAGCCTTTTTATAACCTCCCCCCCCCCCCTCCCCCAGTGTGACATAAGATCAGATAGGACACCCGAGTGGCCAGCCTTTTTATCCCTCTCCCCAGTGTGACATAGGATCAGATGGTAAACCCGAGTGGCCAGCCTTTTTATAACTCTCCCCCCCCCCCCCCCCCCTCCCTCCCCCAGTGTGACATAGGATCAGACAGGACACCCGAGTGGCCAGCCTTTTTATAACACCCCCCCCTCTCCCTCCCCCAGTGTGACGTAGGATCAGACAGGACACCCAGTGGCCAGCCTTTTTATAACTCTTCCCTCCCCCCCCCCCTGTCCCGTCCCCCAGTGTGTCATAGGATCAGACAGGACACCCGAGTGGCCAGCCTTTTTATAACACACACCACACACACACACACACACCCCCCGTCCCCTCCCCCCAGTGTGACATAGGATCAGACAGGACACCCGAGTGGCCAGCCTTTTTATAACAACCCCCCCCCCCCCCCCCCGTCCCCTCCCCCAGTGTGACATAGGATCAGACAGGACACCCGAGTGGCCAGCCTTTTTATAACTCTTACCCTCCCCCCCCTGTCCCGTCCCCCAGTGTGACATAGGATCAGACAGGACACCCGAGTGGCCAGCCTTTTATAAACCCCCCCCCCCCCCATCCCCATCCCCCAGTGTGACATAGGATCATACAGGACACCCGAGTGGCCAGCTTTTTATAACTCTCACCCCCCCCCCGCCCTCCCCCAGTGTGACATAGGATCAGACAGGACACCTGAGTGGCCAGCCTTTTTATAACTCCTCCCCCCCTCCACTTCCCATTGTTTGTACTTTGATAATATTGATGGACTGTGCCATTGATTGGACAGATGAATAGACATACAAGTCTTCAGTGCGTGGGGCCGACTTTAATGTGTGTATATAAATACAGTTAATCACAGGTGTCGCATGAAAAATGTAGAGGTGATAATATTAGCTGTGATGATAATGTCTGGCTGAATGATGGGACAGATACGGTCAAATGGGTCGGCTGAGCGGGCACCAGGCGCAGGTGATGGCACTGGTGGTGGACTGTGAGATCAGTCAGGAAGGCCACGATATTGTCATCTCCGGCTCCAAGGATCATTACATCAAGGTGAAGCTGGCTGTAGTCTGGTGTTGGGTGATCTGTGGACAATTGCAGGAATACAGTGACATGAATAGTGATAAAATGATGACAGTTTTTAGTTTACTTGTCTTGTGGAAGTGTTTTATTTTAGGTATCCTGAAATGAACACTTTCCATTGATATTATGTTTTCCAAAATGCAGTATGACCTTTCTTCCTTGCAATATGAAACAGACACACGACAACACAGGATAGACAGTAAGGAATGTGTCAGACACACACACACAACACAGGATAGACAGTAAGGAATGTGTCAGACACACACACCAACACAGGATAGACAGTAAGGAATGTGTCAGACACACACACACAACACAGGATAGACTAGTAAGGAATGTGTCAGACACACACACACAACACAGGATAGATAGTAAGGAATGTGTCAGACACACACACAACACAGGATAGACAGTAAGGAATGTGTCAGACACACAACACAGGATAGACAGTAAGGAATGTGTCAGACACACACAACACAGGATAGATAGTAAGGAATGTGTCAGACACACACACAACACAGGATAGATAGTAAGGAATGTGTCAGACACATACACAACACAGGACAGTAAGGAATGTGTCAGACACATACACAACACAGGATAGACAGTAAGGAATGTGTCAGACACATACACAACACAGGATAGACAGTAAGGAATGTGTCAGACACATACACAACACAGGATAGACAGTAAGGAATGTGTCAGACACATACACAACACAGGATAGACAGTAAGGAATGTGTCAGACACATACACAACACAGGATAGACAGTAAGGAATGTGTCAGACACACACACAACACAGGATAGACAGTAAGGAATGTGTCAGACACATACACAACACAGGATAGACAGTAAGGACATGTGTCAGACACACACACACCAGGATAGACAGTAGGAATGTGTCAGACACACACAACACAAGGATAGACAGTAAGGAATGTGTCAGACACACACACAACCAGGATAGACAGTAAGGAATGTGTCAGACACAACACAACACAGGATAGACAGTAAGGAATGTGTCAGACACATACACAACACAGGATAGACAGTAAGGAATGTGTCAGACACATACACAAACAGGATTAGACAGTAAGGAATGTGTCAGACACATACAAACACAGGATAGACAGTAAGGAATGTGTCAGACACACACAACACAGGATAGACAGTAAGGAATGTGTCAGACACATACACAACACAGGATAGACAGTAAGGAATGTGTCAGACACACAACACAGGATAGACAGAAGGAATGTGTCAGACACTACACACAAACAGGATAGACAGTAAGGAATGTGTCAGACACACAACACAGGATAGACAGTAAGGAATGTGTCAGACACACACAACACAGGATAGACAGTAAGGAATGTGTCAGACACATACACAACACAGGATAGACAGTAAGGAATGTGTCAGACACACACAACACAGGATAGACAGTAAGGAATGTGTCAGACACATACAACAACACAGGATAGACAGTAAGGAATGTGTCAGACACACACAACACAGGATAGACAGTAAGGAATGTGTCAGACACAACACACAAACAGGATAGACAGTAAGGAATGTGTCAGACACACACAACACAGGATAGACAGTAAGGATGTGTCAGACACATACACAACACAGGATAGACAGTAAGGAATGTGTCAGACACTACACACAACACAGGATAGACAGTAAGGAATGTGTCAGACACACACAACACAGGATAGACAGTAAGGAATGTGTCAGACACATACACAACACAGGATAGACAGTAAGGAATGTGTCAGACACATACACACAACACAGGATAGACAGTAAGGAATGTGTCAGACACACACAACAACAGGATAGACAGTAAGGAATGTGTCAGACACATACAACACAGGATAGACAGTAAGGAATGTGTCAGACACACACAACACAGGATAGAAAAAGGAATGTGTCAGACACACAACAACACAGGATAGACAGTAAGGAATGTGTCAGACACACACACAGAAACATAAGGAATGTTCAGACACCAAAGACAGGAACTAGATTGTCAGACACAACACAACACAGGATAGACAGTAAGGAATGTGTCAGACACACAACACAGGATAGACAGTAAGGAATGTGTCAGACAACAACACAGGATAGACAGTAAGGATAGACATAAGGACTGTGTCAGACACATACACAACACAGGATAGACAGTAAGGAATGTGTCAGACATACAACACAGGATAGACAGTAGGAATGTGTCGACACACAACACAACACAGGATAGACAGTAAGGACTGTGTCAGAACATACAACACAGGATAGACAGTAAGGACTGTGTCAGACACACACACAACACAGGATAGACAGTAAGGACTGTGTCACAGACACACACACAACACAGGATAGACAGTAAGGACTGTGTCAGACACACACACAACACAGGATAGACAGTAAGGACTGTGTCAGACACACACACAAACACAGGATAGACAGTAAGGACTGTGTCAGACACACACACAACACAGGATAGACAGTAAGGACTGTGTCAGACACACAACAACACAGGATAGACAGTAAGGAATGTGTCAGACACAACACAACACAGGATAGACAGTAAGGAATGTGTCAGACACACATACAACACAGGATAGACAGTAAGGATGTGTCAGACACACATACAACACAGATAGACAGTAAGGAATGTGTCAACACTACACAACACAGGATAGACAGTAAGCAATGTGTCGGACACACACACACAACACAGGATAGACAGTAAGGACTGTGTCAGACACACACACAACACAGGATAGACAGTAAGGAATGTGTCAGACACACACACAACACAGGATAGACAGTAAGGAATGTGTCAGACACACAACACAGGATAGACAGTAAGGACTGTGTCAGACACATACACAACACAGGATAGACAGTAAGGACTGTGTCAGACACACAACACAGGATAGACAGTAAGGATGTGTCAGACACATACACAACACAGGATAGACAGTAAGGACTGTGTCAGACAACACACACAACACAGGATAGATAGTAAGGAATGTGTCAGACACACAACACAGGATAGACAGTAAGGAATGTGTCAGACACACATACACAACACAGGATAGACAGTAAGGAATGTGTCAGACACACACACAACACAGGATAGACAGTAAGGAATGTGTCAGACACATACACACAGAATAGACAGTAAGGAATGTGTCAGACACATACACACAACACAGGATAGACAGTAAGGAATGTGTCAGACACACAACACAGGATAGAAGTAAGGAATGTGTCAGACACATACACACAACACAGGATAGACAGTAAGGAATGTGTCAGACACATACACAACACAGGATAGAAGTAAGGAATGTGTCAGACACACACAACACAGGATAGACAGTAAGGAATGTGTCAGACACACAACACACAGGATAGACAGTAAGGATGTGTCAGACACACACAACACAGGATAGACAGTAAGGACTGTGTCAGACACACACAACACAGGATAGACAGTAAGGAATGTGTCAGACACACACAACACAGGATAGACAGTAAGGATGTGTCAGACACACACAACACAGGATAGACAGTAAGGAATGTGTCAGACACACACACACACAGGATAGACAGTAAGGAATGTGTCAGACACACACAACACAGGATAGACAGTAAGGACTGTGTCAGAACACACACAACACAGGATAGACAGTAAGGACTGTGTCAGACACACACAACACAGGAGGATAGACAGTAAGGACTGTGTCAGACACAACACAACACAGGATAGACAGTAAGGACTGTGTCAGACACACACACACAACACAGGATAGAAGTAAGGAATGTGTCAGACACACAACACAGGATAGTAAGGAATGTATCAGACACACATACACAACACAGGATAGACAGTAAGGAATGTGTCAGACACACACAACACAGGATAGTCAGTAAGGAATGTGTCAGAACACATAACACAGAATAGACAGTAAGGAATGTGTCAGACACATACACACAACACAGGATAGACAGTAAGAATGTGTCAGACACACACAACACAGGATAGATAGTAAGGAATGTGTCAGACACTACACACAACACAGGATAGACAGTAAGGAAATGTGTCAGACACATACACAACACAGGATAGACAGTAAGGAATGTGTCAGACACACACAACACAGGATAGACAGTAAGGAATGTGTCAGACACACAACACAGGATAGACAGTAAGGACTGTGTCAGACACACACAACACAGGATAGACAGTAAGGACTGTGTCAGACACACAACACAGGATAGACAGTAAGGACTGTGTCAGACACACAACAACACAGGATAGATAGTAAGGACTGTGTCAGACACACACACACCAGGATAGACAGTAAGGAATGTGTCAGACACACACAACACAGGATAGATAGTAAGGACTGTGTCAGACACACACAACACAGGATAGACAGTAAGGACTGTGTCAGACACACACAACACAGGATAGACAGTAAGGACTGTGTCAGACACACAACACAGGATAGATAGTAAGGACTGTGTCAGACACACAACACAGGATAGACAGTAAGGATGTGTCAGACACACACAACACAGGATAGATAGTAAGGACTGTGTCAGACACCACAACACAGGATAGACAGTAAGGAATGTGTCAGACACATACACACAACACAGGATAGACAGTAAGGACTGTGTCAGACACACACACAACACAGGATAGACTGAGGAATGTGTCAGACACACACAACACAGGATAGACAGAAAGGAATGTGTCAGACACACACAACACAGGATAGACAGTAAGGAATGTGTCAGACACATACACAATATAGACCAGAATGAACTGAAAAACTACGGCCTAATCTCTCTTTCTTGTCAAAACTCCATGAAAAAGTTGTCCTCAAGCAGCTGAATCTCACCTGTCTACCAACAATCTTTTAAGTCCTTTCCAGTCAGCCTACCGCCAGTGCCACAGCACTGAAACTGCCCTACTACACATTCTCAACAATCTCCTCCTTGCAACTGATTCTTTTAATTAATTACAATATTTGTGTAGCGCAAAATCTTGATAAAATCAAATCTAAGCGCTGAAACACACGCACACGCACACACACACACACCACACACACCACAACACACACACACACACACACACACACACACACACACACACACACACACACACACACAACACTACACACACACACTTACACACACAACACACACACACACACACACACACACACACACACACACACGCATGGCTATAAATGGGGAGAAAGAATATAAGCAATGGAAAATTATAGAGAGCGAAGTCTCTCTCCTCACACTCTTTGATCTGTCTGCAGCCTTTGATACCATTGACCATGGTATTCTCCTCTCTAGACTCCATCATACTTATGGCATCTCTGACACTGCTCTCTCCTGGTTCACTTCATATCTATCAAACAGAAAACAAACTGTCCTCATCAGTGGCACTTACTCTCAACCTGCATAACTGACCTGTGGTGTTCCACAAGGATCTGTCCTTGGCCCTGTTCTTTTCATTCTTTACACCTCCCCCCTGTCCACCATCATCAACTTCCACTCTATAAAACACCACTTCTATGCTGATGACACCCAACTTCAAGACAGTGACTCACCTGACAATGTACAGCGCCTCTTGACTCGCACCACTGAGTGTTACTCGGACATTAAGAACTGGATGACATAGAGTAAACTTCAGCTTAATGACGACAAGACAGAAGCTATCCTCATTGGCACCCATCAGAAACTTTCTAGCTGCCTCCTCTTTCTCTCCCATTATGTAACTCATCAGTCCCAATTTCTGATTCAGCTAAAAACCTTAGTGTCTGCATTGACTCTACCCTCTCCATGAACAACTTTGTTTCTCAAACTGCCAGATCTTGCTACTGTCACCTCCATCGTATAAGCCTGATCAGGAAGTATCTCTCTGTGGAAACAACTGCAAAACTCGTTCTCTCCTTCATAATGTCTCGCATTGACTATTGCAATTCACTCCTGTCTGGTCTTCCTGCCTCCACCATTCACATCCTGCAGCTCATTCAAAACAATGCTGCACACCTTGTACTCAAAAAAAAAAAAGCTGACCACACCTCTCCTCTCGTGGCACAACTTCACTGGCTCCCTGTATCAAAGCGCATACAGTACAAACTAGACACCATGTACTACAAAAGCCTCAATAACGCAGCCCCCGATTACCTGTCAAGCCTACTTGAGATCTATGTTCCCTCACATACCCTCCGGTCTGCCTCCGATCCTCTGACTTTTCGCTTTCCACGCACTAAGCTCAATACCTATGGTCCACGAGCCTTCTCAGTTTCTGGTCCACTCTCCTGGAACAAACTTCCTCTCTCAGTCCGTCAGCAACCTACTTCTGTCTTCTTCAAGTCCGCTCTCAAAACTCACCTTTTCTCCTCTGCATAAAATCCTGACCTCACTCAACCCCCTCTGCAGCCTGTCTCCACTCGGTATGGAATCACATTGTAATATATATTTGTATATAACATGTTCTCAATAATTTTCCATTGCTTTTCTTCTTTTTCCCCATTTGTAGCCATGTGTGTGTGTGTGTGCGTGCATGCGTGTGTGTCTGTTCAGCGCTTAGATTTGATTTCTATCAAGATTTTGCGCTATATAAATATTGTAATTATTATTATTATTATGTTAATGCACAATTTTATTTACGATATAACATTTCAGTTCAAGGGAAGAATGAAAATGGACATAGCAAGGAATCAAGAAATACAAAATGAAACATATGATGGGGCAAAACATAGAGCAGGTTGCAGCAAGATATTGTAAAAACTGATAATTGTATGTACATTCACAACTGTATGTGATTGCTTAATTCTCAGGACTGTTTATGTAACACAGTTCATGTTATCGATACTGAATGTTGTGGGATATGTTGAATTGGGATGGATGTGTTGTGTGAGTGTCTGTGTGTGACATGTTTATATACATGTACATGTGTGTGCATGGTGTAACATGATATGTACATTTGAACCTGTGTGCCTACATGAAAATATCTCTATGTATGTGTATGTGTGCAGGTGTTTGAGGTGATGGAGGATGCAGCAGGTATCCTAGGTCCTAAGCACAACCTGGAGCCTCCACACTATGACGGCATCCAGTCCCTAGCTGTTCAGGGCCACATGCTCTTCAGTGGGTCTAGGGACACCTGTATCAAGAAGTGGGATTTATCGACTCATACACTACAACAGGTCAGTAACACATGCATGCAGGTGTGGACACATGCATATCCAGATAAAGACTTACATGGCTCTCAAGAAATCAGGAGGGTCATCCAGTAGGTGGCAAGGATGTCCTAATAATGTAAGAAGAATTGTCACAATACTTTGGAACTTTACAAACATTGGCCCAATTATTCCATGATCTGATGACAGAATTACAGGGAAAAAACCAGAAAGGAAAACTGGTTATAGTTTATGATTTCCTCTCACATGTGAGTGGATGTAATGGTGCCTTATAAAATAAACTTTATTCAGTTGGTGTGGGTCTGGCATATCAGTGCTTGGTTAGATTTTTGCCTGGTGGATTTTATCATTGCAAATAAGATCAGTGCAATCATAACATTGAAAAATAAACTTTTGAATTTTTTACAGTTCTAAATGTTTGAATGTAAGCTTGCTGCAAGATAATGTAAAAATTGATAATTGTATGTACATTGATAACTGTATGTGATAGTTTAATTCTCAGGACTGTTCAACACATCTTAATACATCTTGATATGTTATCCAAAACAGGTGCAGCTGCCCACATTTAAACAAAAGGAACCAGAAAAATCACGAAAATAGAGTCAGAATGCGTATTTAATACAACCAGACAAGACAGGCGCAAATTTTTAGCCAATTGGCCTTTGTCAAGCATAAATATAAGTTGATAAAAGAACAAACACCAAATACAAAAGTCAGGAGAAGAAAACTAAAACTTCTCTGCTGCTTCGTCCAGTGGGAGAAAAGTCAGTTGGCCGAAAATTTGCGCCTGTCACATCTTATGTAAGAGAAAAAAGGGGTGGGAGGGAATTGATTTTCACTTTTATATCAATCATATTACATCTTGTGATAAGGTGCTCCTGTATCTGTCATTGTGAATACATTATGTGGAAAAGTCAGATCTGTGAATGAACCTTGTACAGTGAGAAATTCAGGAAGTGTCATTGCTTAGAGTAGGAATGTTCTAACTGGAGATCGAATAGTCTAACTGAAGATTAAATATTGTGAATGTGAGAAATTGTTATGAAAATATTTCAGGTACACACACAGTATGTGAGAAAAGAATGTACGTATACAGTGTTTTCTGTTAGTCTTATGGATTAATCATCTGCGTGCACGCATGTGTCCATAGTTAACAAGAAACACCATGCGGTCCCATCCACACCCTTGCGGTGTTTCTCGTTAACTTATGTATTAGACATCTGCGCATGTACATGTGTCCATAGGCAGGATCTCTTGATCTCGTCGGTACAAGAAACGTGTCTGGGCTCATAGCATCTGCTAGTTATTGTAACCGTTATCTCACAGATTTTGTAACACAGTTGAATCGTTCATACATTCACTGAAGCTTTATATTTCAGTGTTTCAACCTGGTACAGAAAGACAGGTTCATGTATTTTGGCACATACGTGTTGTGGTTCATGTTTCAGTCCATCAACTCGGCCCACAAGGACTGGGTGTGCGCTCTGAATTTCCTGCCAGGTAGCAGCACACTGCTGAGTGCGTGTCGCGGGGGGATGCTAAAGCTGTGGTCGGTGGACAACATGGCCCCCATGGCCGAGATCAAGGCACACTCCTCCCCCATCAACGCCATTGCCACCAACTCCTCACAGATCTTCACGGCTTCCAAGTGAGTAGTTGTGATAGGTGGAGATTGCTTCTGTCTGTCTGTCTGTGATGGGTTGAGTTGGATGGAGAGAACATGGTGAGAATGGAAGATGGTTGGTGTAGATGCTGTAGGGTAATTTGGATGAGTTATGGATGTAATAAGTGTGGATTGGATTTTGTCGTTCACAGTGGGTAAATTGTATAGATAGTGTGTATAATGGATTGTCAAGATGCTGTGAACTAAATTGATAGAATATTTGGAAGAGAGGATGGTGGTCATTGTGAAATAGTTACACAGGGGTGTGTGGCACACAGTGGATAGGGTGTGTAGATTGTTACAATGGGTTACTTCAATTGGTCAGTCAGAGTTGTTAGAATGGTTAGCTGAATCGGTCAGTCAGGTTGTTAGAATGGGTTACTTGAATTGGTCAGTCAGGGTTGTTAGAATGGTTACTTGAATTGGTCAGTCAGGTTGTTAGAATGGTTAGCTGAATTGGTCAGTCAGGGTTGTTAGAATGGGTTAGCTGAATCGGTCAGTCAGAGTTGTTAGAATGGGTTAGCTGAATTGGTCAGTCAGGGTTGTTAGAATGGGTTAGCTGAATTGGTCAGTCAGGGTTGTTAGAATGGGTTAGCTGAATCGGTCAGTCAGGGTTGTTGGAATGGGTTACTTGAATTGGTCAGTCAGGGTTGTTAGAATGGGTTAGCTGAATCGGTCAGTCAGGGTTGTTAGAATGGGTTACTTGAATTGGTCAGTCAGGGTTGTTAGAATGGGTTAGCTGAATCGGTCAGTCAGAGTTGTTAGAATGGGTTAGCTGAATCGGTCAGTCAGGGTTGTTAGAATGGGTTACTTGAATTGGTCAGTCAGGGTTGTTAGAATGGGTTACTTGAATTGGTCAGTCAGGTTGTTAGAATGGGTTAGCTGAATTGGTCAGTCAGAGTTGTTAGAATGGGTTAGCTGAATCGGTCAGTCAGGGTTGTTAGAATGGGTTACTTGAATTGGTCAGTCAGGGTTGTTAGAATGGGTTAGCTGAATTGGTCAGTCAGGGTTGTTAGAATGGGTTAGCTGAATTGGTCAGTCAGGGTTGTTAGAATGGGTTAGCTGAATTGGTCAGTCAGGGTTGTTAGAATGGGTTAGCTGAATTGGTCAGTCAGGGTTGTTTGAATGAGTTACACAGTCAAAGATTACGTGTTGATGAAGAGCATGGTTGAAGTGATTGTGTAGAACAAAATGGATGTAGAATAACTAGAGCTTATCAAAAGGATGGTGTGCACAGAAAAGTTTGGTGTGATAACATTGGGTAGGTCTTGAATAGTTATAGTGTGTGGTGTGATAACATTGGGTAGGTATTGAATAGTTATAGTGTGGTGTGATAACATTGGTAGTCTTGAATAGTTATAGTGTGTGGTGTGATACATTGGGTAGGTATTGAATAGTTATAGTGTGTGGTGTGATAACATTGGGTAGGTCTTGAGTAGTTATAGTGTGTGGTGTGATAACATTGGGTAGTATTGAATAGTTATAGTGTGTGGTGTGTATAACATTGGGTAGGTCTTGAATAGTTATAGTGTGTGGTGTGATAACATTGGGTAGGTCTTGAATAGTTATAGTGTGTGGTGTGATAACATTGGGTAGGTATTGAATAGTTATAGTGTGTGGTGTGATAACATTGGGTAGGTCTTGAATAGTTATAGTGTGTGGTGTGATAACATTGGGTAGGTCTGAATAGTTATAGTGTGTGGTGTGATAACATTGGGTAGGTCATGAATAGTTATAGTGTGTGGTGTGATAAATTGGGTAGGTCTTGAATAGTTATAGTGTGTGGTGTGATAACATTGGGTAGGTCTGAATAGTTATAGTGTGTGGTGTGATAACATTGGGTAGGTCATGAATAGTTATAGTGTGTGGTGTGATAAATTGGGTAGGTCTTGAATAGTTATAGTGTGTGGTGTGATAACATTGGGTAGGTCTGAATAGTTATAGTGTGGTGTGATAACATTGGGTAGGTCTGAATAGTTATAGTGTGTGGTGTGATAACATTGGGTAGGTCTGAATAGTTATAGTGTGTGGTGTGATAACATTGGGTAGGTCATGAATAGTTAAAGTGTGTGGTGTAATAACATTGGGTAGGTCTTGAATAGTTATAGTGTGTGGTGTGATAACATTGGGTAGGTCTTGAATAGTTATAGTGTGGTGTGATAACATTGGGTAGGTCTGAATAGTTATAGTGTGTGGTGTGATAACATTGGGTAGGTCTGAATAGTTATAGTGTGTGGTGTGATAACATTGGGTAGGTCTTGAATAGTTATAGTGTGGTGTAATAACATTGGGTAGGTTTGAATAGTTATAGTGTGGTGTGATAACATTGGGTAGGTCTTGAATAGTTATAGTGTGGTGTGATAACATTGGGTAGGTCTTGAATAGTTATAGTGTTGTGGTGTGATAACATTGGGTAGGTCTTGAATAGTTATAGTGTGTGGTGTGATAACATTGGGTAGGTCTTGAATAGTTATAGTGTGTGGTGTGATAACATTGGGTAGGTCTTGAATAGTTATAGTGTGTGGTGTAATAACATTGGGTAGGTCTTGAATAGTTATAGTGTGTGGTGTAATAACATTGGGTAGGTCTTGAATAGTTATAGTGTGTGGTGTAATAACATTGGGTAGGTCTTGAATAGTTATAGTGTGTGGTGTGATAACATTGGTAGGTCTGAATAGTTATAGTGTGTGGTGTGATAACATTGGGTAGGTCTTGAATAGTTATAGTGTGTGGTGTGATAACATTGGGTAGGTCTTGAATAGTTATAGTGTGTGGTGTGATAACATTGGGTAGGTCTTGAATAGTTATAGTGTGTGGTGTAATAACATTGGGTAGGTCTTGAATAGTTATAGTGTGGTGTGATAACATTGGGTAGGTCTTGAATAGTTATAGTGTGTGGTGTAATAACATTGGGTAGGTCTTGAATAGTTATAGTGTGTGGTGTGATAACATTGGGTAGGTCTTGAATAGTTATAGTGTGTGGTGTGATAACATTGGGTAGGTCTTGAATAGTTATAGTGTGTGGTGTGATAACATTGGGTAGGTCTTGAATAGTTATAGTGTGTGGTGTGATAACATTGGGTAGGTCTTGAATAGTTATAGTGTGTGGTGTAATAACATTGGGTAGGTCTTGAATAGTTATAGTGTGTGGTGTAATAACATTGGGTAGGTCTTGAATAGTTATAGTGTGTGGTGTCTTTGAGCTCCAGGACAAAACAGTAGACTTGGAAAATAGCTGACGTTTAGAGGTGACAGGGATTACTGTGTGATGGGTATAATGACTGGAAAAAAGAAGAGTACTATTTTGATTGAGTGAATAATTATGAGCACAAGAGAACTACTTCACTTTCATATGGAACAAGTGGTGGTTTATTGTCATAAAAACGCATCTGTTTGTTATATGCAGTCTTGTGTAGAATTGTAGAATACTTACCTATGTCCTTATACTGTTTTAGTGTTTGGTAGTGTAGCTGTTATGTTTTGGTTATGGATCTGTGTACTTGTCTGTTCTCTTGCATGCTCTGGACTCGTATTTGTTATGATTCACATGCTTTTCAATTTGTATAAACTGCCCTTAAACAGAACTTACTAATCATCTTATGTTTATAATACCTCCTCCTCCTTCATGTATGCCTAATCAGACACCATACCATGATACCCGTGTTCTTTTCTTACTGTATGCTGTATAATCTCACCCTAAAATGCTCACGCTGTATTTATTATCTAAAAAAACCTTCATGGGCATATTCCTATAATGTCATGTCATATTGTTTCAACAGCAATAAAGTAAAATAATATTCTGAGAGATGATGATTGCAGTGTAATTTCTGTTTACTGCTCATATCAGCTTCAGTGACCTGAAAGTGAAAATTATTATGAATGTAATGATATATCAAATATCATAATACATATATAAAATTGGAAGACTTTCAGAAAAATAAAACTGCCAAATGGATGTTTTCTGAGAGATCTTTGCTAATCAAAGAATTCATTAATTTCTGAAGTATCAGTTTGATGAATACACAGATTTTGTTTTTGTCAGAATGTTTTAGGTTTTAGAATAATTGTGTTTGATGAATATAGTAGCAGCAGTTTGGTAATGTTTAGGTTTTAGAATAATTGTGTTTGATGAATATAGTAGCAGCAGTTTGGTACACCCAGCAAAACTGCAGTGAAGATAATTGGACAGTTTGTTCAGGAATCAGTAGCACATGAAATGAACATAACAACACATACATGTATTGCATTGACGACACTAATGGGGCACAGGACTTGTTTATGTCACTTCTCTTCTACATGGACATTTTCAAAGTAAAGGTGATATCAGAGAAAAGTTATGAGACTGCCATAAAGTTATCAGACTGCCATAAAGTTATCAGACTGTCATAAAGTTATCAGACTGTCATATAAGACTGTCATAACATTACAGTACTGGCATAAAGTTATGACTGTCATAAAGTTATCAGACTGCCATAAAGTTATAAGACTGTCATAACGTTATCAGACTCATAAAGTTGTAAGGCTGTCATAAAGTTATCAGACTGCCATAAAGTTATAAGACTGCCATAAAGTTATCAGACTGTCATAAAGTTTAAGACTGTCATAAAGTTATCAGACTGCCATAAAGTTTAAGACTGTCATAAAGTTATCAGACTGCCATAAAGTTATCAGACTGCCATAAAGTTATCAGACTGCCATAAAGTTATCAGACTGCATAAAGTTTAAGACTGTCATAAAGTTATCAGACTGTCATAAGGTTATCAGACTGTCATAAAGTTATCAGACTGCCATAAAGTTGTAAGACTGCCATAAAGTTGTAAGATTGTCATAAAGTTATCAGACTGTCATAAAGTTATCAGACTGTCATAAAGTTATCAGACTGCCATAAAGTTATCAGACTGCCATAAAGTTGTAAGACTGTCATAAAGTTGTAAGACTGTCATAAAGTTGTAAGACTGTCAAAAAGTTGTAAGACTGCCATAAAGTTATAAGACTGTCATAAAATAAAGTTATAAGACTGTCATAAAGTTGTAAGACTGTCATAAAGTTGTAAGGCTGTCATAAAGTTGTAAGGCTGTCATAAAGTTGTAAGGCTGTCATAAAGTTGTAAGACTGTCATAAAGTTGTAAGGCTGTCATAAAGTTGTAAGACTGTCATAAAGTTGTAAGACTGTCATAAAGTTGTAAGACTGTCATAAAGTTATAAGACTGTCATAAAGTTGTAAGACTGTCATAAAGTTGTAAGACTGTCATAAAGTTGTAAGACTGTCATAAAGTTGTAAGACTGTCATAAAGTTGTAAGGCTGTCATAAAGTTGTAAGACTCATAAAGTTATAAGACTGTCATAAAGTTGTAAGACTGTCATAAAGTTATAAGACTGTCATAAAGTTATCAGACTGTCATAAAGTTATAAGACTGTCATAAAGTTATCAGACTGCCATAAAGTTATAAGACTGCCATAAAGTTATCAGACTGCCATAAAGTTATCAGACTGCCATCAGACTGTCATAAAGTTATCAGACTGCCATAAAGTTATCAGACTGTCATAAAGTTATAAGACTGTCATAAAGTTATCAGACTGCCATAAAGTTATCAGACTGTCATAAAGTTATCAGACTGCCATCAGACTGCCATAAAGTTATCAGACTGCCATAAAGTTATCAGACTGCCATCAGACTGCCATAAAGTTATCAGACTGCCATAAAGTTATCAGACTGTCATAAAGTTATAAGACTGCCATAAAGTTATCAGACTGCCATCAAACTGTCATAAAGTTATAAGACTGCCATAAAGTTATCAGACTGTCATAAAGTTATAAGACTGTCATAAAGTTATCAGACTGCCATAGAGTTATAAGACTGCCATAGAGTTATTATAAGACTGTCATAAAGTTATAAGACCGTCATAGTTATAAGACTGCCATAAAGTTATGACTGCCATAAAGTTATAAGACTGCCATAAAGTTATGACTGCCATAAAGTTTATAAGACTGCCATAGTTATAAGACTGCCATAAAGTTATAAGACTGCCATAAAGTTATGACTGCCATAAAGTTATAAGACTGCCATAGTTATAAGACTGCCATAAAGTTATGACTGCCATAAAGTTATAAGACTGCCATAAAGTTATGACTGCCATAAAGTTATAAGACTGTCATAGTTATAAGACTGCCATAAAGTTATGACTGCCATAAAGTTATGACTGCCATAAAGTTATAAGACCGTCATAGTTATAAGACTGCCATAAAGTTATAAGACTGCCATAAAGTTATGACTGCTATAAAGTTATGACCGCCATAAAGTTATAAGACCATAAAGTTGTAAGACGGCCATAAAGTTATAAGACTGCCATAAAGTTATCAGACTGCCATAAAGTTATAGGATTGTTTCAAGATCTCACTGAAGTAATCAACAGTTTCATTCACATTTTCTCTTGACAAATTTGTTTTTGTTTTTTTAAACAGGGCTTAAAACGTTCCGCGTCTGGGCGGAATTCCTCGATTTTGGTTTGCAAAAAAAAAAAAAAAAAAAAAAAAGGAGCAAGGCATGCGTGATCGGCTTGCAAGCGTTCATAGCAACGCCGCGCAAGTTATGGCCCCTGATTTGCCCCCCGGAAACCCCCCAGTTTCAGTGTTTCTCCTCTGTTTTAAGCCCTGTTTAAAATCTAATTGTGTGATGTTTTCTTTTCTCCTTTTCCTTTCATTTTCTTTAAACTTGTTTTTTTTTTAATGTGTTTGCTGCTTGTACATATAGCAAGTTATGATGAAGATGCAGATATTGCCTGACACTAAACTGTACCTGTACTGGTCCTTGTTTCAGCGAGCCCTCCATTCGCTTCTGGCAGACACGTAGAGCTAACCGCTTGGCTTGGGGCTTGGTATCTTAGCTAACTCACTAACACTGTTTTTCACATCTACGCTCTGCCCAACCCTTCTGCTCACCTCTTCTTCCTCCTCTGCTGTGGAAATGATTGGTAGATGAAGATGTTAATTGATGTGACTTTTCACCTGTCAGACTGTGTGTTTGGGAGGGTCACTGGTCACTTCGGCCAGTGTTTTTTTTTCTGGCTTTTTCACCCATCTTATATTTTAGTATTTAACTTTCTTTTTTTTTTTTAGTGTGTGAGAACATTTGTGTGGGGTATAGTGGTTGTTGCAACCAGTGAGTTTGTCTGCATGTGACTTTTGACTGTTACTTGTTTCCAACATTATATCATAACTGTGTTTTAAAAAAACATTTTTGTAACATTTAAGTTTTTTTGTTTTTTTTACACTTAGAAGGAAAGTGATGACTGAATTTGTGTCTTTGATGGGGTTTATATAGAGAAGTGTTTTGAGTTCTCTCTGTGTATGTGTGTGTGTGTGTGTGTGTGTGTGTGTGTGTGTGTGTGTGTGTGTGTGTGTGTGTGTGTGTGTGTACACAAGCAACTGCACTAGACTCATCATCATTTGCTGGTAGTTCTTACTGTTGATTGACTTTCCGATTTGTTGTTGTTATTATTTGTGTTTGGTACAAATGTATTGTTGTGATTGTACACCTGTAAATGTGTTATTATTTGTGTTTGGTACAAATGTATTGTTGTGGTTGTACACCTGTAAATGTGTGACCATACCATTGCTCAGTACAAATGTATTGTTGTGGTTGTACACCTGTAAATGTGTGACCATACCATTGTCAGTACAAATGTATTGTTGTGGTTGTACACCTGTAAATGTGGGATCATACCATTGTCAGTACAAATGTATTGTTGTGGTTGTACACCTGTAAATGTGTGACCATTGCTCAGTGTTCAAAATTTAAGTAAATGTATTCCAACCTCCTACCCATGGTTTGAGGTCATTGATTTGTAACGCCATCAGAAGCACTATTGAGGCCGTTTGTCCATGGGGTCTGTCAGTGACAGCGCTATTGAGGCCGTTTGTCCATGGGGTCTGTCAGTGACAGCGCTATTGAGGCCTTTTGTCCATGGGGTCTGTCAGTGACAGCACTGTTGAGGCCGTTTGTCCATGGGGTCTGTCAGTGACAGCGCTGTTGAGGCCGTTTGTCCATGGGGTCTGTCAGTGACAGCGCTATTGAGGCCGTTTGTCCATGGGGTCCGTCAGTGACAGCGCTGTTGAGGCCGTTTGTCCATGGGGTCTGTCAGTGACAGCGCTATTGAGGCCGTTTGTCCATGGGGTCCGTCAGTGACCGCTATTGAGGCCGTTTGTCCATGGGGTCTGTCAGTGACAGCGCTATTGAGGCCGTTTGTCCATGGGGTCTGTCAGTGACAGTGCTATTGAGGCTGTTTGTCCATGGGGTCTGTCAGTGACAGTGCTATTGAGGCCGTTTGTCCATGGGGGTCTGTCAGTGACAGCACTATTGAGGCCGTTTGTCCATGGGGTCTGTCAGTGACAGCACTATTGAGGCCGTTTGTCCACGGGGTCTGTCAGTGACAGTGCTATTGAGGCCGTTTGTCCATGGGGTCTGTCAGTGACAGCGCTATTGAGGCCGTTTGTCCATGGGGTCTGTCAGTGACAGCGCTATTGAGGCCGTTTGTCCATGGGGTCTGTCAGTGACAGCACTGTTGAGGCCGTTTGTCCATGGGGTCTGTCAGTGACAGCGCTATTGAGGCCGTTTGTCCATGGGGTCTGTCAGTGACAGCGCTATCTGCCCTCCAGCATACCCCTCCTTCCTCCCTCCCCTCCCTCCACAAAAAGAAAAAGGAAAAAGAAAATGGATGCCTGTTAATCTTATAAGTTGTCTCTAAATTGTACATTCTAGGTGCATGCTGAAGTACTGCTTTCTGAACTTTAAGGAATCAGATCAATCCTGACTTGTATGGTTCAAGTTGACTGTTTGCCACAAGCTGCATGCCACTGTTGTGTGCAGAAAAGTTGACAATATCAACCACTGTTGTGTGCAGAAAAGTTGACAATAATATCAACCACTGTTGTGTGCAGAAAAGTTGACAATATCAACCACTGTTGTGTGCAGAAAAGTTGACAATATCAAAATGATAGAGTGCAGATTCTCAGGGTGTACCAAATGATCTCATACATGATCCAAGTTGCCGACTGTAGCTGGTTACACACAGTTATTTGGAAGCTTATCATCCTGTCTGATCTTGTTATGTGCTGTATGGATGTGTGTGAATAAAATGTGTGTGGATATGTGTGAAATAAGTGTGTGTCCTAATTAGTAAACTGTACAGACTGTTGACTGACTCATCTGATGTAGTCCTGTAACCAGTGTAGTCACGGATATGTGTGAAATGAGTGTGTGTCCTAATCAGTAAACTGTACACACTGTTGACTGACTCATCTGATGTAGTCCTGTAACCAGTGTAGTCACGGATATGTGTGAAATGAGTGTGTGTCCTAATCAGTAAACTGTACACACTGTTGACTGACTCATCTGATGTAGTCCTGTAACCAGCGTAGTCATGGATATGTGTGAAATGAGTGTGTGTCCTAATCAGTAAACTGTACACACTGTTGACTGACTCATCTGATGTAGTCCTGTAACCAGCGTAGTGATGGATATGTGTGAAATGAGTGTGTGACCAATCAGTAAACTGTACAGACTGTTGACTGACTCATCTCATGTAGTCCTGTAACCAGCGTAGTCATGGATATGTGTGAAATAAGTGTGTGACCAATCAGTAAACTGTACAGACTATTGACTGACTCATCTGATGTAGTCCTGTAACCAGCGTAGTGATGGATATGTGTGTGAAATAAGTGTGTGACCAATCAGTAAACTGTGCAGACTGTTGACTGACTCATCTCATGTAGTCCTGTAACCAGCGTAGTGATGGATATGTGTGAAATAAGTGTGTGTCCTAATCAGTAAACTGTGCAGACTATTGACTGACTCATCTCATGTAGTCCTGTAACCAGCGTAGTGATGGGTGGTGACATGAAAACTGTCAGAGGACAGTTGTAGACAAGATCGTCCTATAGCTGACCTTACTTGGTGCTACACAATGTGAAATATTACAGTAGACAAGATCGTCCTATAGTTGACCTTGGTGCTAACACAATGTGAAATATTACAGTAGACAAGATCGTCCTATAGCTGACCTTACTTGGTGCTGCACAATGTGAAATATTACAGTAGACAAGATCGTCCTATAGCTGACCTTACTTGGTGCTACACAATGTGAAATATTACAGTAGACAAGATCGTCCTATAGCTGACCTTACTTGGTGCTACACAATGTGAAATATTACAGTAGACAAGATCGTCCTATAGCTGACCTTACTTGGTGCTACACAATGTGAAATATTACTGTAGACAAGATCGTCCTATAGCTGACCTTACTTGGTGCTACACAATGTGAAATATTACAGTAGACAAGATCGTCCTATAGCTGACCTTACTTGGTGCTGCACAATGTGAAATATTACAGTAGACAAGATCGTCCTATAGCTGACCTTACTTGGTGCTACACAATGTGAAATATTACAGTAGACAAGATCGTCCTATAGCTGACCTTACTTGGTGCTACACAATGTGAAATATTACTGTAGACAAGATCGTCCTATAGCTGACCTTACTTGGTGCTACACAATGTGAAATATTACAGTAGACAAGATCGTCCTATAGCTGACCTTACTTGGTGCTACACAATGTGAAATATTACAGTAGACAAGATCCTCCTATAGCTGACCTTACTTGGTGCTACACATTGTGAAATATTACTGTAGACAAGATCGTCCTATAGCTGACCTTACTTGATGCTACACAATGTGAAATATTACAGTAGACAAGATCGTCCTATAGCTGACCTTACTTGGTGCTACACAATGTGAAATATTACAGTAGACAAGATCGTCCTATAGCTGACCTTACTTGGTGCTACACAATGTGAAATATTACTGTAGACAAGATCGTCCTATAGCTGACCTTACTTGGTGCTACACAATGTGAAATATTACTGTAGACAAGATCGTCCTATAGCTGACCTTACTTGGTGCTACACAATGTGAAATATTACAGTAGACAAGATCGTCCTATAGCTGACCTTACTTGGTGCTACACAATGTGAAATATTACAGTAGACAAGATCGTCCTATAGCTGACCTTACTTGGTGCTACACAATGTGAAATATTACAGTAGACAAGATCGTCCTATAGCTGACCTTACTTGGTGCTACACAATGTGAAATATTACAGTAGACAAGATCGTCCTATAGCTGACCTTACTTGGTGCTACACAATGTGAAATATTACTGTAGACAAGATCGTCCTATAGCTGACCTTACTTGGTGCTACACAATGTGAAATATTACAGCTCTTTCCACTGATATTTGCTTTACTCCACTCTGCTGGACATCCAAAACAAGTGTGATGGTCATTTTAGTGCTTTTCTCACACTGGACGAAGCAGCAGGAAAGTTTCAGTCTTTTTCTCCTGATTTTTGTATTTGGTGTTTGTTTGTTTGTGATCTTATGGCTACGCTTGACAAAGGTCAGTGTGCCGAAAGTTTGTTTGTGATCTTATGGCTACGCTTGACAAAGGTCAGTGTGCCGAAAATGTGTGCCTGTCATGTTTGGTTGTATTGGATGTGTTCTGATTCTTTTTTCATGTTTTTTTCTAGTTCTTGCTGGACAGTAAATTATTTTTTTAGAAGTTCCTACTAGTGTTGTGAAAATGGTTTGAAAAAGATTGTCTGCCTCGGTGAAAACAGAATAACTGTCTTTGCTATGGAAGGAGAAGGAATGTAGGGGTAAAAAAGCATTATCTGCAGTGTGAAAACAGAATAACTGTCTTTGCTATGGAAGGAGAAGGAATGTATATGAAAAGCATATCTGCAGTGTGAAACAAATAACTGTCATTGCTATGGAAGGAGAAGGAATGTAGGGGTAAAACGCATAGCTGAAAACAGAATAACTGTCTTGCTGTGGAAGACAAGGACGTAGGGGTAAAAAAGCATTATCTGCAGTGTGAAAACAGAATAACTGTCATTGCTATGGAAGGAAAGGAATGTAGGGGTAAAAAAGCATTATCTGCAGTGTGAAAACAGAATAACTGTCATTGCTATGGCAGAACAAGGACTGTAGGGGTAAAAAAGCATTATCTGCAGTGTGAAAACAGAATAACTGTCTTTGCTATGGAAGAACAAGGAATGTAGGGGTTAAAAAAGCATTGTCTGCAGTGTGAAAACAGAATAACTGTCTTTGCTATGGCAAGAACAAGGGACGTAGGGGTAAAAAAGCATTATCTGCAGTGTGAAAACAGAATAACTGTCATTGCTATGGAAGAGAAGAATGTAGGGGTAAAAAAGCATTATCTGCAGTGTGAAAACAGAATAACTGTCTTTGCTGTGAAGAACAAGGAGAGAGGTAAAAAGCATTATCTGCAGTGTGAAACAGAATAACTGTCATGCTATGGAAGGAAGGAAGAGGTAAAAAAGCATTATCTGCAGTGTGAAAACAGAATAACTGTCATTGCTATGGCAAGAACAAGGGACGTAGGGGTAAAAAAAGCATTATCTGCAGTGTGAAAACAGAATAACTGTCTTGCTATGGCAGAACAAGGAATGTAGGGGTAAAAAAGCATTATCTGCAGTGTGAAAACAGAATAACTGTCTTGCTATGGCAGAACAAGGGACGTAGGGGAAAAAAGCATTATCTGCAGTGTGAAAACAGAATAACTGTCTTGCTATGGAAGGAGAAGGAATGTAGGGGTAAAAAAGCATTATCTGCAGTGTGAAAACAGAATAACTGTCTTTGCTATGGAAGAACAAGGGACGTAGGGGTAAAAAAGCATTATCTGCAGTGTGAAAACAGAATAACTGTCATTGCTATGGAAGGAGAAGGAATGTAGGGGTAAAAAAGCATTATCTGCAGTGTGAAAACAGAATAACTGTCTTTGCTGTGGAAGAACAAGGGACGTAGGGGTAAAAAAGCATTATCTGCAGTGTGAAAACAGAATAACTGTCATTGCTATGGCAGAACAGGACGTAGGGGTAAAAAAGCATTATCTGCAGTGTGAAAACAGAATAACTGTCTTGCTATGGCAGAACAAGGGATCGTAGGGGTAAAAAAGCATTATCTGCAGTGTGAAAACAGAATAACTGTCTTTGCTATGGCAGAACAAGGGACTGTAGGGGTAAAAAAGCATTATCTGCAGTGTGAAAACAGAATAACTGTCTTGCTATGGCAGAACAAGGAATGTAGGGGTAAAAAAGCATTATCTGCAGTGTGAAAACAGAATAACTGTCATTGCTATGGAAGGAAAGGAATGTAGGGGTAAAAAAGCATTATCTGCAGTGTGAAAACAGAATAACTGTCATTGCTATGGAAGGAGAAAGGAATGTAGGGGTAAAAAAGCATTTCTGCAGTGTGAAAACAGAAAAACTGTCATTGCTATGAAGGCAGACAAGGAATGTAGGGGTTGATAAAACAGAATACTGTCATTGCTATGCGACAGGAATGGGGTGATGAAACAGAATAACTGTCATTGCTATGGCAGAACAAGGAATGTAGGGGTTGATGAAAACAGAATAACTGTCATTGCTATTGGCAGAACAAGGAATGTAGGGGTTGATAAAAACAGAATAACTGTCATTGCTATGGCAGAACAAGGAATGTAGGGGTTGATGAAAACAGAATAACTGTCATTGCTATGGCAGAACAAGGAATGTAGGGGTTGATGAAAACAGAATAACTGTCATTGCTATGGCAGAACAAGGAATGTAGGGGTTGATGAAAACAGAATAACTGTCATTGCTATGGCAGAACAAGGAATGTAGGGGTTGATGAAAACAGAATAACTGTCTTTGCTATGGAAGGAGAAGGAATGTAGGGGTTGATGAAAACAGAATAACTGTCATTGCTATGGCAGAACAAGGAATGTAGGGGTTGATGAAAACAGAATAACTGTCATTGCTATGGCAGAACAAGGAATGTAGGGGTTGATGAAAACAGAATAACTGTCATTGCTATGGCAGAACAAGGAATGTAGGGGTTGATGAAAACAGAATAACTGTCATTGCTATGGCAGAACAAGGAATGTAGGGGTTGATGAATAACTGTCTTTGCTATGGCAGAACAAGGAATGTAGGGGTTGATGAAAACAGAATAACTGTCATTGCTATGGCAGAACAAGGAATGTAGGGGTTGATGAAAACAGAATAACTGTCATTGCTATGGCAGAACAAGGATGTCTTGCTAGATGTGAAAGAAGTCACAGGGAGTGTAGGTCAGCAGTTGGCTTTTTCCCCTCATATTTATTTTTAATCTTTCTGTAAATCTATGTGATGCACAACGCTTACATTTGACCATTATCTGTCTGCCCTGTCTTTCTGTTGAGGGTAACTGTGATGAATTTAATCTGTAGAAAGTAATGGAACGGTCGCACTGTGATTTGTTCTGCACTTTGTAAAATTACAAGTGCGTTTTTGTACACATATTTTATTTGTTTGTTTTCCTGTGTTAGCTTACCTGCCCAGCACTGTGCAAAAACTGATGTACAGTATTCTCTTGTGATAAAAAAAAAACAGTCTTTTGTTTTCACTGTTACTGCATTATTTTACAAAGAAGTCTCTTTGGTATCGCATTTATTGGTCACTGGAGTGGTCACTTGCAAACAGTCATTGGGAAAAAATATAACAGTGGTGCTGACAAAACTTGGTGCAGTATTGTTGGAAACGACCATCTTTGTGTTCACAGCAGTGAAGTTCTTGTCCCACATTCTGCTGTTCACAATATTGTTCTCACCAGCAGAGGTGTGTTTTTGGAATGTGTGCATCATTATTGCATTGTGCCAGAATTGCAGCAATATTGGCAGATTGTAGAGCCGATCTCAGCACTCATTTGTCTTTGAAGTGTAGGTTCTGCAGCTTTGTATAAAAGCAATCAGTTTGGTAAACCAGTCAAAAAAGTGACCCTTGCTCTCCTGTACATTGCACTGATGTATATAATCACTGCAGTATTGTACATAAACCGTGGACATATTGTACAGAAGTCAGTACAGTATTGTACATAAACCGTGGACATATTGTACAGAAGTCAGTACAGTATTGTACATAAACCGTGGACATATTGTACAGAAGTCAGTGCAGTATTGTACATAAACCGTGGACATATTGTACAGAAGTCAGTGCAGTATTGTACATAAACCGGGACATATTATACAGAAGTCAGTGCAGTATTGTACATAAACCGTGGACATATTGTACAGAAGTCAGTGCAGTATTGTACATAAACCGTGGACATATTGTACAGAAGTCAGTACAGTATTGTACATAAACCGGGGACATATTATACAGAAGTCAGTGCAGTATTGTACATAAACCATGGACATAGTACGGAAGTCAGTGCAGTATTGTACATAAACCGTGGACATATTGTACAGAAGTCAGTGCATACTGTTTATAAACCATGGACATAGTACGGAAGTCAGTGCAGTATTGTACATAAACCATGGACATAGTACGGAAGTCAGTGCAGTATTGTACATAAACCATGGACATAGTACGAAAGTCAGTGCAGTATTGTACATAAACCATGGACATAGTACGAAAGTCAGTGCAGTATTGTACATAAACCATGGACATAGTACGAAAGTCAGTGCAGTATTGTATATAAACCGTGGACATATTGTACGGAAGTCAGTGCAATATTGTACATAAACCATGGACATAGTACGGAAGTCAGTGCAATATTGTACATAAACCATGGACATAGTACGGAAGTCAGTGCAGTATTGTCCATTCCCCTACTGTGTGCTTGACTTTAGGTGTGGTAAAACTGAAAACAAGTTGCTGCAATACTGTAAGTAAGTCATGGCAGTGATGTTGTGTCAGTACTGTCAGTAAGTCATGGCAGTGATGTTGTGTCAATACTGTAAGTCATGGCAGTGATGTTGTGTCAGTACTGTCAGTAAGTCATGGCAGTGATGTACACAATTGCAATAGACACCAGCCTGCACACAACTTCTACAAAATAACTGTAGTTTGTACATAACAGTCGCTGCATTGTTGTTTGTATTTTTACACAGCAGTTGCTGTAATACATGTTAACAAGCACGTACAATATTGCAGCAACTGTTTGTGTGAAAACCGAACACAGCAGTGTTGTACATAATAAGCACTATAGTGTTGTACATAATAAGCACTATAGTGTTGTACATAATAAGCACTATAGTGTTGTACATAATAAGCACTGTAGTGTTGTACATAATAAGCACTATAGTGTTGTACATAATAAGCACTATAGTGTTGTACATAATAAGCACTATAGTGTTGTACATAATAAGCACTATATTGTTGTACATAATAAGCACTATAGTGTTGTACATAATAAGCACTGTAGTGTTGTACATAATAAGCACTATAGTGTTGATACATAATAAGCACTATAGTGTTGTAAATAATAAGCACTATAGTGTTGTACATAATAAGCACTATAGTGTACATAATAAGCACTATAGTGTTGTACATAATAAGCACTATAGTGTTGTAAATAATAAGCACTACAGTGTTGTACATAATAAGCACTATAGTGTTGTACATAATAAGCACTACAGTGTTGTACATAGCAGTCACTACAGCTGCAGTATTGTACATAGCAGTCACTGCAGTATTGTACATAGCAGTCATTACAGTGTTGTACATAGCAGTCACTACAGTATTGTACATAGCAGTCACTGCAGTATTGTACATAGCAGTCACTACAGTATTGTACATAGCAGTCACTACAGTATTGTACATAGCAGTCACTACAGTATTGTACATAGCAGTCACTACAGCTGCAGTATTGTACATAGCAGTCACTGCAGTATTGTACATAGCAGTCACTACAGTATTGTACATAGCAGTCACTACAGTATTGTACATAGCAGTCACTGCAGTATTGTACATAGCAGTCACTACAGTATTGTACATAGCAGTCACTGCAGTATTGTACATAGCAGTCACTGCAGTATTGTACATAGCAGTCATTACAGCTGCAGTATTGTAGTTTACAGTTGCAGCAGCAGTAATGTACATGACAATCACCCTGGGTGTTTATGTGATGTAGAAATTCATCAACTGATGAGATTTGATCCTTTAAAAGAGCACAGGTGATACCGTATTTTTGTTTTTACCTGAAAAATCAAGCACGTTTCTCCGTCTCTGAATGTTACTGTTGAGAAAGGAATTGAAGATGAGAGAGAGGAGGGGGGGGGAGAGAGAGAATGGAGGGGGGGGGAGGGGGTCAACTATATATCCTGTCCACCATCCCTTCATTTTTACTCATATCCATTCATTGTCAAAAGTTTTTATTGAAAAAAATTGTACTTACATATATATGTGCCATTGTGTCTTTGTCCATGTGTGTGTGTGATCTTTACTTACATGTATATGTGCCGTTATGTCTTTGTCTATGTGTGTGTGATCTTTACTTACATGTATATGTGCCGTTATGTCTTTGTCCATGTGTGTGTGTGTGATCTTTACTTACGTGTATATGTGCCGTTATGTCTTTGTCCATGTGTGTGTGTGATCTTTACTTACATGTATATGTGCCGTTATGTCTTTGTCCATGTGTGTGTGTGTGATCTTTACTTACATGTATATGTGCCGTTATGTCTTTGTCCATGTGTGTGTGTGATCTTTACTTACATGTATATGTGCCGTTATGTCTTTGTCTATGTGTGTGTGATCTTTACTTACATGTATATGTGCCGTTATGTCTTTGTCCATGTGTGTGTGATCTTTACTTACATGTATATGTGCCGTTATGTCTTTGTCCATGTGTGTGTGATCTTTACTTACATGTATATGTGCCGTTATGTCTTTGTCTATGTGTGTGTGATCTTTACTTACATGTATATGTGCCGTTATGTCTTTGTCCATGTGTGTGTGTGATCTTTACTTACATGTATATGTGCCGTTATGTCTTTGTCTATGTGTGTGTGATCTTTACTTACGTGTATATGTGCCGTTATGTCTTTGTCCATGTGTGTGTGATCTTTACTTACATGTATATGTGCCGTTATGTCTTTGTCTATGTGTGTGTGATCTTTACTTACATGTATATGTGCCGTTATGTCTTTGTCTATGTGTGTGTGGATCTTTACTTACATGTATATGTGCCGTTATGTCTTTGTCCATGTGTGTGTGTGATCTTTAGCTTTGTATGCTGATGAATGAGTTTACCAGCTGCTGTAAAGTTTCAGGTGCAGGGAATTTGGACATTTTTGGTTCTCATTTATTTTGAAAGCTGACAGAGTTTGTAATGAAAGCATTCAACCTTACAAGCCTGGTTCTTGTTTATTTGCTGTGGAGGTTCAGTTCAGGTTCAGTTAATTTTGAAAATATTTGTATCTCACAAGAAAATGTGGGGGAGAAGGGGGCTGATATTTCAGCAGTTTTCTGTCTCTTGTCTACCGTGTTCCTTGTTCTGTCTTATTCATTGTTATTTTAGCATGTTCCTTCTTTTTGCTTTTTTGCTACTTTGCTTCTGCATTAACTAACCACATCATAATGCATTTCACTTGATATGTATACGTCTTTTGCACTTTGTAATAATGTGCATCTGATTAAACTAATAAATACAGGGATGGGAATTCTCCTTGGATCTGTGGATTTCGTGCCAGAAAGAATCAATTTCCTGGGATTATAGATTGACCATTCCTCAGAAAAATCAAGGCCTTGGAGTTAAGTTGTCAAACTAGCAATGTTGCCGACCTCTGACCATTCCTCAGAAAAATCAAGGCCTTAGAGTTAAGTTGTCAAACTAGCAATGTTGCCGAACCTCTTTGAATTGTGCTGGTTTCATTTGGCATATCGTGGTAAGGTCACCTTGGTCACACAGTGCTTTGTGGGACACTGTCAACAGCAAACATGGCTACCTGACAAAGGCACATTGTAAAGTGAAGGCGGCACAAGTTTAATGAACGTGATGGTAAAAAAATCCTTTGAGGTGGGAATGGTTGAGGAAATTGATCAGGGAAGAAAAGCTGTCCACTTTCATGTCAAAGCTTGCAGCTCCTAGGACTACATTTTGTTAAGCACTGTGAATGTCTTATTCCATACCTGAAAATGCAGCAGATTGCACATATTTTAACCCCTCCAAAAATTTTCTGGGGAGGCATTCCCCTGGGAACCTCCTTCCCCCCCCCCCCAAAAAAAATAAAAACCAGACACCCCCCCCCCCCCCCCAGCATTTCCTCATTTTCCCTTTCCATTGGTTTCCCCCCCTGTCAGTAGTAATATGCATTTTAACAGGTTACACCAACGCCTGAAGTTCCAAGCGCTTTCTTTCAGTATTTAATCATGAATATATTGTACTAACCTGGCACTTAATTTACCCAAGGCTTTGATGGATCATTGCCTAGATGACATATGCCATTGATAAAGCTGCACACTGTCGTCTCTCTCTTTTCCTATGTTTTGTTACCATGCCGTCTGTTGTTGTATGATGTGGTGGTATGGCATCTTGACTTTCCTGTGAGGTGTGTCATTTTGGCCACATTGTTCGTTTTTATTTTTGTTTGTTTTGATTTCATTAGATCTTGCACGAGTTGTGCTTTGCTTTTTGAGTTAGATTGCTTGATTAGTTTTTGAATTGCAGTGAAGCGTTTTTCTGTAAAAGTGTTTTGAAGGGTTGATTAAATGCTTTGCTGGTGTAGTATTGATAAAGACATGTTTGTATTGGGAGAGAGAGGGGGAGAATTCTGTTTGGACTGTTTGGTTTTAAAGATTGTTTTGTTTTTGCTTCCTTCCCCTTGCTCACTGCCCTGCTTGTGCTTTGCCAATCCACTGCCACCTCCACCTTGACACAGTGATCGCACGGTGGCCATCTGGAAACCCAGAACCAGCCAGGATCCTTCTGACAGCTCCGATGTCAACGACGACAAGATGAGCGTTGGTTCTCAGTGATGGGCGGACACTGGTACATCAGGTGTGGTGGTGGTATAGGTAGTGTGAGATGTGCAGAATTGTGTTATGGTTTTGTGTGAAAATAAAGGGGTTAGGCTGTGATTTTGTGAAACAAAACCTGTCCTCTGTACCATGGAGATAAGGAGGTAGTTTTTTGTTATAAGACAACAATGCTGTGGGTATTGTGAGGACAGAGCTGTGTAGTACTCTCTGTCAAAACATGACTGTCAAAACCCTGTGACGTGTATCACGGTCTTTTTGATGACAAAGCTGTACTGAGGGATGTATCCTGTAGGGCGCTTATGGCTTTGTCCAGATGGTTAGACACATGGCTTTGTCCAGATGGTTAGACACATGGCTTTGTCCAGATGGTTAGACACATGGCTTTGTCCAGATGGTTAGACACATGGCTTTGTCCAGATGGTTAGACACATGGCTTTGTCCAGATAGAAATGGTGTCTAGACACATGGCTTTGTCCAGATGGTTAGACACATGGCCTTGTCCAGATGGTTAGACCACTTTATGGCATCTGTCCAGATGGTTAGACACTTATGGCTTTGTCCAGATGGTTAGACACATGGCTTTGTCCAGATAGACACATGGCTTTGTCCAGATGGTTAGACACTTATGGCTTTGTCCAGATGATTAGACATTATGGCTTTGTCCAGATGGTTAGACACTTATGGCTTTGTCCAGGGAAAAGGTTTAAGGTACACTTATGGCTTTGTCCAGATGTTAGACATATGGCTTTGTCCAGATGGTTACACACTATGGTTTTGTCCAGATTAGACACATGGCTTTGTCCAGATGGTTAGACATATGGCTTTGTCCAGAGGTTACACACTCTTCAATGGCTTTGTCCAGATGGTTAGACACTTATGGCTTCGTCCAGAGTAGACACTATGGCTTTGTCCAGATGGTTAGACACTTATGGCTTTGTCCAGATGTTAGACACATGGCTTTGTCCAGATGGTTACACACTTATGGCTTTGTCCAGATGATTAGACATATGGCTTTGTCCAGGTATTGGCTTTGTCCAGATGTTAGACAATGGCTTTCTGGTTGTCCAGATGGTTAGACACATGGCTTTTGTCCAGATGGTTAAACACTTATGGCTTTGTCCAGATGATTAGACATATGGCTTTGTCCAGGTGGCTTTGTCCAGATGGTTAGACACTTATGGCTTTGTCCAGATGGTTAGACACCTATGGCTTTGTCCAGATAGACACATGGCTTTGTCCAGATGGTTAGACATTTATGGCTTTGTCCAGATGGTTAGACATTCATGGCTTTGTCCAGATGGTTAGACACATGGCTTTGTCCAGATGGTTACATACTTATGGCTTTGTCCAGATGATTAGACATATGGCTTTGTCCAGATGGCTTTGTCCAGATGGTTACACACTTATGGCTTTGTCCATATGATTAGACACTTATGGCTTTGTCCAGATGGCTTTGTCCAGATGATTAGACATATGGCTTTGTCCAAAGAATGGCTTTGTCCAGATGGTTAGACACTTATGGCTTTGTCCAGATGGTTAGACACTCATGGCTTTGTCCAGATAGACACATGGCTTTGTCCAGATGGTTACACAATTATGGCTTTGTCATGGTGCACATGCTTTGTCCATGGTTAGACACTCATGGCTTTGTCCAGATGGTTAGACACTCATGGCTTTGTCCAGATGGTTAGACACTCATGGCTTTGTCCAGATGGTTAGACACTCATGGCTTTGTCCAGATGGTTAGACACTCATGGCTTTGTCCAGATGGTTAGACACTCATGGCTTTGTCCAGATGGTTAGACACTCATGGCTTTGTCCAGATGGTTAGACACTATGGCTTTGTCCAGATGGTTAGACACATGGCTTTGTCCAGATGGTTAGACACATGGCTTTGTCCAGATGGTTAGACACATGGCTTTGTCCTGATGGTTAGACACATGGCTTTGTCCAGATGGTTAGACACATGGCTTTGTCCTGATGGTTAGACCCCATGGCTTTGTCCTGATGGTTAGACACATGGCTTTGTCCTGATGGTTAGACACTATGGCTTTGTCCTGATGGTTAGACACCATGGCTTTGTCCTGATGGTTAGACACATGGCTTTGTCCAGATGGTTAGACACTCATGGCTTTGTCCAGATGGTTAGACACATGGCTTTGTCCAGATGGTTAGACACATGGCTTTGTTCCCAGATGGTTAGACACATGGCTTTGTCAATGGCTTGACAATGTGTCAGGATACAACTTTTTGTTCAGATGGGCTGTTACACATGTGTCAAATCTTGAATGTGTCAGGATACAACTCTTGTTCAGATGGGGCTGTTAACATGTTCAAATCTGAATGTGTCAGATACAATCTTGTCAGATGGGCTGTTACACATGTGTCAAATCTTGAATGTGTCAGGATACAACTCTTGTTCAGATGGGGCTGTTACACATGTGTCAAATCTTGAATGTGTCAGGATACAACTATTGTTCAGATGGGGCTGTTACAAATGTGTCAAATCTTGAATGTGTCAGGATACAACTCTTGTTCAGATAGGCTGTTACACATGTGTCATATCTTGAATGTGTCAGGATACAACTCTTCAACAACTTTCACAGTATGATACCATGGCTTCGTCAAGCCAGGTTTGACTTTTTCAAGATTGTAGTTTTGAACTTGGAGGCTGCGATTGTAGTGTAACTTTGTCAAGACATCAGTAGGTTCTGTAGGAACTGTTGTCCTGTAACATTGACGTCTTTGCTGAGTCACTTGGACTGAAATGTTGCCATGTGTGTGACTCATGAGGCAGTCAAAGTGTTGACATAGATGTTGCCATGTGTGTGACTCATGAGGCAGGCAAAGTGTTGACGTAGATGTTGCCATGTGTGTGACTCATGAGGCAGGCAAAGTGTTGACGTAGATGTTGCCATGTGTGTGAGTCATGAGGCAGTCAAAGTGTTGACGTAGATGTTGCCATGTGTGTGACTCATGAGGCAGGCAAAGTGTTGACGTAGACGTTGCCATGTGTGTGACTCATGAGGCAGGCAAAGTGTTGACGTAGATGTTGCCATGTGTGTGACTCATGAGGCAGGCAAAGTGTTGACGTAGACGTTGCCATGTGTGTGACTCATGAGGCAGGCAAAGTGTTGACGTAGACGTTGCCATGTGTGTGACTCATGAGGCAGGCAAAGTGTTGACGTAGACGTTGCCATGTGTGTGACTCATGAGGCAGGCAAAGTGTTGACGTAGATGTTGCCATGTGTGTGACTCATGAGGCAGCAAAGTGTTGACGTAGATGTCGCCATGTGTGTGACTCTGAGGCAGTCAAAGTGTTGACGTAGATGTTGCCATGTGTGTGACTCATGAGGCAGTCATCATTTAGGAGTGGGCTTTTATAAATTTGATACTCTTGGATCCAGTTTCCAAGGGTGGGTTTTGCCTTTCGTGATGCTGCTTTACCTTTCTTTTGCCTTCAACCAAGCCATGTTCTCAGTCACAGTGGCTGATTTAGAAGCTGCATGCACCAAAACATGTTCTCAGTCACAGCAGACTGATTTAGAAGCTGCATGCACCAAAACATGTTCTCAGTCACAGCAGACAGATTTAGAAGCTGCATGCACCAAGCCATGTTCTCAGTCACAGCAGGCTGATTTAGAAGCTGCATGCACCAAGACAATTACCAAGCCAGGCTGGAACCAAGGTAGTGAGATCAGAATACTGACGGTGTGCACTAGCAGTCCTTAGATGTGCTGTGTGAGGCTGTACAAGACACATTATGTAACAGGTAGAGCTTACACCATGCAGGGCGTGATCAACATTCAGATTTTTAGTATTGACGTGAAAAGCTTACTGCTTGCTGTGAGAACTGTTAACATCACAGTAAAGACGATTGTTGTTGAATGAAAGAAATACCATCTGATGGCAGCTTTTTGCCTGTGTTACTCTTTATTGTGTGGGGAGTCATTCCATCATGTGTCGTGTAGATGACGTCTTTATTGTGTGGGAGTCATTCCATCATGTGTCGTGTAGATGACGTCTTTATTGTGTGGGAGTCATTCCATCATGTGTCGTGTAGATGACGTCTTTATTGTGTGGGAGTCATTCCATCATGTGTCGTGTAGATGACATCTTTATTGTGTGGGAGTCATTCCTCCATGTGGTCGTGTAGATGACGTCTTTATTGTGTGGGAGTCATTCCATCATGTGTACGTGTAGATGACATCTTTATTGTGTGGGAGTCATTCCATCATGTGTCATGTAGATGACGTTTTTTATTGTGGGGAGTCATTCCATCATGTGTCGTGTAGATGACATCTTTATGTGTGGGAGTCATTCCATCATGTGTCGTGTAGATGACGTCTTTATTGTGTGGGAGTCATTCCATCATGTGTCGTGTAGATGACGTCTTTATTGTGTGGGAGTCATTCCATCATGTGTCGTGTAGATGACATCTTTATTGTGTGGGAGTCATTCCATCATGTGTCGTGTAGATGACGTCTATATTGTGTGGGAGTCATTCCATCATGTGTCGTGTAGATGACGTCTTTGTGGGGATGGGGAGGGAGAGGATTATAGAGACAGGGGTCCTCACCAGTGATTGAGAGGTAAGGAGTTATTTTGAAAAAGTGGAATGTTGGTGGTTCTGCATTAGAAAGGGTTGATAGCTTGGTCGTTGTGTCATAGAGAATGAAGGCTTGGATCTCATGTCCATTGTGACTGTCAGACTGCTTATTTGATTTGATCTAAATTTGATTATGAAAGGGTTACGGGTAGGAAACATTGTAATTCAACAAATGCTGAAAAATCATTGGCATCACATGTAATTCGTAGTGTTTTTGACAGTTACTGATCTCACATGATGGAGATGACAACAGAATGTGCTTGCAGTGCTAAACAGCAGGATGTGTTGATGCGTTACATTAATAAACATTCCTTGTTAGTGATGTGTGTGAGTGTCTGGAAGGAGCTTTGCTGTACAAAGTTTTCACTGTTTCATTCCACATCTATCTGAGACTGATTTCTGGTTTCTGGTATTATTGCCAAAATTTGAACAGCATTTTACATAAGCATTTAGATAAAGATTAATTATGTGTTTACTTAATTTACATGATTGTTGACGTAAATATTACATTGGATTTTCTGGTTTGCTGACAGGTGGTTTGAGTTTGATATTTTGGGGGAAATGTTTGTTTTGATTGCATCACATAACTTTGGGTTTGAGTGCCATCCTTAGATCTTGTTTGACTGTGGTAGTGTGGATGGTTAATGACCATTATAGTACTGTCTGGTGATGAAATATGTTGCTGCTGCAAGCTTGCACTGGAAACCATTAACATGTGAGGTTGACTTGGCCTTTTGACTCCCACACCCTGTCCACCAGTATTCTGCTTTGTCAACCATGCTAGCAAAGCAAAAGCTGGTGGATAGGGTGTGGGAGCCAAAGGGTTAAAATGAATGCCTGAGAAAAAGTACTCACTGGCACTGAACACCAGACGTTCTGAAAGAAGTGAGGAAGGTGTTATGGAAAATAACAGACTTTATAGCGTGTAATGTGAAATAACAGACTTTATAGCACGTTATGTGAAATAACAGACTTTATAGCACGTAATGTGAAATAACACTTTATAGCGTGTAATGTGAAATAACAGACTTTATAGCACGTTATGTGAAATAACAGACTTTATAGCACGTAATGTGAAATAACACTTTATAGCACGTAATATGAAATAACAGACTTTATAGCGTGTAATGTGAAATAACAGACTTTATAGCACGTTATGTGAAATAACAGACTTTATAGCACGTAATGTGAAATAACAGACTTTATAGCACGTAATGTGAAATAACAGACTTTATAGCACGTAATGTGAAATAACAGACTTTATAGCATGTAATATGAAATAACAGACTTTATAGCATGTAGTGTGAAATAACAGACTTCATAACTTTCTCACAGGTTGTACATATAGTCATTGAAAAGATACTTAAAGCTGATCAAGACTGTTTCCACTCAAGTTACTGCTGCCAAAAAATGACCAGGCTAATCAAGCTGTTTTGTGCTGTGTTGCTGTGATGTCTTCATTTGTTTGTGGGACAGCATTGCCTTGTGTTACATGTGTCCGGTGGACAGTGAAGAGCTTGATGGAGGAGTGGATTGTGTTTGTTACATATGTCCGGTGGACAGTGAAGAGCTTGATGGAGGAGTGGATTGTGTTTGTTACATGTGTCCGGTCAACAGTGAAGAGCTTGATGGAGGAGTGGATTGTGTTTGTTACATGTGTCCGGTCAACAGTGAAGAGCTTGATGGAGGAGTGGATTGTGGATTGTGTTTGTTACATGTGTCCGGTCAACAGTGAAGAGCTTGATGGAGGAGTGGATTGTGGATTGTGTTTGTTACATGTGTCCGGTCAACAGTGAAGGGCTTGATGGAGGAGTGGATTGTGTTTGTTACATGTGTCCGGTGGACAGTGAAGAGCTTGATGGAGGAGTGGATTGTGTTTGTTACATGTGTCCGGTGGACAGTGAAGAGCTTGATGGAGGAGTGGATTGTGTTTGTTACATGTGTCCGGTCAACAGTGAAGAGCTTGATGGAGGAGTGGATTGTGTTTGTTACATGTGTCCGGTCAACAGTGAAGAGCTTGATGGAGGAGTGGATTGTGGATTGTGTTTGTTACATGTGTCCGGTCAACAGTGAAGAGCTTGATGGAGGAGTGGATTGTGGATTGTGTTTGTTACATGTGTCCGGTCAACAGTGAAGAGCTTGATGGAGGAGTGGATTGTGGATTGCGTTTGTTACATGTGTCCGGTCAACAGTGAAGAGCTTGATGGAGGAGTGGATTGTGTTTGTTACATGTGTCCGGTCAACAGTGAAGAGCTTGATGGAGGAGTGGATTGTGGATTGTGTCGTTATTGGCTGGTGTTTGTGTGGATGCCTTGCTGTCACTGGGTGAGACAGACTCCTAGCAATAAGGTTCCCATCCCCACCCACTCTCTTCCATTTTGTAATATTTGATTTTTATTTAATGTTTCTGTTTGGACAAACTATGCTGTATTACAGGTAAAGTGTGATTTCATTCTGAAGATGTATCCATAAAAAGCTGATAACTCCTAGCTGGGTACTGAATCATTGTTGAATTGGTCTAGCATTGAAGTTTGACCTTGTACCTTTCACTTAATCATTGTTGAATTGGTCTAGCATTGAAGTTTGACCTTGTACCATCCAGCTGGGCGTTCATAACAGGTGGTTTTGTCAGAACTGTAGTGCAGACAGGTTACACTCATAACAACCCATTTATGTTGTAGCCTTTTTCCCCACTTTCTGGTCAAGTTATACACCTAGAGTATGGTACCCCAGACTTTTCAAGTAAAAGGGAAGAAGCAAAGGAAAACATGATATCATTTCTGCAGAATGTTGGATTGATATAGTTTGTATTCAGACATGTGAAAGGTAAATCCCTCATTGTGAAGGACCTGTGGAGTGTAGCTGTGTGTACTTTACTGCTGGTAGGTTGGCTATGACTTGCTGCTTTACCTTCTGAAACTGGTAAGAGGGACAGTGACAGTCAAAAGCTGGGTGGGCTGGAGGCCACCTGTACGCTCAAATGTGAAGTGATGCCACATGCCAGGTACCGATTTGTGTAGTCGTTGTTGTGCAGGTCACATTTTGGTACACTTGCTGTGTTCATTTGTGGAGCTGCCTACATTGTTTTCAGAATGTAAATGAAGTAAACAGTTCCAACAAATATCCACGTGAAAAAGTCATCAGATTACTTTCTCACTGTGTTAGATGATATGCACAGTTGGAAAGTGTTGGTTGGTGAAGGGTTTATTCTTTGTGCAGGGGTGGGGGGGGGGGGGAGGTGAGGCTGGGAAAACTGCACCGAGATTAAAGAGATTGACAATTTAAATAGAAGAGATTGATGATTTAAATAGGAGAAGAGATTAAAGAGACTGATGATTTAAATAGAAGAGATTAAAGAGACTGATGACTTAAATAGAGAAGAGATTAAAGAGACTGATGATTTAAATAGGAGAAGAGATTAAAGAGATTGATGATTTAAATAGGAGAAGAGATTAAAGAGATTGATGATTTAAATAGAGTAATTGTTGAAAAGAAAGTGTAAAGCAGACAGTTGAGTGTTGCAGCAACCAGTAATGATTTGATCTCAAGCAGTACTACGAGTTAGTGATGGATTACCACGGTAGTTGATCTTGCCTCGTCTTTGGTCCTGAAAATGATGTTCTCCAATGCCTTTTAGAAGTGTTGGCCGTGGCAGGCTTCAGTCAGATGATTTGTGCGTTGTCACCCTTGCATGTTACACCCATATGTGTTACACTAATCAACCCTTGCGTGTTACACCCATGTCTGTTACACTAATCAACCCTTGAGGGTGACGATGGGGAAGAACACAGTTGAGTTTCAATTTCCTGTGTTCAGTGTCTACTGTCTCCAGATTTACGTGACAAGCTGTAGAAAATGTAAACACTACAGGTCTCCGTGCAGATCACACATGACCAGGCTGTCTTACAACAGCTGCCCTTGACATTCAAAGCTGTCAGAGAATGTCAATGTTGGGAATTTGTGAATGTGTAGTTCTGTGTATGTACATGGTTGAACTGCAAGTGTCGATCTAGTACTACATGGTTGAATGCCATGTGTATCTATGACATATACATGGTTTGAATCTTGGCCAAGTGTCGTATTCTATGACATATACATGGTTTGAATCTTGGCCAAGTGTCGTATTCTATGACATATACATGGTTTGAATCTTGGCCAAGTGTTATCTTGCTAATGTTGATTGCAATGTGTATATGATATATACATGGTTTGAATCTTGGCCAAGTGTTGTATTCTATGACATATACATGGTTTGAATCTTGGCCAAATGTCATATTCTGATATATACATGGTTTGAAACTCAGCCAAATGTCATATTCTGATATATACATGGTTTGAAAGTGAAATAAACTCCTGTAACCCTAGAAAGTATAACTTGTAAGTTTACAACATGCTGCATATGTTGAGAGCTTTAACACGTGTAAACCAGCCTGTGTAACGGTGGTATATAGTTTTTTAGGATGTCTGTCTGAATACAGTTGCTCTCATCTGAGTTGTGCTGTCACTATCAATGCTGTTTGAAGATCTCAGAACGACTGTGCTGAATTAATAATTTACTTTACTGTATTGTGTCTTCCTTTGTTTACCTCCGTGTTTGTCATAACCGTATTCAAAGGCACAGTGTGGCGTTTCTAAAGATTGAACAGACTGCACATCAGATGTCATTGTAACATACATTCCCGTAAATAGTTCTTTGCAGAGCTTGATTGTGATCAGAGGATGGTTATTATATTCTGCAACTAGTGCAGGCCCTGAAATTGATGTTTGAATAATCACATGTTGTGTGGGACGTTTGTTTTGCTTGAGTCCTTCAGGGACCAGGTCATAGGTCGCAAACATTCCTTCTGTTCCATGTGTATTGTGTATGTTGAGATGTAAACAATCATTCCTTCTTGATTTTCATGTTGTGGGTTTTTGTTTTGCATGCACACATGCACACACATATATGTTTGTGTGTGTGTTTGAATTTGGGGGGAGAGAAGGGGAGGGTAGGGGGATGATATGACTGTATAATTGAATTGCCAGCAGGAGGATGTGTGGTTGATTTTTTGTTTTTTTGTTTTTTGTTTTTGTTTTTTGTATCCATTGATTTTCTGCAAAAAGTGGTGACATGTGACATGAAGGAGATGTTTGGATGGGACCCAGTTGATGTTATAAACCTGGCCATACTGATATTACATACTATACAGCATTCTTCTGGTCAGCTTGCTGGCATTATAAAGTCTGCCTTGGGATCACAGTATAAGCGCATTATTGTTGCACTTTACAATGTTTTTCTACACTGTCATGTCTCATTTTCTCAAATGACAAAAGGGACAATTGATAGTTATTGTCACTAGGTGTTTTTTTCACTCACACTGCTTTCACTTGCAGAATGATTCTCTGTGTTTGCTTTTCTGTTTTATCCTTTTCTGTGTCATTTTGTTGCTGAAAACTTGTCATTTGTGTAAAGAACGTCTGGCTGTGCTGTGTGTGTTGTCAGATTGTTGATGATCACAGTGACTGGATGCATCACTATGATTTTAAAGTTCTTGTGAAACGTAACCATGATGATAAGATTTGGATGGATGGTCAGATATTTGTTTAAGAAGATTAAACATTTTAAAGGAAAAAAAAAGAGAAGATCAAGCTAGTGGGATTTTGATAGAAACCCAGAATTTTTATTCAAGTTTAATTTTTTTTCCAATTACGGTTGCAGAGATCAGAACGAAATGTATTTACCAAAATGAATATGCAAAGAAACATGTCACCATGCCCCATATCTAGGTCTGTTGAACACGGTAGATGCAGTCAACAGGTTTCCACAATGAAACACTTCATAGTAACTGTTTTTCCACTTGATTTTCTCTCTCTCTCTTTCATTCAGTACAAAATTTCTCAGGCTGTACAATCAGTATTTTCTCCATGGATCTTTTGACACATTTGTTGATATAAATAAACATTTGACTGAAATATGGTAAATGTTCACCTATTTCCATATTTCAGGCGCTTGTGGTCCAAAGTATGAAGGGAAAAAAAAAGAGAGTGAAAATAAAACTATTGTGATGTAGCCATTTACACCTACCCTACAGTTGAATAGTGTTCGAACTTCGGTCAACTACTAAAATAAGGCCCACTTGCTGTTGGGAAAGACTTACAGAGAGAAAGTGAAGTGATATAAACTTTTTAGAACATAAATGTTACTGTTACTTTATTGGTAAGATTCAACAGTCCTGAGGATGAATGATAATTCACTACTTAGAAAGTGAAATGATAGTGTTAGTTCAACAGTCCTGAGGATGAATGATAATTCACTACTTAGAAAGTGAAATGATAGTGTTAGTTCAACAGTCCTGAGGATGAATGATAATTCACTACTTAGAAAGTGAAATGATAGTGTTAGTTCAACAGACCTGAGGATGAATGATAATTCACTACTTAGAAAGTGAAATGATAGTGTTAGTTCAACAGTCCTGAGGATGAATGATAATTCACTACTTAGAAAGTGAAATGATAGTGTTAGTTCAACAGTCCTGAGGATGAATGATAATTCACTACTTAGAAAGTGAAATGATAGTGTTAGTTCAACAGTCCTGAGGATGAATGATAATTCACTACTTAGAAAGTGAAATGATAGTGTTAGTTCAACAGTCCTGAGGATGAATGATAATTCACTACTTAGAAAGTGAAATGATAGTGTTAGTTCAACAGTCCTGAGGATGAATGATAATTCACTACTTAGAAAGTGAAATGATAGTGTTAGTTCAACAGTCCTGAGGATGAATGATAATTCACTACTTAGAAAGTGAAATGATAGTGTTAGTTCAACAGACCTGAGGATGAATGATAATTCACTACTTAGAAAGTGAAATGATAGTGTTAGTTCAACAGTCCTGAGGATGAATGATAATTCACTACTTAGAAAGTGAAATGATAGTGTTAGTTCAACAGTCCTGAGGATGAATGATAATTCACTACTTAGAAAGTGAAATGATAGTGTTAGTTCAACAGTCCTGAGGATGAATGATAATTCACTACTTAGAAAGTGAAATGATAGTGTTAGTTCAACAGTCCTGAGGATGAATGATAATTCACTACTTAGAAAGTGAAATGATAGTGTTAGTTCAACAGTCCTGAGGATGAATGATAATTCACTACTTAGAAAGTGAAATGATAGTGTTAGTTCAACAGACCTGAGGATGAATGATAATTCACTACTTAGAAAGTGAAATGATAGTGTTAGTTCAACAGTCCTGAGGATGAATGATAATTCACTACTTAGAAAGTGAAATGATAGTGTTAGTTCAACAGACCTGAGGATGAATGATAATTCACTACTTAGAAAGTGAAATGATAGTGTTAGTTCAACAGACCTGAGGATGAATGATAATTCACTACTTAGAAAGTGAAATGATAGTGTTAGTTCAACAGTCCTGAGGATGAATGATAATTCACTACTTAGAAAGTGAAATGATAGTGTTAGTTCAACAGTCCTGAGGATGAATGATAATTCACACTTAGAAAGTGAAATGATAGTGTTAGTTCAACAGTCCTGAGGATGAATGATAATTCACTACTTAGAAAGTGAAATGATAGTGTTAGTTCAACAGTCCTGAGGATGAATGATAATTCACTACTTAGAAAGTGAAATGATAGTGTTAGTTCAACAGTCCTGAGGATGATGATAATTCACTACTTAGAAAGTGAAATGATAGTGTTAGTTCAACAATCCTGAGGATGAGTGATAATTCACTACTTAGAAAGTGAAATGATAGTGTTAGTTCAACAGTCCTGAGGATGAATGATAATTCACTACTTAGAAAGTGAAATGATAGTGTTAGTTCAACAGACCTGATCATCAGTGATACACCATGAATGTGAATTTAACTGTTATTGTTTATCATTAATTCTGTATTCAACAAAAAGCATACAAACCAGTCACTTATGTGATCAAAACTCTCCACTGTCTCTGCTGTTTTTTGTCTTGTTTCATAGTATGCACAATGTACTCACAGTTGTATCTCACATTATTGTAGAAATTGTACGACTAGATATATGTCCCAGTCTGTGGGAAACTGGCGTTCATAATACTTTTTGTATTTTGTTCCATTGGTCAAATGTCTCGTGCTATGGAATTCCACCACTTGACTTGTCTCGTAGATTGGATTATTTACAGTGATGTGAAATATTTGGCAAGGATTGATTAGTGATTTACTGTTTAGAATGATTGTTTATTGTGGTTTATCACTTTTAGCTGTGTGCTTGAAATGACCACACTCAGATGTTATGACTTACGTTGATGTTTGTATCTCTAGTCTGCAGATATCTTACCTCAAGTTACATCTTGATTTACTCGGAATATAATTATTGCTAAATAATCATCCAAGCCCTGTTCTGTTATTGTTCCTGTTTGAGAAGAGGAACATGTGTTCAGATTGACTTAGTGTCTGTGGTGTGAGGCATACATGTGTGTGCGTCTGTGGTAAGTTTCTGTTATTTTCAGTGGATTTGTACCAAAATTTGGTCTTGAGTGCTTTCTAGTGGAGGCCATGATTACATTGAAGTTTGAAGTTTTTCCACTGTTTAGTTTTAGACTGAGATCACGCGCACACACAAGCACACACACGCACACACACACATACACACACACACACACACACACACACACACACACACACACACAGATACCAGCAGCAATATGAGACGGTGCCTGTGCCAGACAAAATAAATAGGAACTGATAATCAGAAGGTACAAAAAGACATGGCACCTCTATCTAAGACCTAAAGGTCTTCATTGGAGAAGTGCCCACTCCCCTTCAGGCAAGTAGTTAGGAGTTGGGGCCAAAACACTGGACACAGGGAGAGGGGGTGGGCAAGTAGTTAGGAGTTGGGGCCAAAACACTGGACACAGGGGGAGGGGGTGGGCAAGTAGTTAGGAGTTGGGGCCAAAACACTGGACACAGGGGGAGGGGGTGGGCAAGTAGTTAGGAGTTGGGGCCAAAACACTGGACACAGGGAGGGGTGGGAAGTAGAGTTGGGCCAAACACTGGACACAGGGGTGGGGGTGGGCAAGTAGGAGTTGGGGCCAAAACACTGGACACAGGGGTGGGGGGTGGGCAAGTAGTTAGGAGTTGGGGCCAAAACACTGGACACAGGGATGGGGGGGTGGGAGAGGATGGCAAACTACAGGGAGGGTGCAAGTGTGGAGTGGCCAAAACACTGGACACAGGGGGGGGGGTGGGCAAGTAGTTAGGAGTTGGGGCCAAAACACTGGACACAGGGGTGGGGGTGGGAATAGGGTTGGGCAAACACTGACACAGGGTGGGTGGAATAGGAGTTGGGGCCAAAACACTGGACAAGGTGGGGAGGGGGTGGGGAAGCTTCTCCCATGAAGACCTGCTGTCCTGTTCTCCTCCCCAGTTACTGTCTACTGCTTACTGACTGTTGACAGGAGTAGGAATGATCAGACCTACAGTGACCACAGTTTCTATCTACTGCTTACTGACTGTGACAGGAGTTGGAATGATCAGACCTACAGTGACCACAGACCAACAGTGACCACAGACCAACAGTGACTTATGAAAGTCGAAATGTCAGTTGCTATTGCCTGGTTTTTAGATACACAGTTATGGAAAATTGACTAGAAATGGGAGATTGTCAGTATGGCGTGGTTATTATTGACATTTATTACCGTTAATGTTTTCATTATTATATTTAGACCGGTAAGTGTACAGATATCATATATTCTGGGGCATCAGTAGCACAAGACACTGCTACCGTTTTGCCAAGTCTGTTACATGAGGTCACTAGAGAGAGAAAGACGCCTGGTTCAGATCTAGTGTGAATCAGGGAGAAGGAGAGAGACGGACACAGGGGATGGGGAATGGTTGATACAGTGAGCATGTAAGAAAGTTGATGTTGAGGTTCTGTTGGTTGAGTTTTATGGTCGCTGTTTGTGTGTGTGTGGATTGTGACTATGACTGACGTAGAACGGTGCTGAGTTACTCAATTAAAGATATTTTTGCTACAAACCTTACATTTGTATGTTTGACTGATTTTGTGTGTGTGGTGTGTGTGTGCGCGCATATGTGTGTGTGTGTGTGTGTGGTACATACAGTTTAGAGGTGCAATTTGACTGTGTGTATTACAAGCTAGCATGTATTGTATGATGAAGGTTCATGACATTTTTCAAAGATATTCATGAAGAAGGGGTGTCATGCTTTCAGGTCGGACTGAAGACTGAAATGCAGAAATATGTGATTTTTGGTGCACGCATTCACCCACACCCACACACATTCTCTCTCTCTCTCTCTCTCTCTCTCTCTCTGAAATAAAACTTGTAAGTACCTTTCATGGCATACATCTTTACTGTTTACTTAAGCAGGGGTTAAGAATGTAGGCAGAATGCAGCACAATCATTGTGAAACAACTGAGTACTAACGTTTGTGTATATTTCCCATTGGAAGACGGACATAAAACACGATGTACTTAAAAACATGTGTTTAACAACAACGACAACAGTAACATCATCAACAACAAAGTAAAAAAAAAGAACAACAGATGAGGCACTTCCCGTATGATATAAACATTTTCAGACTTTGGAAGGACCGGGTAAACTCCCAATTAAAACATTTAAATACAAAAAGTTCCCCCCCCCTCACACACACACTCCACATAGGTACATATATGCTTCCTCATACGCCCACAACATACACTGTGTGCATGCACATGTGCATGATAGTTGTATACAGGCAGATATATGCAATGTGAACACACGTGCATGTGAGTACACTAAAATTCTTGTTATCGCTGATGCTGAGTAAGTGAATTGTCATTAGGATAAAATCTTGTCGCCTTGTGTCTCCTGCAGAGGTGTGCCATCAGATATATGTGGGGAGAACAGACAGTGCCATCAGATAATGTGGGGAGAACAGACGTGCCATCAGATAATGTGGGGAGAACAGACTGTGCCATCAGATAATGTGGGGAGAACAGACTGTGCCATCAGATAGATGTGGGGAGAACAGACTGTGCCATCAGATAGATGTGGGGAGAACAGACTGTGCCATCAGATATATGTGGGGAGAACAGACTGTGCCATCAGATAGATGTGGGGAGAACAGACTGTGCCATCAGATATATGTGGGGAGAACAGACTGTGCCATCAGATAGATGTGGGGAGAACAGACTGTGCCATCAGATATATGTGGGGAGAACAGACTGTGCCATCAGATATATGTGGGGAGAACAGACTGTGCCATCAGATATATGTGGGGGAGAACAGACTGTGCCATCAGATATATGTGGGGAGAACAGACTGTGCCATCAGATAATGTAGGAGAACAGACTGTGCCATCAGATAATGTGGGGAGAACAGACTGTGCCATCAGATAGATGTGGGGAGAACAGACTGTGCCATCAGATAGATGTGGGGAGAACAGACTGTGCCAACAGATAGATGTGGGGAGAACAGACTGTGCCATCAGATAGATGTGGGGAGAACAGACTGTGCCATCAGATAGATGTGGGGAGAACAGACTGTGCCATCAGATAGATGTGGGGAGAACAGACTGTGCCATCAGATAGATGTGGGGAGAACAGACTGTGCCATCAGATAGATGTGGGGAGAACAGACTGTGCCATCAGATATATGTGGGGAGAACAGACTGTGCCATCAGATATATGTGGGGAGAACAGACTGTGCCATCAGATATTTATGGGGAGAACAGACTGTGCCATCAGATATATGTGGGGAGAACAGACTGTACCATCAGATATATGTGGGGAGAACAGACTGTGCCATCAGATATATGTGGGGAGAACATACTGTGCCATCAGATAGATGTGGGGAGAACAGACTGTGCCATCAGATATATGTGGGGAGAACAGACTGTGCCATCAGATAGATGTGGGGAGAACAGACTGTGCCATCAGATATATATGGGGGAGAACAGACTGTGCCATCAGATAGATGTGGGGAGAACAGACTGTGCCATCAGATATTTATGGGGAGAACAGACTGTGCCATCAGATATTTATGGGGAAACAGACTGTGCATCAGATATTTATGGGGAGAACAGACTGTGCCATCAGATATATTATGGGGAGAACAGACAGTGCCATCAGATATATGTGGGGAGAACAGACTGTGCCATCAGTATATATGGGGAAACAGACTGTGCCATCAGATATTTATGGGGAGAACAGACTGTGCCATCAGATATTTATGGGGAGAACAGACTGTGCCATCAGATATTTATGGGGAGAAACAGACTGTGCCATCAGATATTTATGGGGAGAACAGACTGTGCCATCAGATATTTATGGGGAGAACAAGACTGTGCCCATCAGATATTTATGGGGAGAACAGACTGTGCCATCAGATATTTATGGGGAGAACAGACTGTGCCATCCGATATTTATGGGGAGAACAGACTGTGCCATCAGATATTTATGGGGAGAACAGACTGTGCCATCGATATTTATGGGGAGAACAGACTGTGCCATCAGATATTTACTGGGGGAGAACAGACTGTGCCATCAGATATTTATGGGGTGAGAATGAACAGACTGTGCCATCAGATATTTATGGGGAGAACAGACTGTGCCATCAGATATTTATGGGGAGAACAGACTGTGCCATCAGATATATTATGGGGAGAACAGACTGTCCATCAGATATATATGGGGAGAACAGACTGTGCCATCAGATATATTGTGGGGAGACAGACTGTGCCATCAGATATTTATGGGGAGAACAGACTGTGCCATCAGATATATGTGGGGAGAACAGACTGTGCCATCAGATATTTATGGGGAGAACAGACTGTGCCATCAGATATATGTGGGGAGAACAGACTGTGCCATCAGATATTTATGGGGAGAACAGACTGTGCCATCAGATATATGTGGGGAGAACAGACTGTGCCATCAGATATATGTGGGGAGAACAGACTGTGCCATCAGATATTTGTGGGGAGAACAGACAGTGCCATCAGATATTTATGGGGAGAACAGACTGTGCCATCAGATAGATGTGGGGAGAACAGACTGTGCCATCAGATATTTATGGGGAGAACAGACAGTGCCATCAGATAGATGTGGGGAGAACAGACTGTGCCATCAGATAGATGTGGGGAGAACAGACAGTGCCATCAGATAGATGTGGGGAGAACAGACTGTGCCATCAGATAGATGTGGGGAGAACAGACTGTGCCATCAGATAGATGTGGGGAGAACAGACTGTGCCATCAGATAGATGTGGGGAGAACAGACTGTGCCATCAGATAGATGTGGGGAGAACAGACTGTGCCATCAGATAGATGTGGGGAGAACAGACTGTGCCATCAGATAGATGTGGGGAGAACAGACTGTGCCATCAGATAGATGTGGGGAGAACAGACTGTGCCATCAGATAGATGTGGGGAGAACAGACTGTGCCATCAGATAGATGTGGGGAGAACAGACTGTGCCATCAGATAGATGTGGGGAGAACAGACTGTGCCATCAGATAGATGTGGGGAGAACAGACTGTGCCATCAGATAGATGTGAGGAGAACAGACTGTGCCATCAGATAGATGTGGGGAGAACAGACTGTGCCATCAGATAGATGTGGGGAGAACAGACTGTGCCATCAGATAGATGCTGGGGGAGAACAGACTGTGCCATCAGATATATGTGGGGAGAACAGACTGTGCCATCAGATAGATGTGGGGAGAACAGACTGTGCCATCAGATAGATGTGGGGAGAACAGACAGTGCCATCAGATATATGTGGGGAGAACAGACTGTGCCATCAGATAGATGTGGAGAGAACAGACTGTGCCATTAGATACATGGGGGGAGAACAGACTGTGCCATCAGATATATGTGGGGAGAACAGACTGTGCCATCAGATATATGGGGGAGAACAGACTGTGCCATCAGATATATGTGGGGAGAACAGACTGTGCCATCAGATATATGGGGGGAGAACAGACTGTGCCATCAGATATTTATGGGGAGAACAGACTGTGCCATCAGATATATGGGGGAGAACAGACTGTGCCATCAGATATATGTGGGGAGAACAGACTGTGCCATCAGATATATGTGGGGGGAACAGACTGTGCCATCAGATATATGTGGGGAGAACAGACTGTGCCATCAGATATATGTGGGGAGAACAGACTGTGCCATCAAATATATGTGGGGAGAACAGACTGTGCCATCAGATATATGTGGGGAGAACAGACTGTGCCATCAGATAGATGTGGGGAGAACAGACTGTGCCATCAGATATTTATGGGGAGAACAGACTGTGCCATCAGATAGATGTGGGGAGAACAGACTGTGCCATCAGATATTTATGGGGAGAACAGACTGTGCCATCAGATATTTATGGGGAGAACAGACTGTGCCATCAGATATTTATGGGGAGAACAGACTGTGCCATCAGATATTTGTGGGGAGAACAGACTGTGCCATCAGATATTTATGGGGAGAACAGACTGTGCCATCATATATTTGTGGGGAGAACAGACTGTGCCATCAGATATTTATGGGGAGAACAGACTGTGCCATCAGATATATTTGGGGAGAACAGACTGTGCCATCAGATATTTATGGGGAGAACAGACTGTGCCATCAGATATATGTGGGGAGAACAGACTGTGCCATCAGATATTTATGGGGAGAACAGACTGTGCCATCAGATATATATGGGGAGAACAGACTGTGCCATCAGATATTTATGGGGAGAACAGACTGTGCCATCAGATATTTATGGGGAGAACAGACAGTGCCATCAGATATTTATGGGGAGAACAGACTGTGCCATCAGATATTTATGGGGAGAACAGACAGTGCCATCAGATATTTATGGGGAGAACAGACTGTGCCATCAGATATTTAAGGGGAGAACAGACTGTGCCATCAGATATTTATGGGGAGAACAGACTGTGCCATCAGATATTTAAGGGGAGAACAGACTGTTCCATCAGATATTTATGGGGAGAACAGACTGTGCCATCAGATATATATGGGGAGAACAGACTGTGCCATCAGATATATGTGGGGAGAACAGACTGTGCCATCAGATATATGTGGGGAGAACAGACTGTGCCATCAGATATATATGGGGAGAACAGACAGTGCCATCAGATATTTATGGGGAGAACAGAGTGTGCCATCAGATATTTATGGGGAGAACAGACTGTGCCATCAGATATATGTGGGGAGAACAGACTGTGCCATCAGATATTTATGGGGAGAACAGACTGTGCCATCAGATATTTATGGGGAGAACAGACTGTGCCATCAGATATATGTGGGGAGAACAGACAGTGCCATCAGATATTTATGGGGAGAACAGCCAGTGCCATCAGATATATATGGGGAGAACAGACTGTGCCATCAGATATATGTGGGAGAACAGACAGTGCCATCAGATATTTATGGGGAGAACAGACTGTGCCATCAAATATATGTGGGGAGAACAGACTGTGCCATCAGATGTATGTGGGGAGAACAGACAGTGCCATCAGATATATGTGGGGAGAACAGACAGTGCCATCAGATATATGTGGGAAGAACAGACAGTGCCATCAGATATATGTGGGGAGAACAGACAGTGCCATCAGATATATGTGGGGAGAACAGACAGTGCCATCAGATATATGTGGGGAGAACAGACAGTGCCATCAGATAGATGTGGGGAGAACAGACAGTGCCATCAGATATATGTGGGGAGAACAGACAGTGCCATCAGATATATGTTGGGAGAACAGGACCCGTGAAACACCACTAGCATGACAAAGTATGTGGACAGTTGGTGAACTGGTCAGTGTTTATGTTGCGGGCAGTTGGTGAACTGGTCAGTGTTTATGTTGCAGACAGTTGGTGAACTGGTCAGTGTTTATGTTGCGGACAGTTGGTGAACTGGTCAGTGTTTATGTTGCGGACAGTTGGTGAACTGGTCAGTGTTTATGTTGCGGACAGTTGGTGAACTGGTCAGTGTTTATGTTGCGGACAGTTGGTGAACTGGTCAGTGTTTATGTTGCGGGCTGGGATTCAATTCAGAATTTGAGATCAGGTTGGAGACAAAACAAACATTACAAAGAATTCTTCACCTTTGCTTTTCTTTTTCCTGTCGCCCCACCCCCACCCCCACCCCACCCCTTTGTGTGTGTGTGAGTGTGTGTGAGAGAGAGAGTGAAACGCAAAATATTTTATTGTAATTTACATTAACTTTTCAATGATACAATGAATGCACATTATATACACATTTGCATAGGTGAACTCAGCATTTGTGAAGTATAAAACCATGGAAATTAGCAAAAGAAATGCCCCTGGTGATGTATGTTGTGGTCATAAATTGGCTAAAATAAGACATTGCCTCTGAAAGCTTATCGAAAATAAGCCCCATGCAAAAATGGCCATGATACATACATGTAGGCCTGTAAACTGTTGATCTGCATAAACAAGCAAGCACGTAACATGCCACATGCACAGTGCCTTGTTGAACTCAACATGTAACCAGTTTGAATTCCTGTCTTTCCTGCACACAGACATGTGTATATATATACACACACACACAACGCACACACACACACACATGCCACACACACACAATGACACACACACAACATGCACACACACACACACATGCACACACACACACCAACATGCACCAAACATGACACACATGATGCATATGATTGTCATGACTACACAGTTATGATTATACATGTGCATGACTACACAGTTATGATTATACATGTTGTCATAACTACACAGTATGATTATACATGTTGTCATGACTACACAGTTATGATTATACATGTCATAACTACACAGTTATGATTATACATGTCATAACTACACAGTTATGATTATACATGTCATGACTACACAGTTATGATTATACATGTCATGACTACACAGTTATGATTATACATGTTGTCATGACTACACAGTTATGATTATACATGTCATAACTACACAGTTATGATTATACATGTCATGACTACACAGTTATGATTATACATGTCATAACTACACAGGTATGATTATACATGTCATGACTACACAGGTATGATTATACATGTTGTCATGACTACACAGTTATGATTATACATGTCATAACTACACAGTTATGATTATACATGTTGTCATGACTACACAGTTATGATTATACATGTCATAACTACACAGTTATGATTATACATGTCATGAACTACACAGTTATGATTATACATGTCATAACTACACAGTTATGATTATACATGTTGTCATAACTACACAGTATGATTATACATGTCATAACTACACAGTTATGATTATACATGTTTCATAACTACACAGTCATGATTATACATGTTTCATAACTACACAGTTATGATTATACATGTCAAACTACACAGTTATGATTATACATGTTGTAAAACTCACTACAGTCCAAGATGTACACGTTGCTAACTACACAGTCATGATTATACATTTGTCATGACTACACAGTCTGATTATACATGTTCTTTAACAGTGTGGGGTCATAATCCAAAAGGTGCACAGATTTGTCTTTACTATATGTTAAGTAAAAGCTCACTACAGCCACAGAAGACAGACGTTGCTAAGCTACAACACGGTGACAGGCACAGTCTCAGTATCAAGCGTGTAAGATGTCAGACTTCCATCTGTAGTCTGGGGTTCAATCCTGTTGTGGTACCTCCCATCTTGTGGCAAAGGATGGAGGTCATTGCTGTCTCCAGGTCAACAGACATGTACACTTGCTGTTGCCTGGACCCCGATATGTGTATACACACGAACACATCAACAATACGTGTTAGTGATCCTGCACATCAACAATACGTGTTAGTGATCCTGCACATCAACAATACGTGTTAGTGATCCTGCACATCAACAATACGTGTTAGTGATCCTACACATCAACAATACGTGTTAGTGATCCTCACATCAACAATACGTGTTAGTGATCCTCACATCAACAATACGTGTTAGTGATCCTCACATCAACAATACGTGTTAGTGATCCTGCACATCAACAATACGTGTTAGTGATCCTCACATCAACAATACGCGTTAGTGATCCTGCACATCAACAATACGTGTTAGTGATCCTGCAGTCATGGCAGTCCCAGGTGGTATATGGAAATGTGAACACACCCAGCACATGCACTCACTGAAGACAGCATATGCAAACTGTGCAGCAGCATTCTGTCTGCAGTGTGGGCAAAACAGCATTGATACATATATCTAAACAAACCAGAACGCTTAAAAACGAACAAAAAAACAACAACACATTAACAACAAAAGTAACAGACAAAGATTTTAAAGAAGTTAAAACGTACAATTTTCTGAAGGTGGGGATGAGGGGAAAGTCCTCACAGTTGATTTCTGCAACGCTTATTTGAGGGGAAGTGGATGATTTTTAAATACAACTGCCTGAAAATTGTGAATAACTAATTGTGTTTAAATACTCATTGAGTGTAATGTGCACGTTGGCTGGTTCTGTTGACTCAGACATGGACTGAAGATCTGAGTTCAGGCCGAGCCTGAAAAAAACAAAACAAAACAAAACAAAAAAACTAAAAACAAAAAAACTTGGCCTGCTTGCAATCCATTTTACTGCTCCAATCATTGTGGCGGTATCAGCTTGCCTGTGTTTCTTGGTCCCGTTCTCCCCCCGCCCCCTCCAGTCCCCTCCCCATGTCAACACCTTGCCAGCACATAGATCTAGGTATTGTGCAGTCAGTCTGCCAGCACATACATCTAGGTATTGTGCAGGGTCTGAGTCTGCCAGCACATAGATCTAGGTATTGTGCAGTCTGTCTGCCAGCACATACATCTAGGTATTGTGCAGTCAGTCTGCCAGCACATACATCTAGGTATTGTGCAGTCAGTCTGCCAGCACATACATCTAGGTATTGTGCAGTCAGTCTGCCACACATAGATCTAGGTATTGTGCAGTCAGTCTGCCAGCACATACATCTAGGTATTGTGCAGGGTCTGAGTCTGCCAACACATAGATCTAGGTATTGTGCAGTCAGTCTGCCAGCACATAGATCTAGGTATTATGCAGGTCAGTCTGCCAGCACACAGATCTAGGTATTGTGCAGTCAGTCTGCCAGCACATAGATCTAGGTATTGTGCAGTCAGTCTGCCAGCACATACATCTAGGTATTATGCAGGGTCAGTCGCAGCACATAGATCTGGTATTATGCAGGGTCAGTCTGCCAGCACATAGATCTAGTATTGTGCAGTCATCTGCCAGCCATAGATCTAGGCATTGTGCAGGTATGTCTGCCAGCACACAAATCTAGGTATTGTGCAGGTCTGTCTGCCAGCACACAGATCTAGGTATTGTGTAGGGTCTGTCTGCCAGCACACAGATCTAGGTATTGTGCAGTCAGTCTGCCAGCACATTTGATCTAGATATTGTGCAGGGTCTGAGTCTGCCAGACATAGATCTAGGTATTGTGCAGAGTCAGAGTGTGCCAGGTAACTACTGGCAAATTTAGGTAGATCGCATATGGACTTGTCGGAGTGTGACGAATCCTTCTTCAAACAAAGAGAACTCAGACCCATGTGAATTTGAGCTTCATGTAGCCTACATACCGATAGAGCCCAAGCCTTCCATATGGCAGCCAGCAGACGCTACAAGGAGGAAAACGATAGAAAAATTAACCTTCACTCTGTTCTTCCCCCATTCTCACCACCGTTAACTGTTCTCCTCTTTCTCTCTCAGCACAGTTTGGCAGTATCGTCATCTGTGGTGGGTGGCTGCTCACCGACCACTTGCAAAGGGATGTCTCCGCTGTTCCTGTCTGCTGCTTTTTCGTCGTTGTTGCCACCAGCCACGCTGCTGGTCCAGGGACTGACAGACGGCGACTTGTGATCGGAGCCTGAAGGTAAAGGGGAGGAGCCAAGCGGCAGAGGGGAGGAGCCAAGCGGCAGAGGGGAGGAGCCAAGCGGCAGAGGGGACCCAACACGGGACGTGGTCTTGAAGACACGCCACAGGTGGCCGGTGAAGTCCAGAGCGGTCACAGGTCCACACTCTCGTCTGTCATCGCCAGCAACAGCCGTCCATCTACCCCCAGACCTTGCATGAAGTCGGAAAAGTGGGCGAGGCCAGAGCCCTGCCTGTCGCCTTCTGATTGGCTGACGACTGCCAAGTGACGTAGCAGAGTAGCGTCCCTTAGGTGAGGCAGGAACAGACGTCCGGTCCAGTAAAGGATGTCCCACAGAGAGAGAACTGTAAGGACCAGGGAGAAATAGAAGAGGAACGCGAAGCCTTTAGCGAACACCTGCAATGGAAAAAAAAAATCAGTAAAAAATCTTGATCACACTAAATTAAGCTGCAGTTGAGAGATATCGAGAAAATCTGTGTCCTATGTAGTTGTTTCAGATTTAATCTGCGATAATCAAAATGGAGAAAGCTTTTATTTCAAAAGTGACAACTAACGTAGATCCATAAAACTACATGCATTAACATAAGTCTGACTGAATATAAAAGTGGATCATCAATTTAGTTATTGTCTCCTTTCCTTTTACCTGTCTTTCAGGAGGATTAGGAAAAATGTTAAATAATACAACACAAATGGAAACAAGAAAACAAAAGTCAATAGGCGAAATCAAACAAACAAAACTTGAAGTGATGCAACAAAAACTCAAGAGAGAGAAAGAGAGAGAGAGAGAGAGGGAGGGAGGGAGAGAGAGAGAGAGGAGAAGAGAGAGAAGAGAGAGAGAAGGAAGAGGGTGGCGAGTCGAGAAACGAAATATTAAAATCATACAAAAACAAAATGGAACCAAAAGCACACACACATACACATAAAAAGTGAATGCATCAATAAATACGAGAAAACAAAGAAAGACAGTAAATAAAAGCCAGCAAAGAAATAACTGAAGCAAAGAAATGAACGACTTACGGAATTGATTGGCAGCAAACACTGCAGTGTGAGACTCTGCTGATTGAAGTTTTGGGAGATTTCCACAAGACAGAAGAACGGATCCGTCGGCAAGGGAACGTCTGGCAGGGACTGAGGAACGGTTACGTTCACGTTCGTCAGGTTACGTTTCTCCTCGCCCCCTGCACCCCCCAGTGATGGTTTGAAGAGCGCCACGATCAGAACTACCTGAACAACACACACCACCACCCCCAACACTTTCCGTCCCATTGCTGCAGCAGTCAGCATCCAGCTACATCCCTTCAAGCCCACCTGTATCAAGAGGGCGCTGTCTTTCAGCGTCACGTGACGTCCCGAATCCTTTTGGCGTTGGTTGTCCTTGAGGTTCTGCACAAGTGAGTGAGTGTCCAGCCATAGCAGGCCACTGAGCATGCGCCACACGATATGTGGGAAGACACACAAGATGGCGGCCACGCCCAGAGCGAAAGGAACCCATTGGTGATAGGTCCGTTGTTTGGGCCACACTTCAAATGGGTTTTGGAAGTCTTTTGCTCTGGAATCTTGATTCCGAGATTGCTGTTGAAACTCCACGAACTGGAAAAAAAAAATTGATATCATCATCATCATCGTCGTCGTCATCATGTGCCATGCCACATCGCATTGGCAATCATGGCGCTTATACGAATCTATCTTTCGTCGCTGCAAGTTTGTCTCCTACCGAGTTAGCCCCCATTCACTCTGCAAAACCGTGTAATGTTTTGTCCCTAGATCTATCTGGTGCTCTTTTCCCTTTTGCTTTCCTGTTGTGACTCGGTGCTCAAATGTCTCTTGCCTCATAAAATGTTCCGTAAATGTTACTTGTCTTTGCCTAATCCATTTCATTGATATTTGTGTGTGTGTGTGTTGTGTGTGTGTGTGTGTGTGTGTGTGTGTGTGTGTGTGTGTGTGTGTGTGTGTGTGTGTGTGTGTGTGTGTGTGTGTGTGTGTGTGCGGACTCGGGCTCAACTTTCGAGGGACTCGATAGGGGCCTACATATATATCAATATGTTTATATGTTTTGCCTGTTGTAAACAATAAGAGCTGAAGCATAAAACGTAACATAAGTTTCATTACAAGGGGTAATATCTAACCAAGGTACGTACAGGATTATTTCAGCAAATGAAATATTACTAACCGGCTGATTCTTTTACCATGCTAAAATTGCAATAAAATAATTTGATAATTGTGAAACATTGGTGATAAGTTTCCTTCATTCATTTTGTGTTGATCAGTGTTAACCATAGTCGTCAAATTACTTACAAATCAAAGCTACCCCCCCCCCCCTTCAGTTCAGGTGTATCTCTTGGTTAGTACTATATTTTATGTGTTGGATTTAATTTTAATGTGTTGTCCATATTTCTAGATTGGTGAATATTGATCACTTTTTTGCTTTATCAAAATTCATGTACCGGGGTACAAATGTTTTTGACGTGGTGTTTGCCCTGATAGGGACGTAGAGGCCGGTTGGGCCATAAGCAGTGGCAACTGAATTGAATGCACAAATGAAACAAAAAGTGATAATTCTATTGATATGCATACACCTGAAACTTACGAATGTGATACACCTGAAATTTATGTATGTTTTGCTCTCTCTCTCTCTCTCTCTCTCTCTCTCTCTTCTCTTTGTCCTCCCCCCCCCTCTCTCTCTGATTGACACAGAGCTATTATGGACTTGATGACGGCAGTAAACTACGTGGGTAAACATCGGTCTTCAAATCGGAATGTCCTGGGTTCGATCCATGTAAACATCCCTGTCTAGAAGATAAAGGGTGAAAGTTGCTTTCTGATACAACACCTCTGTCTGGAAGATAAAGGGTGAAAGTTGTTTTGTGACATAACACCTCGGTCTGGAAGATAAAGGGTGAAAGTTGTTTTGTGACATAACACCTCTGTCTGGTAATTAAAGGGTGAAGGCATTTTTTCTTATATAACACAACTGTCTGGAAGATAAAGAGTGGAGTTTTTTTTTCTGATCTCACAGGACAACATTGGTTCAGATCTGCCACGCCCTAGACACCTTGGTGTGTAGCCTACATACACACAGAATACTAAACATGCACAGTAAACATCGTGTAAATCATGTCAGTGGCTGGCCTATGGAAACTTGAAAACATTCAGCATGTAAGCAACAGCAGCTTTGGAAAAAAGGTTTCTTGTTAACGACTTTTGCTGTTGGAAAATGATAATTTTCATTGCCATGTTTACACCACCTCTTTACAAATGAATCATGTGTACACCTGTTATGTCAGTATACGTAACCTGTTATGTCAGTATATGTACACCTGTTATGTCAGTATATGTACACCTGTTATGTCAGTATATATACACCTGTTATGTCAGTATATGTATACCTGTTATGTCAGTGTATATACACCTGTTATGTCAGTATATGTACACCTGTTATGTCAGTATAATGTACACCTGTTATGTCAGTATATGTAACCTGTTATGTCAGTATATGTATACCTGTTATGTCAGTGTATATACACCTGTTATGTCAGTATATGTACACCTGTTATGTCAGTATATGTACACCTGTTATGTCAGTGTATATACACCTGTTATGTCAGTATATGTACACCTGTTATGTCAGTATAATGTAGACCTGTTATGTCAGTATATGTAACCTGTTATGTCAGTATATGTAACCTGTTATATCAGTATATGTACACCTGTTATGTCAGTATATATACACCTGTTATGTCAGTATATGTACACCTGTTTTGTCAGTATATATACACCTGTTATGTCAGTATATGTACACCTGTTATGTCAGTATATGTACACCTGTTATGTCAGTATATATACACCTGTTATGTCAGTATATATACACCTGTTATGTCAGTATATATACACCTGTTATGTCAGTATATGTACACCTGTTATGTCAGTATATGTACACCTGTTATGTCAGTATATGTACACCTGTTATGTCAGTATATGTACACCTGTTATGTCAGTATATATACACCTGTTATGTCAGTATATGTACACCTGTTATATCATTATATGTACACCTGTTATGTTAGTATATGTACACCTGTTATGTCAGTATATGTACACCTGTTATGTCAGTATATGTACACCTGTTATGTCAGTATATATACACCTGGTATGTCAGTATATATACACCTGTTATGTCAGTATATATACACCTGTTATGTCAGTATATGTACACCTGTTATGTCAGTATATGTACACCTGTTATGTCAGTATATGTACACCTGTTATGTCAGTATATGTACACCTGTTATGTCAGTATATATACACCTGTTATGTCAGTATATGTACACCTGTTATATCATTATATGTACACCTGTTATGTTAGTATATGTACACCTGTTATGTCAGTATATACATCTGTTATGTCAGTATATATACACCTGTTATGTCAGTATATATACACCTGTTATGTCAGTGTATATATACACCTGTTATGTCAGTATATGTACACCTGTTATGTCAGTGTATGTACACCTGTTATGTCAGTATATGTACACCTGTTATGTCAGTATATGTACACCTGGTATGTCAGTATATGTACACCTGTTATGTCAGTGTATATACGCCTGTTATGTCAGTATATGTATGCCTGTTATGTCAGTATATGTATACCTGTTATGTCAGTATATGTACACCTGTTATGTCAGCATATGTACACCTGTTATGTCAGTATATGTACACCTGGTATGTCAGTACATGTACACCTGTTATGTGAGTATATGTACACCTGTAATGTCAGTTTATGTACACCTGTTATGTCAGTACATGTACACTGTTATGTTAGTATATGCACACCTGTTTTGTCAGTACATGTAACCTGTTATGTCAGTATATGCACACCTGTTATGTCAGTATATGTACACCTGTTATGTCAGTATATGCACACCTGTTATGTCAGTATATGTAAACCTAGTAGTTTACAGCTATTGTGGTAGCTTATTACTGTGTGTGTTGCAGTAAGCTAGGTGTCTATTTCCTTCCAGCTGTGTGTTAGGGCTGACTGTACATGTGTTTCCTTAACATACTCATCTAAAGCAAACCGTAGCTTACCATAATCCTACTATATAAAAACTGTTTCTCATCGCATCACGTATCACTCCAACATATTTGTGCAAAACGAAGAACGCTTTTAAACTAAGTTTGTAACAAACAGTTTATCATAAAAAGTTTGTAACAAACAGTTTATCATAAAAAGTTTGTAACAAACAGTTTATCATAAAAAGTTTATAACAAACAGTTTATCATAAAAAGTTTGTAACAAACAGTTTATCATAAAAAGTTTATAACAAACAGTTTATCATAAAAAGTCTGTAACAAACAGTTTATCATAAAAAGTTTGTAACAAACAGTTTATCATAAAAAGTTTGTAACAAACAGTTTATCATAAAAAGTTTGTAACAAACAGTGTATCATAAAAAGTTTGTAACAAACAGTTATCATAAAAAGTTTGTTACAAACAGTGTATCATAAAAAGTTTGTAACAAACAGTTTATCATAAAAAGTTTGTAACAAACAGTTTATCATAAAAAGTTTGTAACAAACAGTGTATCATAAAAAGTTTGTAACAAACAGTTTATCATAAAAAGTTTGTAACAAACAGTTTATCATAAAAAGTTTGTAACAAACAGTGTATCATAAAAAGTTTGTAACAAACAGTTTATCATAAAAAGTTTGTAACAAACAGTTTCAGTTTCATTTTCTCAGGATGAAGTCTCCGCGCTGGGAATAAATTCCATATGCACTGACGAAACTGGTGGCACGTAACGAAGAGGTTAACATCCAAACTAATCATGGCATACGCCTTAAGCCTGCGCACACATCAAACAACCCACTTCGTTTTTTCATGACGGACCGTCTGAATTTCCTTATTCTCACAGTGTCAACACTGAAGAAGAAAAAGAATTTATTCTGAACTCAGAACGCTGTAGTGCTGCATTTGGAAAGACGTTTCTGTTTATATATATATATATATATATATATATATTATATATATATATATTATATATATATATATATTATATATATATATTGTGTGTGTGTGTGTGTGTGTGTGTGTGTGTGTATATATATATATGTGTGTGTGTGTGTGTGTGTATATATATACACATACATTTTCTATAAAGTTATCTCTATTCCTGGAGACTACACATGGAATTTGACACAAATTTCGTCTTCATAAAGTAAGATGTGGTTTCTAAGAAGAATGTTGAGAGTTCCATGGACAGCAAAGAAAACAAACGAGACAGTCTTGATGGAGGCAGACACAAGAAGATCATTCATAAGGAAGATTAGGAAAAGACAAGCAACATATATAGGCCATTTTATGAGGAAAGGGGAATTAGAACACCTGGTCACAACAGGAAAGCTGGAGGGAAAGAGAGCACCAGATAGACCCAGGGAGAAAATATTGAACGGACTTGCAGAGTGGCTGAGGACAGGCAGGGTGGAAGATGTGCTTGAGGCAACAAGGTATAGATGTTTATGGAGGGCCATGATCGCCAACGCCATGTGGCAGGGCACATGATGATGATGAAAGTAAGTACGTGTTGGCTATTCGTACATAATCAATAATAATTTCATTTTACAGCGCAAACTATTCATGTTTATAGTATTCTCCTTTAAACTTGATGTCCTAACAGATCATTGTCAGCTTGTATTTTACACAGTGCGAACAGTAGGGATAATCTGTGGGAATACTCAGCCAGCTGCAAAAAGTATAGTTAGTTCATTAAGGATAACAACAAACAAATAATAGTTAGTTCATTAAGGATAACAACAAACAAATAATAGTTAGTTCATTAAGGATAACAACAAACAAATAATAGTTAGTTCATTAAGGATAACAACAAACAAATAATAGTTAGTTCATTAAGGATAACAACAAACAAATAATAGTTAGTTCATTAAGGATAACAACAAACAAATAATAGTTAGTTCATTAAGGATAACAACAAACAAATAATAGTTTGTTCATTAAGGATAACAACAAACAAATAATAGTTAGTTCATTAAGGATAACAACAAACAAATAATAGTTAGTTCATTAAGGATAACAACAAACAAATAATAGTTAGTTCATTAAGGATAACAACAAACAAATAATAGTTAGTTCATTAAGGATAACAACAAACAAATAATAGTTAGTTCATTAAGGATAACAACAAACAAATAATAGTTAGTTCATTAAGGATAACAACAAACAAATAATAGTTAGTTCATTAAGGATAACAACAAACAAATAATAGTTAGTTCATTAAGGATAACAACAAACAAATAATAGTTTGTTCATTAAGGATAACAACAAACAAATAATAGTTAGTTCATTAAGGATAACAACAAACAAATAATAGTTAGTTCATTAAGGATGACAACAAACAAATAAAAAGCATATGTGTGGAAAAATAAAATAGGTATCAGCACTACTAACTACTGGTCACAAAATGAAACATAGAAAAGAACAATGACAAAAATCATAAAAAAAATCAAGTCTTTCACACACACACACACACACACACACACACACACACACACACACACACACACACACACACACACACACACACACACACACACACACACACACACACACACACACACACACACAATGTATCTGCCTATATACATAGATCACTTAAATAGACTCGACTTAGAAAATCATGAGCATAACTCTCTGCTGTTTGAAATATTTTTGGCTGTGTCATGTAAGTTGACATGAATTTTCTTTGTCTTTGCGCCTTTTCATTTTCTCTTCTCTGTTGTTTACAACATACAGAAATGACTGGTGATACCTCTTCAGTTCTCATAAGTAAGGAAGTTTGTTGTTTACAACATACAGAAATGACTGGTGATACCTCTTCAGTTCTCATAAGTAAGGAAGTTTGTTGTTTACAACATACAGAAATGACTGGTGATACCTCTTCAGTTCTCATAAGTAAGGAAGTTTGTTGTTTACAACATACAGAAATGACTGGTGATACCTCTTCAGTTCTCATAAGTATGGAAGTTTGCTGAAAACAGGCGCCCATGAAATACTCGTTAGCCTGGGGGTAAATGTAGTGACACTGAATGGGGTCGGTGACGTAACGCAGGAGCAGTGAGGTCACAGCCAACAGCGCCAACAGTAGAGGGGTCCAGAATGACAGGAGGTTTTCAATCCCACTCTTGTCATGTCGCCTCCACATGGTGACTGCTGAAATCTGAAATCATCATTCAACATGAAGAGATTTAAGCAAACAAGCAAGCAAGCAAGCAAGCAAGCAAGCAAGCAAGCAACAAACAAACAAACAACAAACAAACAAACAAACAGATAGACTGACAGACAGACAGATAGACAGACAAATTATAAACAGACAAACAAGATGTAAACAAACAAATAAAACGAACAGACAAACAAACAAACAGGCAAACAAACAGACAAACAAACGGACAAACAAACAGACAAACAGAGAAACAAGACGTAAACAAACAAACAAAAACAAACAAACGAACAAATAAGCAAACAAATAAACAGAGAAACGAACAGACAGACCATTGAATGGCTGTGGAGAGTTTTGTTTTTGAGTATGATACAAGAAGATCATTGATAAAGAACAATATTAGGTCAAGACAAGCAACATTTAAAGGACATTTTATGAACAAAGGGGAATGAGGACACCTGGTCACAGCAGGAAAGAGAACACCAGGTAGACCCAGGGAGAAAATATTGCACGGACTTGCAAGGTGGCTGAAGACAGAGAGGGTGAGAGATGTACTTGCAGCGACAGGGGATAGATTCGTGTGGAGGGCCATGATCACCAACACCATGTGGCAGGGCACATGATGTAAACAAACAAACAAACAAACAAACAAACAAACAAACAAATAAGAGATTAATTTTGACATCTATTTCTTCATCCACAAACAAACAATCAAACAAACAAACAAACAAACAAACAAACAAACAAGCTGTAAACAAACAGTCCTTCCATGGTTTGTGTCATACATCATCATGATCATGTGTGTGTGTGTGTGTGTGTGTGTGTGTTGTGTGTGTGTGTGTGTGTGTGTGTGTGTGTGTGTGTGTGTGTGTGTGTGTGTGTGTGTGTGTGTGTGTGTGTGTGTGTATATCAGTCATCCCTCAAAGAGGTGAAAATCAAAACCAAGGCAATGTTCCACCCTGCACACTACGCCACACACGATCCGTGCCTAGCCTGGAGTGACAGTAAACCATGTGGACACAATGTCCATGTGAAGTGTTTACTGTCCATGTGAAGTGTTTACTGTCCATGTGAAGTGTTTACTGTCCATGTGAAGTGTTTACTGTCCATGTGAAGTGTTTACTGTCCATGTGAAGTGTTTACTGTCCATGTGAAGTGTTTACTTACTGTCCATGTGAAGTGTTTACTGTCCATGTCAAGTGTTTACTTACTGTCCATGTGAAGTTTTTTACTGTCCATGTGAAGTTGTTGTTTACTGTCCATGTGAAGTGTTATTACTGTCCATGTGAAGTGTTTACTGTCCATGTGAAGTGTTTACTGTCCATGTGAAGTGTTTACTGTCCATGTGAAGTGTTTACTGTCCATGTGAAGTGTTTACTGTCCATGTGAAGTGTTTACTGTCCATGTGAAGTTGTTTACTGTCCATGTGAAGTGTTTTACTTACTGTCCATGTGAAGTTTTTATTATCTCTGTCCATGTGAAGTTTTATTACTGTCCAATATTTGGAAGTGTTTACTGTCCATGTGAAGTGTTTACTTACTGTCCATGTGAAGTGTTTACTGTCCATGTGACCTGTATGAAGTGTTTACTTACTGTCCATGTGAAGTGTTTACTTACTGTCCATGTGAAGTGTTTTACTGTCCATGTGAAGTGTTTACTTACTGTCCATGTGAAGTGTTTATACTGTCCATGTGAAGGTTTTTACTGTCCATGTGATGTTGTTTAGTGTTTACTTGTCCATGTGAAGTGTTTACTTACTGTCCATGTGAAGTGTTTACTTACTGTCCATGTGAAGTGTTTACTTCTGTCCATGTGAAGTGTTTACTTACTGTCCATGTGAAGTGTTTACTTACTGTCCATGTGAAGTGTTTACTTACTGTCCATGTGAAGTGTTTACTTACTGTCCATCGTGAAGTGTTTACTTACTGTCCATGTGAAGTGTTTACTTACTGTCCATCTGAAGTGTTTACTTACTGTCCATGTGAAGTGTTTACTTACTGTCCATGTGAAGTGTTTACTTACTGTCCATGTGAAGTGTTTACTTACTGTCCATGTGAAGTGTTTACTTACTGTCCATGTGAAGTGTTTACTTACTGTCCATTGAAGTGTTTACTTACTGTCCATGTGAAGTGTTTACTTACTGTCCATGTGAAGTGTTTTTACTGTCCATGTGAAGTGTTTACTTACTGTCCATGTGAAGTGTTTACTTACTGTCCATGTGAAGTGTTTACTTACTGTCCATGTGAAGTGTTTACTTACTGTCCATCTGAAGTGTTTACTTACTGTCCATCTGAAGTGTTTACTTACTGTCCATCTGAAGTGTTTACTTACTGTCCATGTGAAGTGTTTACTTACTGTCCATGTGAAGTGTTTACTTACTGTCCATCTGAAGTGTTTACTATGTCCATGTGAAGTGTTTACTTACTGTCCATGTGAAGTGTGTTTACTTACTGTCCATGTGAAGTGTTTACTTACTGTCCATGTGAAGTTTTACTTCACTATGTTCACTGTCCATCTGAAGTGTTTACTTACTGTCCATGTGAAGTGTTTACTATCCTTGAAGTGTTTACTTACTGTCCATCTGAAGTGTTACTTACTGTCCTGTGAAGTGTTTATTACTGTCTGGTCCTATACTATGAGAGCTAGTCGAGTTTACTTACTGTCCATCTGAAGTGCTTACTCTGAAGTGTTTACTTACTGTCCATCTGAAGTGCTTACTTTCTGAAGTGTTTACTTTACTGTCCATCTGAAGTGCTTACTTCTGAAGTGTTTACTTACTGTCCATCTGAAGTGCTTACTTCTGAAGTGTTTACTTACTGTCCATCTGAAGTGCTTACTTCTGAAGTGTTTACTTACTGTCCATCTGAAGTGCTTACTTCTGAAGTGTTTACTTACTGTCCATCTGAAGTGCTTACTTCTGAAGTGTTTACTTACTGTCCATCTGAAGTGCTTACTTCTGAAGTGTTTACTTACTGTCCATCTGAAGTGCTTACTTCTGAAGTGTTTACTTACTGTCCATCTGAAGTGCTTACTTCTGAAGTGTTACTTTCTGTCCATCTGAAGTGCTTACTTCTGAAGTGTTTACTTACTGTCCATCTGAAGTGCTTACTTCTGAAGTGTTTACTTTCTGTCCATCTGAAGTGCTTACTTCTGAAGTGTTTACTTACTGTCGCATCTGAAGTGTCTTACCTCTCTGAAGTGTTTTACTTACTGTCCATCTGAAGTGCTTACTTCTGAAGTGTTTACTTACTGTCCATCTGAAGTGCTTACTTCTGAAGTGTTTACTTACTGTCCATCTGAAGTGCTTACTTCTGAAGTGTTTACTTACTGTCCATCTGAAGTGCTTACTTCTGAAGTGTTTACTTACTGTCCATCTGAAGTGCTTACTTCTGAAGTGTTTACTTACTGTCCATCTGAAGTGCTTACTTCTGAAGTGTTTACTTACTGTCCATCTGAAGTGCTTACTTCTGAAGTGTTTACTTACTGTCCATCTGAAGTGCTTACTTCTGAAGTGTTTACTTACTGTCCATCTGAAGTGCTTACTTCTGAAGTGTTTACTTACTGTCCATCACGCTACTGGCATTAGAGCAGCAACAAAGACTCTCCACTTCTGTCCTTTCTGGGCCAGCCTGTGTATGGAACTCCAGGTGTATTTCGGGGCTTCAAGTCCAGGTGTGTTTCGGGGCTTCAAGTCCAGGTGTGTTTCGGGGCTTCAAGTCCAGGTGTGTTTCGGGGCTTCAAGTCCAGGTGTGTTTCGGGGCTTCAAGTCCAGGTATGTTTCGGGGCTTCAAGTCCAGGTATGTTTCGGGACTTCAAGTCCAGGTGTGTTTCTCTGGGCTTCAAGTCCAGTGTGTTTCGGGGCTTCAAGTCCAGGTGTGTTTCGGGGCTTCAAGTCCAGGTGTTTTTTTCGGGGCTTCAAGTTTTCCTTCTATTTGTTCATCGGGTTTTCAGCTTTTACGGCTTCCTTCTAGTATCCAGTGAGGGGCAGCCCGTGTGATGTCATCCTGCTCTCTTCTCCATCTCTGTCTTTTCATCGTGATAATGTCTATGCTGTCTTGGCTGTACTGGGTGAATAGTTGTTGGTGGGACATGATGTTGACACCGAAGATTCGTACAATTCGTGAGAGGTTCCTTGTGAGGCATGTTGATGGCGGTTTGGTTAGGTCTGTCACCCTGCACGATTCTTAACCGTCACGTGGGATGGGAAAACACAACTCTGGTACACTCTCAGTTTCGTGTTGAGGTTGTACTGGTGAGACCTCCACACGGTGCTCAGCATTCTGATGGTGCTCCTGGCCCAGCAGTTGATACTGTGACTTACTGAGCATAGGCAGTCCTGAAGAACAGTTTGAGGGCAGCAAACATCTTCTGAATAGTATGTTCATCATCTACATCATGGGACTGAACGTCATGCAGTGTGACCATGCTCAAATGTAGAAACATATCAAAGAAGCAGTTCTGAAAAATCAGCTTTGAGACTGATATCAAAGAGGAATTTGTCATCAAATCTTGAGCCAGACTACGTGTACAAATCTGACACATACAACATCGCTACGCTGCAAAACAGAAAAGAATGAAGACATCTAAACTACGCACAAAAAGTTAAGGATCACTTGCACAAAAATTCATAACTTTCAAAATAAGAAAGCCAATGCGTTGAAGTTTGGCAAATATTTAATTCCATGCTTTAGTGATAACGATACACAATTGCCTTCAATTTCGAGCAATCGTTTGGTGTGTACATTTGATCAAAGTGGGTACGTATCGAAATTTGATTTCCCAAAGTCATTGAAATCACAAGACAGGGCATTCTGATGCTCCCAAAAGTTCAGTAATGCGTGTAACCGCCATGGCTGTTCTGGCACTCGACGCAGCGAGTCCTCATCGAGTTGACCAGGTTGGTGAAGATCCTCTGTGGAAGCGCCTGCCACTCAGCCTGCAGCATCTGGTAGAGGTGTTGGGCATCCCTGGGAGGGGGGTGGTTGCTCCTCACTTTGCGATCCAGCTCGTCCCAGAGGTTCTCAATCGGGTTGAGATCGGGACTGCATGCTGGCCACTCCATTCTGTTGACTCCAGACTGCTGCAGGAAGTCGTTGACCACCCTTGCCCTGTGGGGGCGAGCGTTGTCATCCTGGTAGACAGCCGTCAGTCCCATCTGCTGCAGTGTAGGCACAGCCAGCGGTCGAAGGATCTCATCCCGGTATTGGAGGCCAGTCAGGTTACCCTGTACATGATACAAGGGTGTTCTGTGGTGAAGGCTGAAGGCCCCCCACACCATTACAGAACCTCCACCAAAGGCCACCTTTTCTTGGACAGTGGTGTCAATAAAGCGTTGCCCTGGGCGCCTCCAGACCCTCAGTCGGCCGTCGTTGTGGTTCATGGTGAAGCGTGATTCATCACTGAACAGGACCTGGGACCATTGCTGACGTGTCCACCTCACGTGACGTCTGCAGAAGGCGCGGCGTGCTGCCCTATGGGCTGGAGATAAGCGTGGCCGTACTGCTGGGCGACGAGAACGGAGGTTAAACCCATGAAGGCGGTTCCGTATGGTCTGCTGGCTGATGTTGATGTTAGTAGCCACCCTCAGCTGCCTTCGAATGATGCTGGAAGAGGCTGTTCTTGTCTGCAGGGCTTGTCGTTCAATGAGACGATCTTCACGTGGGTTTGTCTTCTTCGGTCGACCAGATCTGCGTCTTTCATGGACCCTCCCAGTGGCTGTGAAGCGTTGAATCAGTCTGACAATGACCGAGATGGACACCTGAAGTCGCCTGGCCACTTCTCGCTTGGGAACACCATCTTGGAACCATGCAACAGCTCGTCCCCTCTCAAACTCGCTCAATTTTCGTCGTGGAGGCATTGTCAGATCAGGCCTACTACTGGTGGAATGTCTTCTTATAAAGCCAAGCAAGAGACAGCATCTCACACATAAACAGCAGTGCTTGCACGTGCATAATGGTTTTTCCATCTGGCTTGTGCAATGTGTTCAGGCAGAACGGTCCAAAACAAGGTCCTTTTTCGCAAGTTTCCGCTTTTCCGTTTGCGGCCAAGCTCAGTAGTAGAGAATCCCGTGCAATTTTCGCACTAACACAACATCGCCCACTTACAGCTGAACAAGAATTCATAACAATTTGGCTGGACTGAGAAATAAATAACAGTAGCGAACTGAGTTTATTACGCACCTGTTTTCTCATAGTGATCCTTAACTTTTTGTGCGTAGCTTATGTTGGTGGACTTGGACAAGTCTTTTGCTTTGTTAAGTTATTGTTATTGTTATTACTTTCGTTCATTGTTATTGTAGTATGTGTGTGTATGTATGTATGTATGTATGGATGTATGTATGTATTAATGTAATGTATGTATGTATGTATGTATGTATGTACGTACGTATGTATGTATGTATGTATGTATGTATGTATGTATGTATGTACGTATGTATGTATGTATGTACGTTATATGTATGTATGTATGTACATATGTATGTATGTAATATGTATGTATGTATGTATGTATGTACGTATGTATGTATGTATGTATGTATGTATGTATGTATGTTGTGTGTGTGTGTGTGTGTGTGTGTGTGTGTGTGTGTGTGTGTGTGTGTGTGTGTGTGTGTGTGTGTGTGTGTGAAACTGCTCTGTTGTGTCAGAGAAACTGCAACTGAAACTCTGTCAGTGTGTGAGTAAACCAGTACAGAGAGAGAGAGAGAGAGAGGAGAGAGAGAGAGAGAGAGAGAGAGAGAGAGAGAGAGAGAGATTAATTTGGACATCTTTGTACCTTTAGCTGTCGTAGGTTGACCACAAACAGACGCAAACAAAACGTTGGTCCTCAAACAACACCTCAGACTTCACAACCAGCACTCAGCTCTCTACATGTACAGTCAGTGGACCACCAAACAAACAAATCTTCACAGTGTCAGGTGACAATTCAGCCAGTGGACTGTCGGTGCAAAAGTGTCAGTGCAGATGCATAACAATCTGTTTATATAGACCAGTGTGCGGACATTCCTGTTCCTGTCCGGACACAACTTGAGCAATCAGTCCAGGACACGATGTCAGCCTGTACCAGATTCCACAGAAGGGAAATGGTGTGATGATGTTTACCATTTACTTCGTAATGACGGATAGTGCTATTTCAGTTTGCCATCAGCGTGCTGTGTCTGCAATAGGCGCAAGATATCCACATCAGTTTTGGCTAGGCAAAGAATCAGTCGACGTTAAGCTCATTTTACAAAGAACTGGCCACTAGCCAGTTCG